>CM040180.1:35459022-35934022 GCA_022606695.1 Vaccinium macrocarpon | reverse complement strand
ACAAATTTGTATCCTGATTACATGAATAAGTACTTACAAAGATGAGTTTTCACCAATAGAAATTAAAGCTTAATGGGTGAAACCATAGTAAGGCAAATAGCTAAAGCTGAACCCACAAAAATAAAATACAAACCCTTATCTAATATCTAAGACCCGATTTCTAATATTTAACTCTTTCATATGATGCTCATGGCCCCAGTGAAGCATTATGCCTTTGTTATGTTAACCACTTTAAGCCTTCAGACTTTGAACTGGTACATAGTGCAAGTGGCACAAATTTCCCGTTTACCAAATAAACAACAACAAAAGGTGTAAAATGATGAGTTATGCATAAAGTATCACCAATCCAATCCAATACTACACTACCTACGTGTTGGTCAAATTTATTCCTCAATGTAGTAATTCCCATGCCTTGGTTGGAATTAAGAAACTATACTTCCAATTTGACCTTTTTTTTTCACATTGGGAAAGACACTAATGCTTCCAATTTTTTTTGTGCTACACAGCCATATTTTTTTTTATAAATGGATCATAACACCTTCACACTGAAAGCCAAACAATATCATACAAATTACCAAAATCAAACAGAACACCCAGTAGCGAAAATTTAAGTGTAGAAAGAAATGAAAGTTGAGTTTGAAAGTTCTCACTTGGTGTTAAATTTTTGCCGAGGTGTGATATTAATTGACGGTTCCTACATAATTGACGAATACGACCAACAGAATTAATGGTTAATCAATGTTTCAGACATTACATCGAACAATTGGTGGGCTTAAAATTGATACACACAGTTACACGCACCAAATGATTGACGCACACACACACACACTTGGCGTGCCTTTAAATATGTGAAATAGAGCAGTGGCTCATGGTGAGTTCAGAAGTTCTCAACTTCAATCAATCCCTCTCTTTTCATTCGACAGAAAAGCTCCAAAGTCCAACCCTTTGCCTCTGTAATCTGAGCGACATCAATTATATTTATACCTTTCAGTTGTAGATAACAAATTTTCAACTGAAGAAGGCGAAAAAGCCACAAGATCCCATTCAGCAAATCAAAAACTCCTTGTTAGAGTTGTTTGTGCAGGGTATAGTAGGAGTTCAGAGCTTCTAAACGTGGGCAGTTGGATAGAACGTGGTTAGGTAGCAGTTTTATTTGTTTGTGGGTGTGTTCCCCAAGTTGTACATGTAACCATGGATTAGTGGGTGTTTTTCCCACGGGACAGATCTTAGCCTTTAAAAGTACTTCCCTTGCAATATGAGTCATTCACTTGCAATATGAGCCCTTGATTCTAATCCAATGGTTCCAAATATAACACTATGTTCGGTTCCAAATCCACAATGCTAATTTACTTTTGGGAAAACAAATTTTGCCAAAACATGATCGAATGAAAGGATTGTGGGCCCAACAAATTATTTCTCACCCACCCTTATTACCGTTGTCTTCTCTCTCTCAACCCTCCTTTACTCTCCTCACTTCTGCAAAAGCAGAAGCAGCTACGCCTTCTCAATCCCCACCTCTACCCCTGTCTCTACACCTTTACTTCTCAACCCCCTCTTCTACCCCTGTCTCCAGATCTGCATACGAAGATTTTCACAAAGAATCCCATGCGCGAATCTATCTTCCCCAGATCTGCGTATAATCGTTGAAACTGGGAGGCATATCCCATCCGAACACAGCTGTATGGGTACCGCATCTTGAAAAGGTCAAGGCTATAAAATGCAATGGTGGATTGCATACCAGGGAGAACCATCGTCGACCGATAATCCACCCACCACGGAGTATCCAAGCAAGGACTCCTGCAGGTGTGGAAAATGGCTTCTCCGATCAACCAAAATTTGACAAGCTAGAGGTACTTCCACTCTGTTATCTCTCTGTCTTTTTTCATTTCGTTTTTGTTTTTTTATTTTGGAACATGTTTTTGATGATTTGATTTTGCCGAAATTTGTTTTCGATTAATGTATGGCTTTGATTTTGCCGTCAAAATTTTTAGTGGGTTTTTTTTTTTTGGGCTCTGGAGATGGTAAATATGGGTTTGTAAACAATGGCCGAGTCATCCCCAGTTTTGGTTGGAGCAAACAGTACTACGATTATTTGTTTGGGAATTGACCATTACCACTTGTAAATTTCTTTAGTTTATTGCTCTTTTGTGCTTGGAATCCACAAGCTCTATGATTTGCTTGTTGCCTGAAAATATAGATTTGTGTACTTGAGAAAAAAAATAGATTATTATTAATTACATATGCTTCTACATTTGTAATGTATAATTTTAAATAAAATCAACAGATGCATGCAGAGCTAATTTAATTGGGTTATTAATGCATGGCTTTCATTTCATTCTGCAACTTGTATTAATTTTTGTGTTTGGTTTCTTGATCATAGAAAACAACTTGGCTATCGTCAAACCACCTATCAAGAAAGTGTTGAAGAGGAAGCGAAGTACCTCGTCTCCTACACCTTCGACCAACTCTTTCATCAACGAAAACTCCGTTCAACTGGTATTTATCCACAATTGTCTCTCCTACTATGTCTTTCCCTTTGTTTCTAAAATAGTTTTTGTATGCTGATGATTAATGTTGAATATGCATTAAATTTGTAATATGTTTCCCCTATATGTAAGCCCACAATAGACCGTAGAAAAAATGATGTTGGCATGTGGAGTTATGCCACTACGGAGAAAATTATTGAAATACTCCTTGAAGAAGCTAAGAAAGAACAAAGTGCAAATACACGCAAGACACGGGTATTCAATGCTCATCAATGAAAAACTGCCCATAAAGAATTCCAGAGGGTTCCCGAGAGGGAGGGGTATACCCTCAAACAACTGAAAGAAAAGTATAACCGCATCAAAGCAGATTATGGCCTTTGGTCATACTTAAACAAACACACCGGGAAAGGTTGGGATGAAAAGCTTCAAACCGTAGCCTTCCTGGCTGAAGTATGGGATGAGTTACTAAAGGTATAAAAACTAATATATTAGATGTATCCGACTACCACCCTAACAACTTGAATATATTTGTAAATATATTTGTAACATACCTTTTTAATGTTCTACCATGTATATGAACACAAACTATGGCAAATTTCGCTATAAACCTATTGACCATAGGGTTTTGTCGGATGAGCTTCTTGAAGGCTCATTGGCCACAGGTGCTTTCGCAAATCCATCTGTGAATGGCAGTTCGTCTTCCGTTGAGGACCGACAAAAGTATGGTCCGCCAAAGACCGTATGGAGGGATGATGTCATGTGTTCGGGAGGAAAGCGAAAATTTGAGGGGAGTGGTGGGTCAATGGCGAAACAAAAGAAGGGTGATCAAATCCATTCAGCATATGATAGGGTGGCAATGGCTAATGAGCGAAAGGCTGAGTTTTACGAACAAATGATCGCCAATCATCAAGTAACAGCCTCGTCCTCCATTGGAGTTTGCGTTGATGCCCTTAACGCTGTCCAGCCATATGTTGAGAACCATAAATATTGGAAGGCCTATAACTTATTTTGCAATGTTGGTGGAGATGGTTGGAGGCAAGGGTACATGCAACTCTTGCCTGATTAGAGGATTGAGTGGGTGATGAACCTAGATATGAACAATAATTAGGACCAATGGGAAAGTCTGAGATTATCTTTACTGCTTTTAAGAATTGGTGGTTTATGTTTGTTTTATTTTGGGGACCCATTTCTTGGTTGTATAATGTGTAGACCATGGATTTTAGTTTTCCATTAGTTGTTGTTTCCAGATTTCCAGCATTATCCAAGCTTCTAATTTTAGTTTTCCATTAGTTTTTATGTTTGTTGCGTCATTCCTTAACTGTCATGAGTGCCCCTTGTAGGAGTAGAAATAGTTTTAATTGTCCAGTTTTGGAGACAGTGTTGAATGCTGATTTGAGGTTGAACTCCCGAGCTTTGATAATACAGCTTGGTGATTTGAGGTTGGATTTTAGCACATAAATTAATTGCATTTTTACGTTCATTCATTTTACTGGTCTTTACCTTTTGATAGTTGATTTTGCTTGCTCCATTGCTTCAATAAACAAGCTTGTTCCACAAACTAGTTTAAGGGTCAATAATTTATTTTGTCATGCAACTTATGAATGTTCATATCCTTTGTATCCAACATTTTCCATCCAGCTAAAAGCCATGTCATCAAGCGCAATTCCACTACCCGAGGATTGGGAAACCTATTTCAGTGACGACGATGAGGATCTCCTAGACCTCGAGTTTTTGGAATTAGGCTTGGAGGATGAGTTCGAAAAAATGCCGCAACGAACGTCTGAACAATCTAGTCAAGCATACATAAATTTTTTGTTGGATGGACACCCACAAACCATTAAAGACATTTTATGTCTGGATGCATTTACTTTTCGAGCGTTGGTGTCTGAAATTGTGGCTAGAGGACTGCAATGGGATCACAAACATCTTTGTGTAGATGAGTCATTGGCAATTTTTTTATACATATGTGAGCATTCCCAAAGGCATCGAATGGCCGTTGATTGGTTCCAACGCTCCACAAGCACCATAAGTGCGCACTTTCAAGCTGATGCATCGTGCCATTTGCAACTTGGCACTGCACATCATTCGACCACCAGATCTCAATGTAACGTCGCCTGAAATTTTACACGACCATAGATATTTTCCGTGGTTCCAGGTATTATTTTCTCCTTACCCAAAGGATGGACTTTAGTTTACATGGCCTATTTCGGTGCCATGAATTGATTTATGGTTTTATTTATTCTAAGGACTGTGTTGGAGCTATAGATGGAACCCACATAGAAGCTTGGGTACCGTATAATAGGCAAGTTGTGTCTCGCGGGAGGAAACCCACAATAACACAAAATGTTACGGTTGTTTGTTCTTTCGATATGAAATTCACTTACGTGTACCCTGGCTGGGAAAGGAGCGCCCACGATGGACATGTATTCCGTGCAACTGTATCAAACCAAGCTAATGGGTTCCCATACCCCCCAATTAGTAAGTACCAATCAGCCCTTCAGCAAGTAAATTAGCATCGTACATATTCCACTAATGTTTTTTATATGCAAAGATATGCATCTTTTTTGTATTCTAATAATATATTTTGAATAAGTTCATATTAAAAAAACTTATCTAACGTATTCAAAATTAAACAAAACAACTCATTTAATTTTGTAAAAATTAATCTTTCAACTCACATTTCTAACTTCTCTGTCTTAGATAAGTACCATGTGGTGGATGCTGGATACATGAACATGCCGGGATTTTTAGCTCCTTACCGAGGACGTCGGTATCACAGGGAGGAATTTAATGGGGTTAATACGGAATTTCGAACTCCAATGGAGTTATTCAACTACAAGCATTCGTTGTTAAGGAATGTCATAGAACAATGCTTCGAGGTGCTGGAAGAACTGTTTCCTATCCTCAAGCACATGCCAAGTTATCCGGAAGCCCGTCAACCTGGAATCGTCACGGCATGTTGTGTTGTTCACAACTTCATAATAATGACTAATGGCAGGATGAGTTTTTTAATGGGTTCACTAACCCCTTCAATTGGGCGGGTGGGAATGACAACCAAGGGAATGTCAATAACGTGATTGGGGTAGAGCAAATCAACATATCTGCTCAAAACATAGAGTTGATGGGGGAAAGGCAATATCAAATGGCATTGGCTATGTGGGAGTCCTATGATGAATAATCTTGCATTAGTATTTGTATTATGAAAACCTCTTTTCTTTCTAGGTTCTACCCGTTTGTCGTATTTTACTTATGGTTTTTTATTGACGGTGTTGGAACCAAACAAGTATTTGGGTACTTTGTTGTGGACATTTAAATGTTTGTACTATGTTTCTTTTTCATTCTTCTTTTTTTATGTACCAATTTGAATTATCAAATGTAAAAATTGGATGAAAACAGACCAATAATTGTTCGAAAATTAATTTGTTAAAAATTAAACTAAAAATATTAAAGGATATTCGCGATTTGAGCAACCTAATCCCTGAGTGAAGTGTCTAGCAACGTGATTCCCGAGCGCTATCTGTCACGGTATGTTGGGGCATAATAAAAATTGTTTGATTTCTTTTTCTTAGTTTTTGTATCTGAATTTTTCTATGCACATGTACACATGTGATTTTAGTTTCCAAAAACAAAAATTGAGAACAAGGAATCAAAATAAAGGGAGTGATTTCCACACCACCCAAGTTATCCACACCCCTTTTTTGTCTTCTACTGAAATTTACATGTGTAAAAATTTTACTAAAAGACAAAACAGGGGATGAATAACAATTTAGGGGTGTGAATATGAATAACGTACAAGAGAAATGAAAAGAGAGAAAATTGATGCCAACAAACAGCCTTTACCCACTGATAAAAAAAAAACCCTTTACCCCATTTTTGTACAATCAGCTTTACCACATCTAGTCCACATGTGCAAATCTCGGTAGAAAAGAAAGAGATTGACCCGTGTACTAAGCGTTCGGTTAGTGGAGCCCACTAATGACTTGTGGCCACTTGGGCCTCCCATTCTTTCAAACCGAAAATTTTGAAAGTTTGCACTTCATAAAGTTTTCGCAGAAAACTTGGAACCGAACACAATGTAAGAAATTCAAAAATTGAGCTTTCTTATTATATAAATTTTATAACTTTATTGGACTTCAACTGTATGGGCTATATTTAGGGGTGGTTTGGGTAAATTGAAAAAACTAGTTTTTTGGTTTTTTTAGTTTTGTCCTTATTCAAAAAAAAAATTATATTTGTTAGTTTTCGGTCGATTTTTTGTGGTTTCTTGGCTTCTCTCGACGAGAGAAATCTAAAAAGTATAAAATTATTAGCCAAACTTAAAATTTTGTGAATAAAGACGAAGGTGACATCCAAAAAACCGGTTTTGGGATTATTTTTCGTCTTTATTCACAAAACTTTAAGTTTGGCTGATAATTTTATACTTTTTAGATTCCTCTCGTCGAGATAAGTCAAGAAACCACAAAAAAATTGACCAAAAACCAACAAATGCAAAAAAAAAAAATTGAATAAGGACAAAACCAAAAAACCAAAAACCTAGTTTTTCCAATTTACCCAAACCTAGCCTAATTGGCAAACTAGTACTTTTTGAATTCATAAATTTTTGTGTCAACTTTTTTTATTTTGATACTCTCGATGGAACGGATTAAAAAATTAAAATTGATCACATAGCTAACATGGCTACAACTAGGGTGACCAATTTCACCCAAAATCGATGAATACCAAAACCAAACCGACCTTATCGGTCTAAATTTGGTTATGGTGCACTAAAAATCGTACCCTCGGATATCAGTTTGGATTTTTATATACATAAATACTTTGGATTTAGGGCTGTTTTAACCAAAAAAGTTGACGGACTTTTTTTTTTGGGTAATTAAGTTGACGGACTTTTTGTTTTGTCTATATTTTGATTTTTTTTGCGCATTTTTTAGTTTTGCATCAACTTTTTGTGTATTATTGGTTCGTCTCAGCGAGAAGAATCAAAAAAGTATAAAATTATGACCCGAAGCTTAAATTTTTTGATTAAAGACAAAAATAAGTCAAAATGTTAGTTTTTTACACTTTTTTCGATCTGATTGAAAAAATTGAAAGTCCTAGTCATAATCTTTTACCTTTTTGGATTTATCTCGCCGAGACGAACCAATAATACTCAAAAAAATCAATGTAAAACCAACAAACACAAAAAAAAAAATCAAATAAAGACAAAACAAAAAGTTAAGTTGGCTTTTTTCGCCAAGCTTAGCCTTAGGTAATTGCAAAACCCAGACAAAATCAATCCATTGTCATCCCTAGCTACAACTACTCTGTAGTGCGGCATCTAATTCATTGATCTTGGTAATCAACGGTTCAGATTTAATCTCGGCAATCGGTTCATGCAAGTGCCGATATGAAAATCAGGACCATTGACTGCATGATCAAACAGCTTAGATGTCGCACTACAACCTTGTAGTGCGCTCCACAATTCCCAATTTGCTAAAGCAATTGATAATGTTTATTTCATACATGTGAAATCTACCAAAATCTGTTCTTCAGATGAGAATTTCATGATTGATGGTACTTTTTACACTCCTATCGATTGGATACCGGGCATGAGAGATATACAGTTGAAGGGCCTCCTTCTTAGGTGTGCCCCAGGGCTCCGGCCTCCTTCTCAGGTGCACCCCTAGGACCTCGGCCTCCTTCTAAGGCGTGCCCGCAGGGATCCGGCCTCCTTCTCAGGCGTGCCCCAGGGCTCCGGCCTCCTTCTCAGTCGTACCCCTGGGACCGCAGCCTCCTTCTCAGGCGTGCCCGTAGGCCTCCCGCCTCTTTCTCAGGCGTGCCCTCATAGCTCCCGCCTCATTCACATCCGTGCTCCTAAGACCCCAGCCTCCTTCTCAGGAGTGCTCCTAGGGCTCTAGTCGACGTGCCCCTGAGACTCAAGCCTTCTTTGACATGCTCTTAGACCTCTAATGAGTTTCAGCCAGTCCTCATCCCTCTCCGTACAACACCAGATGGCCAAAATGGCCATTCCGGTGAATCGACCCCCACAATTCGATTTAGGAGGCCGGGGTCCCAGGGGCACGCCGCCTGAGAAAGAGGCAGGAGCCCTACGGGCACGCCTTAGAAGGAGACAGGATCTGGGATGGACCTCGGTGGAACCCTAGAGGTTCGTCGGAGAGGGTGGCTCGAGCTCTTGGGGTACGCCGGTGGGAGACCTGCACAAGGGAGCAACCACGTTAGTGCCTAGCCCGGACGGTGATGGTCCGGGAAGGCACTCCGATGGTAAAGTCAGCAACTGAGGGAGGAATATAGTGGAGAACTTAGAGAGAGAAAGTGAGTAAATAGTGTCCTGCCACCGCCCTGAGTGAGGTAGGTGAGAGCTTTATTTATAGGCAAGGTGGAGCATGTCCTCGGGGATCTGACGCGCTCCGTCTTTACCATTGCATTAAATGCATGGACTGACGCCTATCCCTCAAGGGGTGCCTCGACTGCTGTTCTCCCATAGGAGTCACTATCACATTGACATTCTCATCCATCAAGGACCCCTACAGGCGTAGCCTGCAGAGTACATGGCTGTCACCATAAATGCACTGCATGCGAGGTGGTTGAGCCCATTAATGAGCCACTCAGACTGTCAGAAATGCCTCAAACAAGCCCCTGAGATCTGACGCTGCCCCTCCTAGCACCGAGGTCAATCAACTCGGTCCGGACGGCGCTCGGGAACAGGCCCCCGAGGGCATATGGTCTTCCTTGCGCAGGCTCCCAAGGGGGAGGAGTCCATCCGAGGCTCCCAATGGTGGCCGAGGCCTATATGGGCCTCCATCCGTGCACAGCTTCCCGAGGGGGAGAAGTCCATCCGAAGCTCCCAATGGTGGCCGAGCCCTATACGGACCTCCATCCGTGCACAGCTTCCCAAGGGGGAAAAGTCCATCCGAGGCTCCCAATGGTGGCCGAGGCCTTTTTGCCTAGCGCTCCATCCGGGCGCACTTTGCCTAGTGCTCCGTCCGAGCGCTCTTGCCTAGCCTAGGGCTAAGACAAATCTTGCCTAGGGCCTTCACCTGGAGGATGAGTCCTCCTAGCGGCTGAGGCTAGTATAGACGTTGGTTCTCTAGGACCTTTGTGGGAAGAGGGCCCCCACAGGTACCACTTGAGAGAGTTTGCTAGGGGCCTTGCGAATAGCAAGCACCCATTTTTGTGGGTAGTTAGGCCTGATATTGTGGCTAAGGACTCAGCAATTTTGCCTGGTGAATTTTTGGAAGAGACTAAGGAAAGGGGTTTGCTAGTGAGTTGGTGCCCCCAAGCCGAAGTACTCTCACGTCCGTCGATTGGTGCATTCCTAATGCATTGTGGTTTGAATTCGATGCTCGAAATAGTATGTGGAGGCGTGGCAGTGATCTATTGGCCTTTTTTCGCGGATCAACAGACGAATTGTCGATATTCATGCACACATTGGGGGTTCGGAGTGGAGGTAGATCATGATGTGAAACAAGAAGAGGTTGAGTATCTTGTTAGGGAAATGATGGAAGGGGAGAAAGGGAAGGAAATGAGGAGTAAAGCTAAGGAGTGGAAGAGGAAGGCTGAAGAAGTTGCTGGTGTTGGGGGATCATCTTACAAGAACTTTGATAGATTCATTAAGGAGGTTCTTCATTATGTAGATTGCTAAATGAAACTGCTATTATTACAATAAACAAATAAGAATTTCATTCCAGGAAATAGTTCTTTATTTCTCGTCTTTTAGTGAAAATTTACACATGGAAGTTTCATTGCATAACAAGAAATAGAATGTGTTCATCAAAAAGGAGGGTGCAAAAATCATTACCCGTTCCTAGTAGTCTTCCGGGCGGATGCCGTTGGTAGATCCAAATATTAGGAGCTCAAAATGAATTTCCTTCCTACTATGCTTGAGACTCTGTGTTTCAACCTTGGTATCCAAGCATGCAATGGTTGTGTTTCTGGCATGAATAGTTCTTGTTACTGTAATCGAGAAGGGCTTGGGCTTGGATTCTTTCAAAGTTGACTGGAGGGTCCCGTCATTTTTTCGGAATGGATCCCCGGTCAACTAGAGAGAAGCCAGGTTTAATTTAAGAAACATGCAGGATTAAGATTAAAGTTTTTGTTTGAGACTGGAAAGAGTGGAAAAAAGAGAGAAAGGTGTCGCATATGAAAATCATGTTTAGATAATTGGTCAATTAATCATACAAAAGAGCATCTCATTAGGGGAGGCAAATTTTCTTGATGGCTAAGTTGTTGAGTTAAGGGAAGGGGGGAACCCCCAAAATCAGACTCAACAATTTTTTTTGTAAATCGCTAGAGTTATAACTTTGCTACAGTAACTCGATAAATCCTTTGAAGTAACTCGATAAATCCTTTGAAGCACTGTTCACGGGTTAAACCAATTCTCTCTCCTAACTCCCTGAATAGAGAGTTTGATTTTGTGAGTTTTTTAAAAAGTGAATTGTTAATTTATAAAAGGTGTTTTTGAGGTTAAATTTGGCCCAATTTTTATTGAGCCTGATGAGGATGCTCTAAAACAAGTAAATGAAAACTACAATCGGCACTTGAAACCCAGTCTCTGTTTTGAACTACTTTTTTAAGGCACATTGTGTAACGCCCCCATTATTTGGGCACGTTAATTATTATTACAATCCGAAATAAAGTTTAAACCCAAACTTTAATACAAACGGTACAGTTTTCAAACACTACATAAATAGCAACCGGGGTAATTCTAGGGCCTCGTCTATCCCTGCGCCGGGTCATTCCCCATTCCGGCAGCGCCTCCCGTTCCTCGGGTCTGGATCCCATAGTACGGTTCCTGTCCATTTAGATAGTCTAGCATAATACGTCCGAGTCGCACAGGCAACATCATGGTATTATGCCAGGGTTACACGAAGGCAACACCGTGAGCCAGGCTCAATAGTTTACTACGCTAAGCTTCTAAGTAGCAATTCTAGAACAATATATTCATGAACAGCATATATATCTCATGAACAGTAAATCATATCATGCATCATGCGTGTCCATGCGGATCAGAGTAAATATGCGCAGTAAGATGGTGTCTCGCCAAAGATCTCAAAACCGTACTTTACGTGTCACTTTCTAAAAATTCTCATTTCGTTTCTCAAAAACACATTTCATTTATCAATCGCTTTTTCCCAAAAACTTCAGTTTTCTCAATACGGTGCCATTCCCGCATTCTTCTTCAAATTTCATTATCTCCCACCGCCTCGAAAAGTTATTGGTCCGTTTACGCCTCCTCACCGACGGTATTCAACCTTTCCGCCGAGGTCCCGGTTATCGCGGCATCACCGAACTTAATGTATTGTTTGCACGGTCCGTTCTCCCCGCGACTCACACGACATTACGGTCCGGCCGCCTTGCATCACCGAACTTAATGTACCGTTTGCAAGGTCCATTCATCGTGTGTTGTGCACGCTTAGCCCATCATCCTAGTTCTCTCCATGGACCCGAAGTGGCACTCTCGCCGCACTACCGCTAATCAATACCATTCCTCCAAATTCTCTCCGCGAATTTGAGGTGGCAACAAATCATCTCATCACATTTCATCTCATTTCATTTCTCCGAAATCTCATTTCATTCCCCGAAAGAACATCTCCATTTCATTTCTTGAAAATTTCATTTTGCATTTCAAACTTATTTTCATTCTCATCTCTATTTTCTCATCAATAAATTTTTATACGGTGACATAACGATCACAGACGTGTTTTTCGGTGTCACATGCTCAAATCATGCTCATGCAATATCTAATAATTCTCTCTAAATTCACTTTCTTTCAAAACCACATTTCTCACATACAATTATGCACCAAAAATATACCAACTCTCTAAATAATTTTGTTTCCTCTAGAAACTTTTCCCACATAAAATCATACATTCTATTTCACCAATTTTCCTCAAAATAATATTCCTTCTAGCAATTTCTCCACATAAAATCGTACACTTTAAAATTCTCCAAAAATAATATTTCCATTCCTCTCAATTTAATCCTCATCAAAAATCTCCAAACTATTTTATTTCTCCTCCAAGGAAATAAAATAAATCAATTTGCTCTTTTCAAATATAGTTTAAACCAAACTCTTTTCTAGAAATCCCTTGCCAAAAATTCACCATAACTACTTGTAGACTTTCTAAATATTTAAAACTCTCCCAAAAAATATTCTTTCTATTTTTCTAGAAACTTTCTCTCAAATAATCTCAAATAAAATATCCTTTTCATGTCTAGTAAAAATCACAATTTTTCTTCTAGATAAGTTACCAAATAAACTTACTACACACTTTATAGAAATCTTTCTAGAATTCTATATGCATAATCCTCCCTTTATAAATCAATTCCATATTTTCTTGCCAAAAATATTCAATAGACTTTTCTTTCTAACAAATCTCTTATAAAAGAAATTTCTTTATTTTAATATCTCAATTACCACCCAATAAATAAAACAATCAAGATTTATTATTTCTTTTCTTGAAATAATAACCTAATCACACTAGAATCTTGTCTAGTGAAACACAACTTACTAATTAACTTCAAATTATTTCTATACACTTCTAGTCACCTTCTAATCACTTCTAATTTCACTAATCCACTTCTAATTTCACTATTCAACTTCTAATTTCATGAAGAACTATTCTATTTAGAACTTCATAATCATACTTGTTAAACTTTCTAGGTAAAAATACTCTTTCTAAACTACCAAGAAACATACTTAGTCACTTAACACATGCATAAATTAACTTATTCAAACTTTATAATCATGCCTAGAAACTTAATTAGAACAACATAATTAAACTAGAATAGCTAATTAGAAGAGTAGTTTAGTAAACTACCTTAGTTTTCCGGGTGTAAACCGGAAGTTTCATTAGCAATCCTTTTGGAGAAAGCAACCCTTAAACTAACTTGATTACCCACCAATTAGCCTAGTAAGTGGCTAATTAGTACCTATCTATGTTGGTTAAAGTAGTTGGTTTGTGGGATTTTAGGAAGTAAACTAAGAAAGTAGGGTACATGGGGTCCAATTGTACACAAAGGGGTGCTATTTATAGGCAAATGAGTGACCTCTCCTCCCCCTCAAAAACTTTCGGCCTCCCCTCTCTCTCTCTACCGAAAATTTATGTTGTGGTGCATGTATGGGAGTTATGGTGATGCTTAGGTGGCCTATGGAAGTACAAAGGTGGCAAGTCTAGGTCTAGGTAGGTATCTAGGTATCTAGGGCTAGATTCTTGGCTAGAATGAACCATTTAGGGTAGATACAATGTAGAAACAATGGTGGGGAAAATATACCTCTCGTTGTGTAGGTTTTTGCACGGTCCACCTTAGTTCTGGGGGTGTTTTAGGAGCTAATATGAACCAATGGTGTGTGAAACTATTAAATGGCTAAGAGGGTAGCCATAACTAGCTATGGCTAGGTGGATTATTCCTTCCTTAATTTAAGGGAGCTTGTCCCTAGCTTACTTGGAAGCCAAGGCCTACAAAACATAGGCTAGGATGGGTGTATTGTGTTCAAATGCATGTATTGTGTGGGTATATGTAGTGTACTCCAAAAATAGTAAGGCTTAATCTAACTAATGTTGGTTACAAAACCTTAGGTTTAGTTGGCCACCTCATCAAACCATTGTTTGCACAATTGTTTCAAGCATTAACTCATGCATGTGCATGTGTACTAGGGTGCATGCACACACACTCTCTCTCTCTCTCTCTCTCTCTCTCTCTCTCTCTCTCTCGGCATTCTCTCTCTCTCTCTCTCTCTCTCTCTCTCTCTCTCTCTCTCTCTCTCTCTCTCTCTCTCTCTCTCAAACTTAGGCAAAGTAACAAGTTCCAATGGCTCGACGTGACTACACTATGACGTCCTACGGTTGTTGAGTGAAGTAATGGTAGTGGTTGGGTAGGTCTCGGGTATCAACCTCGGTCCCCGGGTACCACGGTAGTGTAATGGATGCGTTACTCGGTCTCGAATACGTATATCCATGGCTAAAATTAATTTATTAAAGAAAATAATATATATTTATTGGAAATATTCCGAAAAACCAAAAATTAAAAGTAATTAATTAAATTATTAATGAAATTTTTTTTTATTTACGAAAATTAGGGTCGTTACACATTGTTTTGGCTATGGGATGATTGTGCAGTTGGCTAGGGCGCTTGTTTCCTGAGATTGAGAGTTTGAGTTTTTCTCACCCACTTTCTTTTTCCTTTGATGACCGAGAGTTTGGATCAACTTACATGTAACTTGATCGCTTTGCTACTAATTTGCATCGTTACAGACATCCATCAAGATGTTTCCTCAGTGACCATGGATTGGAATAAGGTTATAGTCCAGGAGAACAATAATGAAAACGAGGTGAGCAGCTAAATTTGCCTTGGCAGATGAAGATGGCAAATTATGTACCAATAATCGGAGCTTAACATCCAAATGTTGAAGTAAATGAAGCAAAATAGCCAAACTATAGTAAATTATTTTGGTAATCAAACCATAAAACTTAAATAATCCCACTACAATCGAATGGCTTCGGAAACGAATAAATTGCCTCCCATTGTGCAGCTCTTTCTCATTCCAAATAAAACAGAATACAGAAGAGAGGTTCACCAGTATACAATAAGGGGATTGGAGTCCTTCACATATCTTCCTTTCTATAATTATGTGACAATAGCAAATTATATCAGAGAACCACGGGAGTAACAGGACAACGAAGCTCATAGTTTCTGGTAAAAATGCAATGATACACATCTGTTTAACTTAATGAATACTTCCAAATATCAGTATAACTTTGAGTGGTCCAAAATACCCAGTAATATTCCAGGACATGATTTCCCTCTTTTTGTGTAAAACTTCAGTCGGCCTTTCGGTTGGTTCCATTGGTTTCGAGTTGAGGAAGAGGATCAATGAGGTAGGACTTCAAGTGTTTGAACATCTCTTTCGGTTTCTCTGCATTGATTGCGTGGCCTGCATTTTTTATGATTACCAGTTGTGCATTCTCACCCAGATGCCTGTTTAAAGAAACCGTAAACTCAATGAACAAACCGTGCCTCAAACTAGAAAACATTTCAGAACAGAAGAAAAAGTCAAATCAAGGTAAGAAAAATTATCGTCGTCTAATCTTCTGTCCTCTTGGTGACCAAAGCTAGTAAATACAAATTTAAATCCCACAAATGTTTAGCTTATGAGATTCTTGATATGACCTTTTTAATCTGTGACCCAATTCTAGTGGGAATACTTGATCATGCTCTCCCCATAGTATTAGTGTGGGCTACAAGAAGAAGAAATCAGCCATTAGATCAAACAATCAAATGATCAACTGGGAAATGAAGCTGGAACTAAATAACAAGGTGGCAATTCCCAAAAACTAATAAGTCATTAAAAAACCTGGGTTATCTTTGGAAGATCAGAGAGCTTTCTATCCTTGTGTAATGCATGGATCAATTCATTTCTTTCTTGAAGGTATTCTGTACACATCACCTGCCCAAAACAAGTTTCACGCGAGTTCAATTTTTTTATTCTTTTTTTTTTAAAAAAAAGGGCCATATATAGGACGTAATAATCTAGTTTAACTACTACTGTTAATAAAAAGAATAAGATTTTTATTATTATTTTGATAATGAAGATCCAGACTAATGTCTCCAGAGCCTCCCACGGCCTATTCCACGCATTTTTGTGAGGTGAGGTGGCTCCAGGGACAAAATCGCTGCCGAGGGAAACTGACACTGTGACCTTGGAGTGGTAACTCCCGCCTATGAAGCACCGACACTCCTAGGAGGCGCTGTATTGTCGTATGGGACACGGGGACACGGCAGAATACGTTGGGA
Organism: Vaccinium macrocarpon; assembly: GCA_022606695.1. NCBI lineage: Eukaryota > Viridiplantae > Streptophyta > Magnoliopsida > Ericales > Ericaceae > Vaccinium > Vaccinium macrocarpon. The sequence continues at coordinate 35,917,745 of CM040180.1, read as the reverse complement.
CACGCCACCTGGCGTGTCCCCCAATTTTTTTGAATTTTTTTAGGGGGACACGGCGGGGACACGTGGGGGACACGGAAGGGGGCAAATTGTAATTTTTTGAAAAAAAATTGGGGTCAATTTGTAATTTTTCAAAATTTCAGGGGTGAAATTGTAATTTTTTAAAAAATTTGGGGGTTAAACTGTAATTATCAATCTTTAAATTTTTAATTTTTTATATAATATATATATATATATATTAATATATATATTGCCGTGTCCCCCGCCGTATCCGTGTCCCTTTTTTCAAAATTGCCGTATCCGTGTCCGTATCCGTGTCCGTGTCCGTGTCCGTATTTGTATCCGTGTCCGTGCTACATAGACTCCCGCTAAGGCAAGTCAATTAACCACTGCGACATACTAGCGGTGTTGATGCAAATCCATCAACTTGAACCCTAGAAGACAAACTACAAATGTATCAGACGAAAACCACTGTAATTTATCGGATGAGAGCCATTACATAACATTAACACCAACAACATTGAGAAGCCCTTGTCAGCTCTCTGACAAACTCAATAGTTAAGCTCATGAAATTTAGTCAACAAGATCATCGCATACTGTCAAGTCAAGTGTCTAACTAGTTCACAAGGGGTTTTGGTTCGGCTTTTATTGGGCAGCTCACCAGTGAAATATGGCATTTGTCACCCTTCCCTGAATAGTTGGTTCATCGGGCCAGACAGGGAGTAATAAATTGGAGAATTTTAACAGCGGCAAAGGTACACAAGTGATAGTCTACTTGATGACACTCCAAGCGACGATGACACATTAGGCGAAAAAGCACAACTCCCTTTTGGCAACAATTACGGCCAAATTTAGAGACAAATAACTGGAAGAGGAGAATCCAAGGTATCCATGGTAGTGCTTTGTTAAGAAAACCCATCTTAACATGTAAACAAAATTTTGCACGGGTGCCCTAGTCTCAGGCCTTTCTTGGCACACAACACACGGACATATACAAACACAAACAGGGAACTGGTTCCCTCTGAAGTTTTTAAAACTAAACCACATCATAAATATAGATTGAAGAGGCCCAAAACGTAACTATGCCTACACATGTATGGCTGTGTTTGGATCTTAAATTTGTGAACTTATGAATAGAAAGGAAGGTACAGAAAACGAAAAGAATAAATTTCCAGCTAATGAACAAAAAATCAACAATTTAGAATACAACTTTGAGTTAATTCGGCAATTCTGAGAAGGATAATTTCTGAAACACTCACCTCAATGAAATCTTTAAGGAAGCACGATGGCAGGGTCTTTGCTGGCTTATAGAAAGTGAACTGCATCAACTCCCTCAACTTCTCCGGATTCTGTGGCAGCAAAATCTCAACAGCCTCATCGATACTTCTCACCTTAAACAAGCCACCCTCCAAATCCTTCTCTTCCATACACACCCCTGCCGCCGCAATCACTAGCCGATCTACCGCCTCTGGGAACTGCACCGCAATGCTGTAGGCCACGAACCCGCCATAGCTTAACCCCACCACGTGCATCCGATGCACCCCATAGGACTCCATGGCCCGCATCACGCACTGAGCCTGCATTCATGATGATCATCATAAAGTTATCCATCTCTCTTACAGTTCAAGTTTATACCTGTTTTGCGAGCTTATGAAGCATGGTCTAGCCGAATGCTATGTTACCTGAACTCGCGTACAAGTGTTAGGTGCAAGTGCAACGACACGGGAATACGCAATAATGCTCAAATTCCTCAATAGATTAATGTCATTGTCTTTGATAATTTGTGTTCCAGAGTGCTTTAAAACATTTCACGCATAACATAGGATTTGCACGTAATCCTGGCAAATTCAGATTTCAAAATATTAAATATCTCAAACTAAATATATCTTTACAAGATTTCCATTCACTTATTTGATTGTTGGGGGTGTGACACAAGTATGTTATATAATTAGATGGACCCATGTAACATAGGCCAAATGTGAGATGTCAAACAGGATGATCCAACTTTTTTAATTTATTTGCAGACAAAGACAAATAAAAGAATTGCACCTTAAGAACCATAAAATAAAAAATTAAAAAAAAAAAAAATCTCAAAAGGGAAGAATAATGCTAGGATATCAAAAGGGGATCACACAGGATGATCCCACTTTTCTACTTTATATGCAGACAAAGACAAGTAAAGAATTTGATTCTTAAGAACCATAAAAGAAATCTCAACACTGAGAAATTCTTAACTGCACCCAAAAAGGGAGGAATAATGTTAGGGAGACAACTCTCCACAGCACGCCAACCGGACCTGTCTGCGTGGCAATTACCAATCATGCATGCCACCCAAGCCGGTGTGGTAGAGAGGTGTGTTTGTGTTTCTAGCATTATTCGAAAGGAAAAACTAACATCTTCATCGGAAAAAAATAAAATAAAATTGGTATTACACCGTGAAATTACTCAGTGTCATTGATCCAGACACGGTTAATTGTTTCGTAATCTGACTCGAGTGCGACATCAATTACCTGGTCTAATCACGCGCACAAACGAACACAAGGATTTATCCGGACTAGATAATTAATTAGTCTTGAATTTAGAATTTGACTGTAATTTTCAATAGTCTTGAATTTAGAATTTGGGTAATTTTCCATTTAAATAGCAATTTTTTTTTTTTCCTGACTAAAGGTTTGAACAATTTTAATACCAGGAACGCTTTGATCCCATCGGATCAGGCCGTGTAGGAATCCCCCAAAGAAGACCAAGTCTTGACTAATTAATCCTTACTGAATAGATGTCTTCCAAACAAACATATAATAACACGGACTAATTAAATCACAGGATTCCTTTCAAAAACAAATAATCACAGGGTTTGTCCAGACTCTTTTGTCTAACACAAGGTCCAATAATAGTGCACGGGGCAGCTTACACGCACTTGAATTCATCCCGGTATTGGGTGAAGTGTCCGAACAGATTATATGCACCTGACCTGAATTAATCCCAAGAAACCAAATAATCCTTTGGACTAGTAAATATTAAGTCTTCAATTTAGGACTGGGCATTAATTTTCCTACAGTAAGGATTAAAAAATTATAGTACCAACCCAGGCTTGGGAAAGTCGCTATTACCCATTTGGGACCGGTTAGCCCGGTTAATTGCGAGCTGGCTGATCCGAACATATTTTGTTTAAAAAAAAAAAAAAAAAAAAGGGACAATTTTAGTACCTGAAACGCTTCGGTCCGATCGGGTCGGGTCGTGTAGGAGTTTCCAAAGAAGACCAAGTCGGGCACGTAAACGTTGAATTTGGAGGAGAGAGGGGAAATGAAGAAGTTGAACTGCCACATTGCGTTGGCTCCGATTCCGTGGATGAGGAGCAGGGTAAGCTTGGTGGGATTGTGTGATTTTGGGACCCAGCAGTGGATGACGGTGCCGTCGCCGAGATCTGTGGTGGTTGATTTGAGGCCGGCGCCGGAAAAGGACTGTCTGTAGCGCCAGTCTTGTAACGCCGTCAAGCTTATGCAAGTGGCCATCTGCAGTGAAGAGAGAAAATCCAAAAGAGAAGACGGAGTAATCAGTGGCTCAGAAAATGGGAAGGTGAGATGGAGGGGTCTGATTTGGGGGACGGACAAAGTGAAGTCCCCTGTGTCCCCCCTGTTTCCGTACCCAATGAGCAGAGCTTTTTTGAGAGAGAGAGAGAGAGAGAGAGAGGAATTAGCACCACATGCATAGACATATGGGATTAACTACTTTTTTGGGTGAATTGAATTCCAAGGTTTCAAGTTTAGGATTAGTAATTTATGATTGTCAATGCGGTGGGCCCTTTGTGTCTCTGTTTCTTTTGCTTTGGGTAAAAAATAAAAAGTGATTTTTAAAAATATTATTTTGTCTTTATTTAAAAAAAAATTGCATTCCTTAGTTTTAGTTTTGCATTAAGATTTTGTGTTTTCTTGATTACTCTCGACAAGACGAATCTAGCAAGTATAAAATTATAGTCAAAACTCAAATTTTTTTGAATAAAGTCAAAATAGGTGATTTTTTAATAAGGACAAAATTATTTTTTTTAAAATCTTTTTTTGGTTTTTTACCCAAAGCACCCCAATAGTTAGGATTTACATAATCCAAGGGATTATGAAACCCACCAATCTCCCGGATTCACCAACTCAGAAAAAGTTAGCACAAATAGATATGGTTTCTTGACTCACTTCATGGACTCATACAAATAATTTGAACTTCTCATTAAATTCAAAATTATTTTTCGAGTATTGCTAAGAAAATCTGCTCAATTCGATGATTATAAATTTATTATCCAACCTTTTTTTTTGGTACACCAAAAAATTAAACAAAAACTAAGCTTTCTTGAAAGCCACTTATCTCATAACCTCCTAATTAGCGGCAGAAAATGGGTAGGTGGGATGGAGGGGTCTGATTTGGGGGCGGACAATGAAGTCCCCTGTTTCAGTACCCAATGAGCAGAGCTTTTTTTTTTTTTTTTTTTTTGAGAGAGAGAGAGAGAGAGGGGAAAGGAATTAGAACCACATGCTTACAAAGGACAGGGCTTAGCTATGGGATTAAGGCCTTGTTTGATTACAAGATTTTAAGTTTGTGATTAGGATTGTCAAGGTGGTGGGACATTTTGTGTTTGTGTTTGTGTTTGTGTTTGTTTTATTTTTTATATTTGGGATTTATTACAATCCAGGGATTGTGAAACCCACCAACCTCCCGTATTCATCAACCCAGAAAGTTCGATCTTGTACCATAAATAAATATGTCTTTTGGGTCCACTTTCTGAATTCATACAAATAATTTGAACTTTTCATTAAATTCAAAATTATTTTTCAAGTATTGCAAAGAAAATCTACTCAATTCGATGATTGTAAATTTTTTATCCAACATTCTTTTTTTTTTGGTACACCATAAAAATAAAACAAAAACTAAGCTTTCTCGAAAGCCACTTCTCTTATATCCGCCTCAAGCAGTTCATTCAGAGAAATAGGATTTTACTCTTAATGAAAACATAAAAGATTGCATCAACAACTTACAGATTACGACTATCAGATTGAACTAATTTTCTGTGGAACTACTCGAAAAGTTATCCTAAATTTGAACGGTTAGATCATTTATTTAATACCCAAAAGGGGACCCAATAAGCCGTGCAAAATCTCCAGTGCAAGCTACCAAAATAGAATCATATCTCTGTTCTCATAGAGTATTTATTTGATCATAAAAATACGTGTAGAGACTGTACTATTCATTGCAACTCCAATCCAAAACTATATTTTCATCTCTATTGGCAACAAAACACAACATTATTTCACTTTCCCTCCATAAGTTCTCAAAATTTTCAATCGTATATGAAATATATCAAATATGGATCTCATTTCAAACGATTGAAAATATAAATGCTAATAGCCTTGTTCGTTTCCTAATTTAGTTTTAGTTTTAGTTTTAATAACATCATCATTTCTCTCATTTCTCTTTCTATCTCTCTCCACTCAATACACCTTATGACATCATCAAAACTAAACTAAACTATCTAACTAAACACAGCCATTATAGTTATAGCAAAAGGTTAAAAAAAATTATAGAGACTCATCTTTATTTTAGAGACAAGTCTCCAAATATAGAGACTCCAAATATGGTCTCTATTTTTAGAGAACCATTATAGTATTTTTAGAGAACCATTATAGAGATTGATTGGAGTGCATTTGATCTCTATTTTGGAGGAATAGAGCTTGGTTGGAAATGCTACTAGGGATTTTCTCACTTTTAAGGACTCAAATTCAATTCGATCTCCGTGCGCCTGACCCACCCTTATGCATAAGTATGTGAAAAAACTGTGCAAGGGGGGGCTCTGAAGGGATTAGTCCGAGGGAAGAAGAAGAAGAGGAGGAGGAACCAATCTATTTCTTTTGTTTCCTTTAGCATCTCCAATTATTTGGGCAATCGAAATCTTCTAATATTGTTGCAATTTGTTGCAACAAAAGAAAGAGTTATTATTTTTTCCATTCTTTCTTACTAGCCTCAGTAAGTTATACCACATTATTGAGGCTTTGAAAATGACACACTATACATATGTGTGGGTGTTTTGTCAATTTTTTTTGGGGCAATTAAATAATCATCCATTTTTTCCCCTGAAATTAGAAAATCATCCTGAGCTTTTTAAGGAGTTATGTTTTCATTCCGAGATTCAAATAAACCTTAAATTACCCTTATATATATATATATATATATATATATATATATATATATATATATATATATATATATATATATATATATACAGTGGGCTTCCAGTCCAGGATCCTGGATTATGTTACCGTCCGGACCTCCTTCTTCCCATGTTTTTTTTTAAAATCCGAACCGTTAGATGTCTTTAAAACGTTTTTATAGTCCAACGATTTTTAAAAAAAATACCGGAAAAGGGCTTGATCGGGCAGTTTTTCACAAAAACGCTATAATAGCGTTTTTTTCAAAAACTGCCCCGATCAAGCCTTTCCGGGTATTTTTTTTTGTCAAATCCTCGCGTTGGACCTTAAAAACACGTTTTAAAGACATCTAACGGTTCGGATCGTCGAAATTTGTCTCGGAAAGTGGAGAAAAACATATGGTCCGGATTTTAGTGGACTTCCGGGATCCTGGACTGGAAGTCCACTGTATATATATATATATATATATATATACACAATATTAGGGGATTGAGGACTAAAATCAAAGTTGCATATAGGTGATGAAAAAATTGGACTAATTTCAATATTTAGAGGTCCTACCCTGTAATTAAGGGATTGAGGAATAAAACTCAATCCTTGATATTACGCTTCATTAGTTTATATTCAACCCTTATAACCTAAACTATATAAAGCCATAAAACTCCCCAAATCAACATTCATCCTCCCAAATTGCCACCCCCCAAATCACCTCCTCGCCGTCCTAGATTTCGATTTATGGATAAAATCTTCACGCCGGCAGTCCCAAATCAACGTCCCAACCTTCATTGGATGGATCAACATATGAGTTGACGATACCAAGTTTGGCGAAATCAAGCCGCCTTGATGCTGCTTCCAAACTTTTCCAAGAGATGAAAGAAAAAAATTTCAGGCCAAATTTCCTCATATTTTCCTCCCTTATTGACTCAATGGGGAAAGCCGGTAGATTGGACACCTCTATGAAGTTATACATGGAAATGCAAGGTTTGAGGCTCAGACATTTTGCAACCATGTTTGTTTCCCTCATTGAGTCGTTTGCCAAGGCTGTGAAGTTGGAAACGGCGCTTCGAATTTGGGATGAGATGAAGAAAGCAGGATTTAGACCAAACTATGGTCTATATACCATGATTGTTAAATCTCATGCGGAGTTTGGAAAGATTGAGATTGCTATGAACCTAGTTGTTAAATCAACAATTATTACCATGTTTATTGTTGTTCCTTAATTGATTTTTAGCGCAATGAATGGAATAAGTAGTGAGCACAATTTTTACCATGTTTGTTTTTTGTTTTCCTTATCAGAACCTTAGGTGATGTTTTTTTTAACCATGATTTCAATAAAAGAGCCGTTGCGCGGGCCTATATAGATAAGGAGTATGTATCGGCTATAGTATCCTAGAATTTATACCACAAACATTAAGTAAGGCTTCCTTATTTACCATAGTTTTTGACATTTTTTTTTTCCATAATTCAAGATATCAATCAATAATTATTACCATGTTTACAAGTCATTAAGTATTTTTTACCATAAAATTAGAATTTGTTTGATATGTTATACCATGATTTTTTATCATTTTTTATTTTTACCATGAAATGTCGATTATGTGGTTGATATGTTTTACCATGATTCGATTTCTTAGTTTAACAATTATTACCATGTTTACAAGTGATTAATTATTTTTTTACCATAAAAACTGTGATATGTGATTTTTCTTTTTACCATGATTCGTGTTCTAAAAGAATATTAATTATATTTACCATATTTTTTTACCACTTATAAGTTTACCACATTACTCGGTCATTGGTTACATTTGTCATTTTTACCATGATTATTCAAAATTTCTCCATCTTTACCATGGTTGTATTTATTTTTACCATAAATTTGGTGTTTGGCTCATGTATGTCATTTTTACCATATTTTTTGGTGCGTATTTAATTTTTTTTGATTGGTTATCTATAATTTCACCACACATTAGTAACAAATTTTTGAATTTGAAATTTCGTTTGTTATCTCTCTTAATGGATTTAATTGAATCTCATTAAATTAAAAAAATGGTTAAATCCCACAAAATTAGGAGGTTATTGAATCCCACAAAATTAGAAACTTATTGAATCCCACAAAATTAGGATGTTATTCAATCCCACAAAATTAGAAAAAAATATAATCTTGTATATGTTGATATCATAGTAAAAGCGTAGAAAAGGTAAAAGGATGAAAACATAACTCCGTAAAACAAGGGGAATGATCAGAATCTAAATAGTGTCTAAAAAACAGATGATTATTTAATTACCTCAACAAATAATAATGCATTCCCAAATAAGATTCCAACATTCCATTTTAGGTTGTTCCTTATAAGTGTTCATTTCGAAAAGTTAAAGGGTAAAAGTATGTATAGTTGTCATTTTCTCATTTTGATAAGTCAACAGATAAATGTGAATGATAATTTGAAAAAATAAAAATAAAAAGTGTAATGATGATATTTACTAATAAAAAGTGTAATGATGATATTTACTGAATAAGTTGAAATTACGAAATACCTAAAACTCAACTTTTTTACTTTTTCTTGGGATCATGGTTCGTAGTGCGGATACCACCTGTCACGGTCACTTTGTTGAGTTACGTTTTCATCCTTTGGTGGGATTTCAAATCATGGGAAAATTTTAAAATAATAAGTGAATATCTTACTGTTTCCAAAATTAAGAACATCTAGTCAATACTGTTTTCCACACCAAAACCCCAATTGCTCACACCCTCATTAGCATCTTCGACCTATTGGTCACAGTTTCCTCTTCGTTATAAATATTGACATTCTTTGATTTCGGTACTTTGACACAAAAAAACTACTAGGATTGAAAGAGGAAAACGCAAAATATGTATTCTTGTTCTCTTGTTCAGCACCCTTCCCTCTCTTATTTGTCCTCCCACAAGGCCCTACTGTACCCAAGAAAAAAAAGGAAAATGCAGATTTCTGTTAATTTCTCACTCTCTGTTCCACCTGTTTCAGTTATCAAAAGTAATAGCGTACCCAAGAATGTCACGCAAAGTCACCCTGCACTTTTTCATTCTAGCATTTAGGGAGATCATTTCCTCTCCTACGGTTCTGATCTCAAGGTATAATTATAATCAGCCATGTTTCATTTTATCTTTTTGAAAAAAATTTGTACCGTTTCATGTGATTTTAGTCTACTCTAACTTGGAAAGTTAAAAGTACAATATTCGAATGAGAAAAGGTCTAGTGAAGCTGATGCTACTTGGTTGTTTTGATTTGGACCTCTCTTGCTTGATCTTGGGCATGCTTGGCATGATTTTGTTTGCTTTCGGTGATGGTTGCTTGCGCCAAATTTCTTGGAGAAGGGTTTTGGATCACTACTTGCTGCTGGTGTTGAGAATTTATAGATGCTAGCTGTTGTTTTGTTTCTTTCGTTCCTGTATCTGTATCTATTTTGGTCTTCTCTTGTTCGGCTTGCCTCCTTGCCACCCCTTCTTTTTGGGTTTCTCAGCTCGGTATAGGATCATCCGAAGGCATAGTTGTTGGGATGTAGACAACTTTCACCAATATTCCAAGGGTGGGGCGGGTTTTATTCTAAACACGAGAGGAGGTGAGAGAACTTTTAATTACGAGAGAGAATAGAGAAGAATTGGATTCCATATTCTTCAATTATGGTGGACTGGTGTAGCTCGTGCGATTTTTTCTCGCGTTGAGGTTTTCCAAGTGTGTCTGTGCATCTTTCTTTTTTTTGTTCATTATGCACAATCTTTCTTGTGGTTTCAGTGACCGTAGTTTTCAAGGTCTTTAGTGTCGTCGTGGATTGAAAGCCTTATATGTTACTAACAATAAACGCCAACCTAGTTGAGATTGAAGGCTCTTGGTTGTGATATCGTCTTCTGCATTATCCCTTTAATCTTTATATGCCATTGTTCATTCATTGATTAATAAAATTTCCTTTGCTGATAAAAAGAAAGAAAACGTCCAATGACGCTACAAACAAATGTCTCTCTCTGTTTTTTTTTTCGACATCCTGACTCGGTCATAAAAAATAAACAGAGGAAATTTTCAAACTGAGATTGAAGCAGCATTACAACACATGTACGAAACCTACCAGCAGCAAGATCATCGGTTCATCGGTTAGCCGATGATGGTGATGATCTTTATACTGTGGCTCTCTGGTTTCGATTACTATGACAAGAAGGATATCATCTCTCTTGTGGTAAGTCATTTTCCCAACTCACATTTTTGTGACAAACTCAAGAACATGTATTCATTTCAAAGGACTTTATGACAGTGATTGTGTATTCAAGCAGAAATATTCAATAAATTCATGAATGACAATGAAAAGATTCGAGAATCCGTAATTGATGATGTCCGAGGAATGTTGAGTTTGTACGAAGCTACACATCTGAGAGTGCATGGAGAAGATCTATTGGACGAAGCACTGGATTTTACCACCACCAGTCTCAAATCTGCAATACCAAAATTAAGCAATAGCGTACTTGCAGCACAAGTAGTTCATGCTTTAAATCAACCCATCCACACGGGCTTGACAAGACTCGAGTCGAGGCGTTACATTTCCTTCTACGAACGAGACGATTCCCACAACAAAATCCTATTGGATTTCAACTTAATGCAGAAATTGCACCAGAGGGAGCTACGCGAAATCACAATATGACATCTTTTGGTCTAGAACCCAATTTTCTATTTTTGATTCTTTTGATTTGAGAAAAAAGGTCTTTGCTCATAATTTTTGAAAATGGATGTCCTCTCTAGTTCCTTTGACAGACTAATTAGCAATCAAGTCTGACTCACTTTTGGGTACTTTCGGGCCAATTTAGACAATCAAGACCGATTAATTTTTTGTTTTTGTCCATTAGGCAAACCAAAACTCATGCAGATAAGTTATTATCAAATATATTTTTTAGAATACATTTATGATTCTAGCAATGCTTCCTTGGAAGAACTTGAGCTCTTCACTGATGCAATTCAGAGGTTAAATTCATACCCAGGCCTCTTCATGATTTTAATTTTTATTCGTTTCCTTAATAAATTATTTTCACAGAGATAAATTTATGCTGTAGTGGACAAATGAGTGAAAAAATTTGAAGAGATAAATTTAAATGTTCAATATTTTAAATAGAGACAGAAATAAATACTAGTGTCTACCTCCTACCACCTAAACTCAAAAAATAAATCAACTATACAAACACATCCCAAGAGTATTGCAAGTTTAGTTGTTTAACATAAGCTACTTCATTTGCAGATGGGAAATCAGTGGCTCAGATCAACTCCCAGAGTACATGAAATTGTGGTATCAAGCACTTTCGAATTTGACCATGATGATTGATGAAGAAATGGCCAAGAAAGGAAGATCAAAGAGGCCTTTAATTGGATTTCTAATGATCCTTTAATTGTAGAAGCTGGAAGCGTGATTACCAGACTTGGGGATGATATGGCTGGCCACAAGGTAATGTAAATTACTTGCAACTAATTAGAAGATACGGTGTAAAATGAAGGGGAAATAAGGATCTTAGCATGGAGGTGCAAAATCAAATTAGTTAATTGAGGTGAAATTTTTTATGATTGACAATGTCTTGCAAAAAGTCAGTAGCATACGAGGGTTTTAAATATTTTGGGGCGTAAGTTTGCCCTAATGCACGAAAAGTTGGATCCATCATTGTTTAAGAAATCACATAAGTTATGTTAAAAATATGATCCAAAACTTAGGGATATTGACTTGCTTGATGATTGAATGAGCATGGTGACAGTGAAAGAGACTGATTTGGTAAATCAAACCCGCATAGCGAGTATGATATCGCCTGCCAACATTGCAATCCAATATTGAGTCGCCAGGATCATCAATGAGAAATTGGGTTTTTGAGATGGAAAATCCATAAGCTTCCGATGAATCAAGAGTTAGTGAGACGAGAGGTTATTTGATTAAACAAAAAATCTTGGCCAAACCTACATATTAACTCTCCTAAATCACAATAACATTTCTGATGTTGCAACTGCAATTTGAACAAGAGAGAAAGCATGTACCCTTGGCAGTTGAATGATGGTCGAACAGAAGAAGAGGTTCGTGTTGAATTACAAAAAAGAATTACAAAAGCATGCAAAGACATGAACTCAGAGTTCCTCGCCCAACCGCAGTCCCAATACCTTTCCTCATGCGAGCTTTAAAATTTGCACGAGTGATACATGTTTTTTACATGGATGGAGATAGCTATACTCATTCTTGGACTAGGCTCAAGGATCTTATAACCTCGGTATTTATTGATTGCGTTCCAATCAATTAGCAGCTGAAATGAAGTACCCGTGTACTTAATGTTGTGAATTAATTGTGCATGTAATGTGTTATGTGTGTTTGAGATCTAGCAACAAGAAGACATTGAGTAAGTTGGGAGTAAATGAAAGGGTCTTGTGCAAGTTGTTTGGACCGGTAATTTTGATGCAAGAAAAGTAGTTGTTCCCCAATTCTACGATCAATGGACTTGGCCGAAGTTCTCAAGATACCAAACAAACAACTCTTAATTGAAAATTGCCAAATTCGGCAATTTATCGACGAAATCCTAATAGGCCCAAACTTGGTAAAAGTTTAAATCGCCTCTGCGATCAATACTCACCACCCTAATCGTGGATTGATGGTGGATTTCGCCAAATTCATTCGTTTAGGCCTTCAATTTAGTAATTTTGCTATTTTAGGTAATAATTAGATTACGAATTACTCTTAGCGTGTAATTCCGTTTACGTTGTTTCCAATTGGGAATATCTTATTTTTCTTTCTAGTTTTCAATTTTGGGAGTTTCCCCAATTTTCGGGATATTTTAATTTTTAGGTAAGTTTTGCTAGGGTTTGATAGTTCTCCCTATAAAAGGGCATGTAACCTCTATTATTGGGCAACTTTTAATCAATTATAAATCAGAGTTATTCTCTTTCTCTTGTGGATTCAAGAACTCTCGTGGATTCGAGACTTATTTTCGTTTGAACTAGTACGCAACTAGTTTCTCGTGAATTCCGCTGCGTCAAATTTTTTAAGCTTGTAGTTGTGTATTTGTTTTCAATTGGGTGGTGTGTGTGGTGTTTCTTGTATTTGAACAAGTAGAGTTGTTCGCTTTGTATCAATTTGTGAGTGTGGGATATCTTTTGTAATCAGTGAGTTACACACACACACACAGAGAGGTGTATGTGTGCATTTAAGCCAAGAGTGAAGGGATCTGGGAGGCTACAGGGTTGTAATCCCCTGATCCGACCATTAATTAAGTAATCAACAGTTCATATACATTTGTTAGTCTCACCAATTTACATTTTGAACCCCGTTTTATGTAATGGTTATGTGATTTTATCCCCATTTTGTTTCTTTTACTTCTGGTATTTCAACTTTTGGTTGATTCCCCCTCTTCCCCATCCTTTTTCCCTCAATGTACCCCTATCGAGTTTCTAATAAATTCTTCTAATGTATCGAGTTTCTAAATAGGTTTCTAATAAAAACCTATTTAGTGGTAAGCATATATTTTTTGTGGTAAGAATACATTCGCAAATCTGAACCATAAATTGCATAGATAAATGGTTAGATCGGGGGACTAAAACCCTGTAGTGCTTTTGGGCACTATAGGCTCCCCAAATTCAAGAGGGAGAGTGTTTGTTCAAAGCTTGTATGTTTTATTTATGCAAGTAATAACGTCAAGTGGTTGTTTTGGTTTGAAATTCTCTTGCTTGATCTTGGGCAGGCTTGGCATATTTTGTTTGCTTTTGGTGATGGTTGTTTGCACCAAATTTCTTGTGAAAGGTTTTGGATGACTAGTTGTTGTTGCTGTTGAGAATTTATAGATCTAGTTGTTGTTTGGTTTCTTTTGTTCTTGTATCTGTATCTATTTTGGTCTTCTCATGTTCGGCTTGGCTCCTTGCCACCCCTTTTGGGTTTTTTAGTTTTCTATATCATCGTCTGAGGCATGGTATGTGGTTAGGGATGCAAACAACTTAAAGCAATACTCCAAGGGGTGGGGCGAGGCCAGCCTCCCCCTCTCCCATATGACCAATAATTACTCAATAAATGGTCACATGCTAAGTACCAAAGTAGGAGAATATAATCTATAGGCTAGGTACTTAGAAATCTAGGTATGACACAAGAAAATCTTAGGCTATGAAGTAAGGAATCTAGGGTATTTATGGGAGGAAAATTTTGGGCACTTTCCTAAGTCTCATGTAGTGTATAATTTTGCATGGCCATCTTTGTTTTGGGGAGTTCTTGGTTACTAAATCAAGTTAGGGGCCATGTGCCTAAATAGATTACCTAAGCTAGCCCTAACTAGGTTTATTATTGAAGAACATGCACCTAATATACTTGGAGCCAAAGTAACTAGGTTTAGGTCCTAGCTTATACACTCACATGTGCACTAGTTAAACACAACACAAGTTGGCTAGATAAAAACTAAACTAGCAAAGAACTAGATTAGGTTTTGACTTGGTTGTTCCACCATAAATGGAAAGACAAAATCTACCTAAATGGGTACTAAAATCTAGTATTTTAAGGTGTCTAGCTCACACACACAAGCACATGCATGCATCACAATACTTCATTTACTCTTGCATGAGCAAGCACACATCATCACCCTCTCTCTCTCTCTAGACACAATTCCCCATTTGTGGGGAGAGTAGAAGAGAAATAAATATAGAGTAGGCGTTGACTAGGAGAAAGAAGAAGATTGTGTGGATAGATAGGAGACAAACTTAGTATGAGAAGATTGGGTAGGTTGGTCAGTTCAATGGGTGTGGTACTCGACTTTGTACACTTGTATGCGTGGCTTGGTACACCAATTAACTAATTAAGAAGGAATTTTAATAATTTATAAAGGAAATAATCCAATTATTACAAATTAAAAATAATTTATTGAATTAATAAATCGAAATTTTATTTTACAAAAATTAGGGTCGTTACATTAACACCTAAGAGCTAAGCGTGTGTGCATGTTTAGCACATGTCAAGTTCTATCATCACCGAAGAAACAATTTAGTTTCTTTCATCACCATTTAGGAGCAACTAAATTAGTGAACACGTAAATACAGGTCCATATAGTAATTACTAATTACGCCTATGTAAAAATTGAATTACACTCTCAAATAATTCAATTATGGCAAGGGTTTTCCAAGTTTTTAAAAAAGTTTGTATTAGGCCTCATGAACATCAGATCCAGCCTTATATAGCGATACTGTTAGAGATGCTCTAACACACGTAAGAAATGTTGTAGCCAGAACACATGGAAGATGAGGTTAAAGTGTACGTTTATGCAAAACATCTTTTCTACATAATATTATGCATCTAACACGAGAAAAACTTGGGTACGAATAGGTTTGCCTTGTCAGTTAATTTGGTCTTGTCAGAGATATAGCGATACTGTTGGAGATGCTCTAACACACATAAGAAATGTTCCAACCACAACACATGGCAGATAACGTTAAAGTGTACATGTATGTAGAACAAGTTCTCTAAATCTAACACAAGAAAAAATTGTGTAAAAATAGGGCAGGAGCTAACGCGGTGCCCCCTTCAGCTCATCCGAGATATCCAAAAGTGTATTGGACGGTTTGGATTAAAACACTCTCTCACCTCTTTCTCTCTCCTCTTCCTCTCCCATGTTTCTCTCTCCAATTCTAAACCACCAAAATATTCCATCCGTCTCAATTTAATTGCTCTCTACGGTTATGGGTGCCTTTTTAAAACTCTTGTAATTTTCATTATATATAGTGTACTTTATTTTATATGCAATATGAATCTTATTTGATAGATTTCAATTAGTTTGTAAGTTCCTTATTTGTGATTGTCTAATTCCGTGACGTTTCCATGTAATTGAAATCCTATGCATATGGTAGTTAGTTGATGAAGTCAAAGATCAAAAAGCATTATGGGAAGATTGAGAAGATTAAAAAGATTGTGAAGATTTTACTCAGAAAGAATTATGGACTTATTGTGTTTGGGAAAAGCAAGAATTTTGGAGGAAAGGAAATTAAGAATAAGGAAACAAAATATTTGGAGATATGTAATTCGCCCAATCAAGAAGCAACAGGTTCGCTCGAGTGAGTAGTTGAGCATCAGCAATTGGATTGGTTCTGCTCGAGCAAGTTAGTCGAGCAACAGTGACGTTTTATTTCCTTTGTCTATAAATACAACCTCATTAGGGTTCAAAAACATCTCTAGCAGCCACAACGTGAATAGAGAGAGAAAAGTTCGTGAGAGCAAAGGAAAAAACACTTGTGGATTATTTTCTTGAGAGATTGTATGAAGTATTGGAGCTATACACTTGCATAATCTCTCTTAAGTTGATTTGTTCATCATCTACATCACTTGGAGTTCTTTGATGGAGTTCAAAGGCATTTGGAGATTGGTCTAAAGGAGGAGTCCTGCGTAGATCAAGGATTTGATGAGTCGAATCCAAAAGAGCATCTATTAGAGCTGTTCATGAGGAGTCAGCAAAGAAGTTCTTAGCCAATAATGAAGGAGTTCATAGTATGGTTGTAAGAAATTTTGTTTCCGCGTTTTGCGTATAGTGCTCTCTTCTCTCCCGTGGTTTTTTCCCCGCCTTGGGGTTTTTTCACGTATATCTGTGTGTTATGCTTGCTGTTTATTTCGTGCATTTATTATCTTGCATAATCACATAGATTAGGGTTTAATTAAATTAATTGATTTAATTAATTTATTCACCGTAATAGTAAATCAAAAGGCGATCTGATTTTGGGTCTTACATAGTTTTATTAGACAAAATTTCTAAAAACTTTAAAACATTACCAATAAAAAATTATAGACATTTGAAAATGACATGGATATTCGTAAATCGTATTTAAAATGGGACAAGGGGGAGTACATTGTAGACGGCAAGAATGTACGCGCACCACGTGGTATGCTATTTGTATCCCATTTTTTCCTAACTAATACAGTAAAACACACGTAAAATACGTTGGCGCCGCCAGAGCACATGGCAGACAAAGGTAAGAGTGTACGTCTATGAAAAAAAAAAACATGTTTTTTAAAAGCATGATTTGACTAACGGTGTCAAGTAAAAAGGATATCAAAAATAATAAGTGTACAACAACCAACTCCAACAAGTCTTCAATACACTTATATGGTGTGTGAATTCCATACACATTTCACACTCAATTGTGTGTGAATTTCACACATCATGTGACTGTGTTGGAGACTTGTTAGAGTTGATTGTTGTACACAAAATATCTTTGTCATGTGTCAACCAAACATCTTAAAATGAAAGTAAAAAACTTCATTTTTAGCAAAAACATTCTACATTGTACAATATTTTACATCAAAACAAACAGAGCCCAAATGTTTCTACTCCCTCAGTCCCATTTTCTTGGTCTTTTTTTTTTAATTCAATTATTTAACGGGACATGTAAATCATCACTTTATTTTAAATATCAAACACTTTGTCTAACAAATACCTTTTGATTCTACTTTTAAAATTTATCCATGCAAACTTTACAAGGACAATATTGGAAAACTAATAAAATTGGACATCATAAAATAGAAAGTGGTCAATTATTTTAGAACGGACGAAATGGAAAGATGGACCCAGAAAATAGAATGGAGGGGGTGGATATGTACTCCCTCTGTCCCATAAAGTTTAATTACTGTACAAAACTACGTGAAATTTTCAAATTAAAAAATTATGTATTTACCAAAATAATTTTTGATTTTTTTTTTGTATCGTATAAAAGTTCTCAATGAGATCTATCAAATAAGATCCATATTGGCTAAAAAATTATTTTTGTAAGCACGTTATTTATTAGCTTGAAAATTACACGTAATTCCGTAATGATCAAACTTTACGGAACAGAGGGAGTACTCATTTGACCAGATAATCAAGAGCTGAAAAATCCATTTGAGCCACGATTTTTAAAAGCATGTTATCCTTGGAGTAATTTTTATCCAGAAAACCTATGGGTATTGACTCATAGGCACAAAAAATGTATAGAACATATGCAGGGACACATTTTTTAGTCCTACACGAGTAATTCATACTATTTATTATTTTTAAAAAAACATTTTGAGGGGTAAATTGAAATGGTGGATCTTTGCTTCGACCATTTCTAATCGTTCGATTGAGCTGAATTTTTATGGAACCCCTCGAAAAAAATGTTCTAATAATAATTAACGATTCGGATAACTTGTCTGAGACCCAAAAGTGACTCCCTAAACATGCTCCGTACATTTTCTGTGCGTATAAATCTGTACGTGTAGCAAGATCCCAATTATCTATTGAGCAATATCCTTTTAACAATGATACATGTACAACAAAAGTCTCCAACACACACACATAGTGTGTGGATCCCACACACATTTCACACTCAAGTGTATGTGGGCTCCACACACTATGTGAGTGTGTTGGAGACTTGTTGGAGTTGGTTGTTGTACACTTATCATTTTTGTTAAATCAGGGTTGTTTGTAGTTTGTGGTTGGACTACAGAAAGCAATCTATCTGTTCTCAACCATACAAAAGTGCTTCTAATGGTTATATTTTGTTGAAAATTTCTTTTGAGAAAGTTTTTTTTTTTTTTTTATAGAATTTGAACATTAATTGCCGAAATGGACAACACAGATGAAATTGTAGAGATTTCTCTACGAATGGACCAATGGTAGAGAAGCTTGATCCTTTCGATTTCTGGCTCTGTCACTGTTTGTCTCCATGAGAAAAATCAAAAAAAAATATAAAAGACTATGGACTCAAGTTAAAAAAATTCAAGAAAAGACGCATTAAAGGATTACTGGTTTTACTTCACTCGTCAAGACGAATAATTAATGAAAATTTTGATGAAAAAAAAATTGGGAAAAAAATTTGGATAGCAAAATATTGGAGAAAATCCACCATAATATTGGTAATCCAAGCTTGTTTTGTGAATGCAAGATGCATAACTCGAATCATTCTCAAATTAGCTGATAGTCAAATCGAGCTCAAATAACTTGGTTCGTTTAAAACAGTTATTTTCAACTCTACCCAGCCCTCAAAGCAGATGATTTTCTTGCTCTGGCATCACATCATTCAATATTAAACTACGACAAGCATTAATTTGTCATACCTGACCTCATACTCACTGCATAAACATTTTATTCGCTGTGGGGCAAAAAAAGAAGTCACGAGAATGTTGCTTTTTTTATCTTACCAATTCAGTTCATGCTTCTCCCTCCTTTTCCTCATTCCCATTTTCTTGAGAAGATATTGACATTTGACCCATATTTTTTTCGTTCGATCGGATTGGACCCAGATTTTAACTCTCGTGAATTTTGACAAGAAAAAACATGAGCTTGATTTTTCAAACCCAGAATTCCTATAAATATATGTTTGTCCTATGAGTTCCTTGTGTAATAGAAAACACTTCTGAGGGCTGTTATAAATTCCACACAAGAAAATCATGTCAATTTCCATTGAAGCTCTAGCAATGGCAGGTGCAGATTATCTTGATTGGGGTATGGACATTCAAGAATGGGAGCGTAGGGATTCGGCGATTCCTCCCCATCTACTAGCCAAACAAGAAAAAGAAGACGACGATGAAGAGGAAGAAGTCGGAGCCCATAATATTACATCAATTTTTCATTCTACAGTGCTACGTTAATTTTATACAATCGCAGATTACCCCAAGAATGTAGAAAAATAATGATACAATATCATGGTAAACCAGTATGTTGACGGTGGATGATGAACTTAGAAGTTTTGTCAAATTGATCAATTATTTTTTTGATACCCAGATGTCTGGGTTAGTTTGCGTCCACCATCTATTTTTTTTTTCTTATAACCAAATTGAGCAATCTTACAACCTTAATCCTTTTTTTTTTTTTTTTGGGGCTCGGAGACCGTTAGTGAAATTATCTTTATTGTTACCAAGGGGTGGCAAAATGCTCGAACAGAATACTCCTCTGTCCCATATAGCTCATCTTGTAGTATTATAATGATGTTCCAAAATTGTTGTCATCTTTAACAAGTTAAATAAAAAGTGCGTAAATTTCCACAAACTACCCATCATAAACGTTTAAAATTAGCTTTTAAAAAAGAGAATAACATCCCTCATAAAAAGTTGAATTCCCCGTACAAAACAAGTAATATGTGATGTAAGAGTAGATTACATGTCTTTACATTATTGGTCCTCTACAAAACCCAAAAAATAAAAGCAGCAACAAGAAAAAAGAAGGAAAATTTCCGTTGCCGGGACTTGAACCCGGGTCTCTCGGGTGAGAGCCGAGTATCCTAACCAACTAGACTACAACGGAGTTGATAAGAAGGCATGCAATTTTATTTAAAAATACAAAGTTAACCAATATGTTCTATCCCGATCACTTTGTTGAGTTACGTTTTGATACTGGAGAACTAGTAAATGCTAATTTCCTACCACTGACTTGGGAAAAAAGGGACTTTTTGGAGCAATAAGGCTCCGTTTGTTTGAACGTAATATATTTTACTCGTTTTCCGTTGTTTGGTTAAGAAAAAATGTAATAAAATGTTCTCTCTCTCTCTCTCTCTCACACACACACATTACCCCAATCCACTGCTGTGCTATCTCTCCCTTTCTCCCTCCCCCCATACTAATGTTTTTTTTTTCAAGGATTCCAAGTGTTCGAAGAAATGCATGAACCATTAATTTTGCACCTCAACAGTAGAATTTGTAGCAAATTTCTGAAAACAGTTCATTGTGACAGTAATGAAGACAACACTTATGATGAAAGGCTTTCAACAAGTTTCGAAAGTCATATGGGTTCTTTTCACCATGTGAGTGTGTTGGAGACTTTTGTTGTACATGTATCATTATTACTGATTTAATCGCAAAACTTTCCAAAATACACTAAAAATACCAAATGTCTTTACAAATTAATTGGTTCGGAAAATTCTCCCTGTTTGCTCAACAAGCTTACACCAGTTCAGAAAATCGAGCTGTTTCAATTTTTTTGAGATTTATTGGAGTCTGGAGATAAACTCTGACTAAAAAAATTCGAGATTGTAACAATTTAATTGGAAGGCCATATGGTCTACGATTGTATGCCATGCCAAATATTCGTAAACAATGTGCAACAAAGGGTCACGAGTATAATGTGCAATGGTAATTAAGGAGAAAAGTATCCCTGAAAAAATAAATGTGCAAGAGTAAATTGATGATAAAATCAGTGTGGCAGAGCCAGAATTTGGAGCGAAAAATGGCGTCGTTGCCTGTTTGATGGTATTTCACATGTATTTTTGCATATTTTAGTAAGGAAACAAAAATAAATGTAAGTTAAACCCAAAAATTAACCTTGACTTTGTCTTTAGATAAAATAATAATGTAGGCTTGATTTAACTCTCTTGTGATCCTTAAATAAAAACAACCGAGATATTATTTTCATGATAAGAATTGTTCATTCTTCAAATGGCTATTTTTCATCATTCTCTATAAAATAAACAAACCGATAAGTACCTAATCACTTCCATTTGTGTAAAACTATTTCTAGGAAGTTTTTTTACCATTGGCTTAAATATGGGACGCTACATAGAGAGCTTAAATATCTGGTTTTTTTAGCTCTTTAAAGGTCGTGAACCACTACAAGAAATTTGGTCTTGGAGACGAATGAAATCATCATGAAATGCATGGTTTTTGTCTCTGATAGTCTTGGTGACAAAAAATAGTTTTGCCACCTATAGGCTGTCTACGAAAGTCACCTGGTGACGAAATTATTGTTTCATCACCAATACTAAATTTTGGTGACCAAATTTTTCATCACCAATTTTCAAATTATTTGTCACCCACTCACTAGTTTCGTCACTAACCGTGACTAGAAATTGATGAAGGAAACTACTTAGGTGACAAAAAATTTCGTCACTAACCGTGACAGAAATTGATGAAGGTGACAAAATTTCGTCACTAACCATGACAGAAATTGATGAAGGAAACTACTGATGTGTTACCGTGTGGCGCACGTGTCATTTTTTTCAATCGAAGCCATCTATCTTTTACATATTAAAGAGTACATAATTAATTTCATACAAAAAATAAAGTTAATCAGCTATCACTACACAATTTTTTTTTATCGGCAAAGAAGAATTTTATTAAAAACGGGGGAGCTATCACTACACAATTGATCAGACAAAAAAAAATATTTTTGTTAATGAAATTGTGTCTCGATAATTACGAAGCTTTCTAAACCCAATCGAGGCAAATTTTTACGAGAAAATGATTAAATAAATAAGAAAAATTATTTTTCGTGGAGTAAAATTAATCTACTAATGGTTAATAAAACCGTCGCTATAGTCCTGTTTCTAGTAATGGTTGATGAAATTTAGGAAGCTAACTTATTCAGAGTTAGAAATTTAACTATGGTTGGGTTGGGCCCATAGATTTGGTGACAAAACAATTCCATTTCCCTCAAGATACACTTTCGGGCCCGCCAAAAAAAAAAGAGTAAATGGGTGACGAAAAAAATTTCCTGGGCCAAAGTCTTCTTTTTTGTGAGGAATATTATGGTTTGCTCTCCCGGGGAGGATGAGGAGAGAACATATTAGTGACGAAAAAAATATTTTCGTCTCTTTTTGGAGGGAACATATTAATGAGGAAAATAACATTTCCGTCACCAAAAAGACGTGGAGGGAACATATTAGTGAGGAAAAATTGTTTTCGTCACCAAAAATTCCATTCTCCCACTAGTTTAGAGACGAAATAAAATTTCATCACCTTTATTTTTGTTTATCCTCCCAATTAGAGACGAATTATATTTTTCCTCTCAAAATAGTCATATGTAGGAGACAAATTAATCTCGTCACCAGAATTTCGTCACGGTTTATCATTTTTGTTGTAATGAACAAGTTTGTGTTTGAATCAAACCTAGGCAAGTATGGCTTGTGCTCAGGTCTTCAATTTTTCATTGAGTTCAAACTCGAATTCACCAAAAATCTTAACGAACGATCCTAAACATTCCAAAGCTTGGCTCAATTTAGCTCATTTACTGCTTAGAGCTTACTATTTCAACTTGCTTTGGGGAAACACATTTTTTTTACTTCCATCCAGCACCTGCCTGGTGGGGACGGCTCCTCCATTGTGACATCAAAGGATATAAAATGAATGGAATCGGGATACGATGGAAATAAGATACCATCATTATCATTTTTTTTATTTTTTATTTTAGTTCTATCCAAAGAATTGTCTTGAGCAGGGCCTCCCATTGATGAGAATAGCACTAGAGGTGGGTGGTGGACATGAAAGTATAAACAAACTTACCCCAAGTTTCACCCGGGATTCTAAAGATTTTGATAATAGTCTTTCATTCAATTAGTTCAGTTCATTTACAGTCCTAATTTCAGTAAGCACGCAATTTCTCAAGTTTGTCAATCTAATCAGAAAGAGCCAAATTCCTTCGTGCACATACGTCTTGCATTTCGCAATCTTTTTTTATTGTGCTTAACTCAAGTTTTCCCTTTTTGGCTTCCAATGTGTAGCTCTATACAAAGAGGGGATTATGGATGAAATTATGAAGTTAATGCCTTCGAAAGAAAGACATTTCTGAATTTATTTTTGTCTAACCAAATGGAAGTACATGTGCAAGTGATGAAACAAAACGGATTCGGGGGGCCTGTAGTGAGTAAGGTCACTAGACCCATGTAGACATGTAGTGAGCAATCACGACCGTTTGTATGGCAATCAACGGTCCTGACTAAATGCAATGATTTTACGTGTAATACACTTATCTTTTATGTAAGATAATTCAGACCGTTGATTGCTCACTATATAGGTGTGGTGGCCTTATTCCGAGACAAAGAACTTTGCGGAGAGTTGAATCCTAGCTCAAAATGACTGCTAGCGACATGCTTATACACAAATGCAGGTTGCGCGTTACTCACCTTTCCATAACTGGCGAAATTTCAATGCTAGTTGCTATGTACCAAGGAACCACCAAAAGAACATTCGTAGATTGTGTTTCGGATCATGAATTTACTCAGGTATCAATTAAGAATTTTTTAAATGAAACAAATACATTTAGTTTCTGTTCTTTTTCCCCCATAAATCTCTCTGTTGTATATGATCCAATTGAATAAGTACCAAAGCAAATGAAAGAAACGTAAAAATATGCATAGAAGGTGGAAGAATATTGTAAATTGAACTTCAAATATCATCTTGAAAAAATTTAGTAGACACCAGTGGCTTCATTCTCTCCCCGACAACCGTTCTTAAAATTAGCAACAGCCTTGTTACTGTGTTAATTATCGTCATCACCATGGATCTCAACCACCCAACCTTCTTCATATCCGAATTTCTCCCATACTCTTTACGTACTTTGTTACCATTACCACCATCGTCGCCACCATCCTCACCGTAACTTGAAGACTTTGTTTTCCTGTCATGAAATAATCTGAAAACCGGCCTATTTTCTTCCTCTTCTTCTTCTTCTTCATCAGCTAGTAAATGCGGAGGCGTCTCCAAATCTTGTAGCTCCCACTCTTCAATTTCCATGCCATACTCCATATAATCAGCACCCGACATTGCCAGAGCTTCCAAAGAAATTGGCATGATTTAATTTCAGAATAATATATGGATTACAGGTTAGGTTTATCAGCTTCTGTGTGGGACAGTCTCTATATGGGACTTCGTTCTAGCTTTAGTCTCGCTCGTAGATGGTGAGATTGGTTGAGGTGCATGCAACCAGACATGCACGGGTACTCTGAGAGTCTGAGTTGTAAAAAAGGAAGATTATTGGGATTACAGGCTTTCAATCTATGCCCCTAAGAATTACTCCAAACAGGGATATGTATACAGTTTATATATGGAAGAACCATAGTACCATACTTTGTGTATTCTTGATTCACGGGTTAAAGTAGTTGTCAAAATGGAATTTTCTCCTGAATTTTCAGAGTAGAAGAACGGAAGGAAAGAAGACCAAGCTGAATGTAAATATGACTTAATTTTTCTCGTGATTGTGTAGGCTTTTTTGCTCTTCAAGATAGGAAGGAAAGAAATATACAAAGGGCGCTCATGTGAAGAGAAGGCAGGAACTCAAAAAAATAGTATATAAATATAAATATGGGAAAGAACTTATAGAAGGCCTTTTTATGGCATAATATTTTGCTTTAAATGGAGATTGCATAATGTTGAGCGATTTAATTAATAGCACATTTCGATATCATGTAACATTCGGACCTCACTTTCTGGACCAAATTTTAACGATCCTAACCGTTAGATGTGTTTAAAACGTGGTTTTAAGGGTCCTCGTGAGAAATGAGCAAAAAAAAATACCAAAAAGTGCTTGATCCAAGCAATTTTTCATAAAAACTGTATATCTACAGTTTTATGAAAAACTGCTTGAATCAAGCCTTTTCCGGTATTTTTTTTTACAAATCCCCACGCTGGACCTTAAAAACACATTTTAAACACATTGAGCTGTTCGGATCGTCAAAATTTGGTTCGGAAGTATGAGGTGCGGATAGGTCCGGATTTTAGTGGTTTGGATGGAAAGCTTTTCCTATATATATATACACACACAACAAATATTTAATAAGGGCTCCCTTACTTTTTATGGTGAGGAACTTTTTAGTTTTGAATCAAATTTCGACAATCCGAACCGTTAAATGTGTTTCAAATGTGTTTTCAAGAAGTTTTAAGTGAGGGGAATAGGATCCAATAGTCCATAATTGTTTTCCCGCAACATTTTTTTGTGAGAGAGCCCTCATAGGAAGCTTCTTTCATATATATATGTGTGTGTGTGATGAATCAATCATATTTGTAATGGCAGGACAAAAAAAAAAAACTCTTGCATTTCTAAAAAAAGGATAATGCATCGTTGGAGGAAGTGTTTACACGACTAGAAAGAGCACATAGCTAATTCATCTGATAAAAATTCAAAAGCATCACGTCGATGCATCTCATAATCAAATTTTAGATAATTTTTCAAAAGCTGTGATAATAAAACTAACACTATTCCGAATCATCAGAATGTAGATGTTGCGCTCAAAAAGTTTTCGCAACTACACCCAGCCCTTGAGAAGTTCCCCTTAATTATCATCCAGTACTAGATGATTGGTAACAGGGACAGAGCCAGAAATTTTACTACATGCGAATTTTTTTGTCAAAATACTTTGCAGAGCCTATATAATTCATAAGAAATTTATATATACATATATATATATATATATATATGTAAATCTTCTTATCCAAACCTCTCGAGATTTAGAAAAAATTGCTTTTTTTTTGTGTTGCAAATTATTTTTGAAAAATTCGGGCTATTCAATGTGTTCAAAAAGTGTTTTCAAGGAATATACATTTTTTGCGAAAACTGTTTGAATCAAGCCCTTCCCGGTATTGTTTTTTGAAGATTTCTCGCAGTGACCTTTGAAAACACCTTCTGAACACATTGGGTGGCTCAGATCGTCAAAAAAAAAATTTGGATCATGGAGGTCCGGAAACGGGAATCCCGAATTAGAAGGACTCTCTATATATATAATACTAGTTTCTTTTTCTTGCAAGGGCGACCGCCCTTACTAACCCCCCTCTGGCTCTATCTATGATTGCCACCGTTTGTGTGACCCTCTTTTGGTCGGGAGCCAAGAGTCCCGATTCCACCTTCTTGCCTCTCAGGCATTAGTTTCTCGGCGGAGATTTCCCATTCGGTCGAGAGACGATGACGCTTGGCCTTGGCTCCTAGATGGTTTCATTCTCATTTTTTATTTATAGTGAAAAAGGCCCCTAGATCCTCAAGGCATTCTTTATTCTACCCAGGCCTTTGGTAATTGTAGTGGGCCAAATAATTGTGACCCATAGAAATAGTCCAGTTGGATCAAAAGGCAAAACTAAGGGCCCGCTTGGGACCATTTGTGGGCTAGGCCAAACCATGATGGTCCGAAACCAAATGGCCCAAGCTGAGTGGGTTTAGAATCCATACCCATGACCCGAATGCTTAAAGGCAGGGTCACGGTTGATTTACTCGGATCCGAATGATATAACCAACGAGATTTATGGAAGGAAGTTTTCGCTACTACACCCATCCCTAGAAAAGCCCCCCTTACTACCATCCACTGCTAGATGATTGGCACTGTCTGTGTCCATTGCGACCCTCTTTTGATCGGGAGCCAGGCGTCCCGATCCCACCCTCTTGCCTCCTAGGCATTAGTTTCTCAACAGAGATTTCCCGGTCAGTCTAGAGACGAGAGACTTGGCTTGGCCTTGGCTCCTAGAGAATTTTTTTTTTTTCTCATTTGTTATTGTGAAAAAAGGCCCCTTGATCCCGAGGCATTCTTTATTCTACCCGGGACTGCCGTCCTCGGGATCAATATGTAAGTTCGGTATAATTGTAGTGGGCTGAATAATTGTGTTTGAGAGATAGTTCAAATGCATCAAAGGCAAAACTAAAAGCCCGCTTGGGACCATTTATGGCCCAATTCGAAAGCGAACAGCCCAAGCCGAGTGGGTTATAGAATCCATACCCATGACCCACATGCTTATATGCAGGGTCCCGTAATCACGTTTAATTTACTCAGATCCAAATGCTATAACCCGCGAGATTTATGGAAGGAAGGTTTGCACATGTGTTCATCTAGCTCGTTCGACGTCACGAGCAACGTCAGCCGAGCGGTTATAACACGGTCAAAGGATGACTCGTTGCATGTGCTGGTAACCGCCTTGATCGCCATCGTTAGAAGTGATGTTAGCCAAGGGCTTACCATGCGTGCCAGGCACAATGGTACTTGAAGGGCAAGTCAATCTTCCCTTATAAAAACTAACAAGTACAACCCTACTCTAAACCCCAGATCTAAGTTTTACACTTTCATTCAACTTCTTCCACTTACTAGAACGTCAAAGTACCATTCCAGAATCCCACTGTCCGGTCTAGTGCTAACGTGATTGTTCAGCTCGTAGGAGAGGAATTTAGGTGAAGGTTCAACTTAGGCGTTGCTCTTTCCAACTAGTCAATTTAAAGAGGCTGAATCCAGAAGTTGAATCATCACAATTATATAAATATTCAATAAATGTACTCTTGTCTTGATATGTTTGACTTTTCAACCTTTATGTAGGTCCATCTGTATGCTTCTGAATCCAAAATCTTGATAAAATATTAAAAGTCGTTCTTTTCACTAAAAGAACGCCTAGCTTTTAACACCTCGTACATAATTTTATCTTTAAACCAAAATGTTCTTCTCCAGTCATCTTCGGCACGTATCTCAATTGTATAGTGTGTTTCTTTTTCCCCCATAGGACCCACTATATGATTGAGATACGTATATTTCATCAACAATTTCAATTAAATACCGAATCTTTAAATCCGAATGAGTTGTATGGTCCTTGCTTTTATTTCCAAGTAACAAATTTTATTTAAATCACAGGCCACAAAAACCTTTCTAGAAACCTTTACAAAATTTGTATACCCACGAAATTAAGAAATTGGAAATAAAAATAAAAGATAGAGATAAAAACAAATATAAAAATATTGATGGTGACCACTGCAATTGGGCCACTTGCTTCCAAAACCGAGCTGCCCACTTGCTTTCAACCCCGAAATGGGAGTAATTATTCATGCATGCTCCTTATCAGTCACACATTAAAGTGGAGTCGATACATTTTCGTTTGAATCCTAGATATATCAATATGTGGTAGAGAATGCAATTGAGGCACCACGTGAATCCTAGATATATCAATATGTGGTAGAGAATTCAATTGAGGCACCACGTGATGGTACCTAAGCACTGAATAATTTTTCTCAAAATGGCCACTTGCTTCCAACCCCGAAATGGCCACTTTCCTTCCAAAAAATGCAGCTAGCAGACAACTTGCTTCATTAGTGTTGTATAAATATACTTACAAAAAAATAAATCTATAGTATAGTATTGCAAGGGGTGATTTTGGCGTTTGATCGCTCGTGTGTGTGCATATGTGTAGGTGTACAATATACACACACAAGTTAGGCTTAATCTAAGTTAAATTCACCCTGAGATATAAAAAGGCTCTAAATTATAGTAGTACACACATTCTCTAATCCAGCTTGTCTGCTTCTGATGCATTCAATTGGCAAAAACCAGTTTCAAACTGGGCGTCTGAGTAGACAACTCCCATTGTAATCCGGTTGCAGCAGCGTCTCATTATCTTTCCAGAATATTTTCTTGGCAGATTCCCAACTTGTCTCAACTCTTCAATGCTTCATTTCACAAATGCCCAGAACAAATAATTCTTATTTCCATGCAGTTATTCAAGCTCGGCCTATTTTGGCTCGTTAGAAATCTCATTTAGGACAAGAAATACAAAAACATATTGTTCTTAACCCCTTCTTGTTTAAATACGTTTCTAAATATAATTTACGATATAATCTGAAAAATTATGCACTCAATACAGCAAACAAGTGTATAGGACGTGTCCCCGTACCCATACCCATTTGGGGACGCATATCCCCGTATCCTAAGACTTAAGTTTAGGAAGGTCCAATGCTTGGACTTGCACCCGCACCCAAAACTCTCACCCGAGTCCATGAAACATAGATTTACACCATCTTCACAAACAATATGATCCTCAGAAACCCAGTTCACTTGCTACCAGGAAAATTGATCACCTGAACCACCTGAAGTGAAACTTCCAATAACTAAATTAACCGCAATCTGCAAACAACAGTTTCAAAAGCAAAACTAATTCTCCACATTCAGTTTCAGCAAGAGATCAATAACATCTGGACTTTATTGCAAAAATTGATCAAAAAAAAGGACCAGCAGTAGCTACTACAACAGAGACTAGAGAGAAAAGATTTCTCAACATTGAGTGGTAGTTTTATTAGTACAAAAGAATACACATGCGGGTATACATACACTTGAAAACATCAGATATACATCAAACCAGAAATATACCTGAGTTGAGACCTGTGTCAAAAGTTGAAGAACTCAGTCCCTGTACTACCAAATCCAGTAGGAGATTGCAGTACATCTTGGAAACAATATCCCTCGATTGAACCAAACCCA
Organism: Vaccinium macrocarpon; assembly: GCA_022606695.1. NCBI lineage: Eukaryota > Viridiplantae > Streptophyta > Magnoliopsida > Ericales > Ericaceae > Vaccinium > Vaccinium macrocarpon. The sequence goes on along the minus strand of CM040180.1, from coordinate 35,887,627 downwards.
TCAAGCAATCCATCAAAAAACCCGTTATCCAAACAAGGACTCCCCCTCTCTGCCTCCTTCACTATCAAATCGTCATCTTCATCATCATCCTCCTCCATCATCACAGCTTCATCCACCGCTCCAGTGGCATTCCCTTTCTCCTCTTCCTCTGCCGCCATTAATGGCATATGGCCTTCGAAAAGTTCCACATGCCCAAACAACTTGTCCTTTCGCGAAAAACTAGTCCCACATGAGCACTTCCACTTGGACTCGCCGCAGTGCTTCAAGTGGCTCTTCAAATCTGCAACAACTGAGAAGCTCTTCTTATTACACCTATTGCAGGCGTACATCTTCGGACAATGGCTCCTCTTGAAGTGGTTCTTAACACAAATTGCGGATTTCAGGGGCCGAAACTTCCTGTGTGATTTGTTCCGATTACAACCGGAAAATGGGCACGAGAACCGAGTCCCCTTCTTCCGTTGGAAACTTGAGACCGAGCTCTCAGGTTTTGCTAATGCCTCGGGGGTTTTGAACTGGTTCCCGTGGGCACGCATGTGCATACGAAGATTGGCATCGCGCTTGAATCCTTTCCCGCAGATATCGCAGAAATGGATGTGTTCTGCTAGAAGCTCTACCGCATCTAGCTCTACAATATCCCAATCTTCTATCGGGATCTCATTATCCTTGATCTCTTCATCCTTGACCTTCATGTTCACCACATTTTCCCCCTTGTTCATACTCGTTGGGTCTGTTTAATTGGGAAAAAGTTGAATAAAAATCAAACTTGAAAGAAGCTCAATTGAGATTCCGTAAAAGAAAATATATATATTCTTTAAAGCTATGTATGGATTGCTGTAATCTAGAGTATTAATGAGACCCAAATTCCTAGTAATCCAATTATCGAATTAATTACCTTCTAATGTTTGAACTATTTCGGTAATCGTATACAATAAAAATATTTTCATTCGAAACATTTTTAGAGTCGACATTTCTTTTCTATTATTAAGGGGATTGAGCCGGGAATCTAGAATTAACAAAGGGCAGATGAAGGGTGAAGGACCAAATTCTTACTCAGTTTGAGAATCCGATTCCTAATGTTCTTATCGTTGCCTGTTCTAAACATAGAAATCTTGCAAATATGATGTCACATTCTCATACCCCTCGGTATTCCTGTCGTCCAAGCTAACCCTTAAAGCATTACGACTGGAATCAAATTTATGGGGGGAAAAAAATTACTATATAAAATTTCCAAGTCTGATTGCTAACAAAAGCAACAAGAACATGTTTATTTCCAATTTTTCAATATGTGCAGCTAAATGAAACACCATACATGATATTAATCATATTCATCAAATTATTTATTAAAAAAAAAACCAAATTTACCTTCAAATTTCAGATCCACTCCACCATCGCCGACCAAACCCTCCGTTTCTACCGCAGAACCGTTTGGGGCGGTTTTCCCCTGTAGCTGAGTACAGGCGAGGAGGGCAGCGCCGTTGACAATGATCTGGTGGATAGCTGCAGAGATCTCCGTCGACACCATATCCATCTGACTCTTTCCAATCAGAGTATTACTATTCACCGACTCCGTTAAGAACTTCTGGAGAGAGTCCATCCTCGAACGGACGGTCGAAAGGTTCAGCAGCGGGACCCGCACGTCGCCGACATCGACAGGATCCCGCCGGAGATCGGACCCCGGAGGATTGGCCGGGGCCTGGAAAAAGTTGCCAGAGTTCGACATCGTTTTCTTGTTTTTTTTTTTTCAGGTGGGGAATTGGGATAGGTGTTGTGGATAAAGGGCTTTCGTCACAGTGGTGGTGGCGGCGGTGGATGTGGTGGTGGGACTTGGGAGCAGGAGTAATATTTAAAGCGACGCAATCGGAATTGACTTTGTTTTTAACGGAAAAGGCCAAAATTCTGTGCACACGCCTACACGGGTCGTTTTTTTTTTTATGTTTTCTTGATCTCGACCTTTCGTATATGTGAAGGGTTGGTATAAACCCTTCTACCTGCACTAACTGTAGTGCACCGATCACGTATTGATGGTGTTGAGGAAGTCGTTGTGGGTTTCAAATAAATGATCCGAGCCGTTTATCCTACTCAAAATTAAATTTCGACTGGGCCTACGCAGGAATCAAAGCAATCGGACAATTGTATGAGCTTGATCCAAAATCATTCCATTTCATTCAAAATTGGTCGGTGCAAAAGGATTTTCCGAGTTCGTATCCCCTGCAGAACTTACTGTGTTTGGGATCATTTTTGTATCAGCTACAACCGGGGGTGTACACCGATCTAGCAGTACTCCCAATTCATTTTTTTTAGGGCTTGAGTAAATATTTAAGCTTATAGGACTAGGCTATATTGAGATTTTAAACTCATTTAAGTCCTTTGATACATAGCCTGGCTCTGCCTAGCCCGATTTCAATAATATTTTAATTTTAGTAATATGTATAGAGATTAATGGATGTTGGAGAGTTCCATCTTTCGAGTACTTTAATTGTACTTTAATTTATAGGCCTACTTTATTTTATTTTTGTAAGAACTCGGAATTTTAAGTTTATTACTCTCTTTGTCTCAAATTATTGGTCTTTCTTTCCTTTTTTGACTATTCCAAAATAAATGGCTATTTGAAAAGGTTAACAAAGAAAATTATGTACTTCTTTCCTTTTTGGTACAATTAATAAAAAGTTAGATTCCCAAAATAGAACCATCAATTTGGGGCGGAGGGAGTATTACGTTTGTGAAATGCAATTTTAAGAATACCATCCTTTAGAAAAGTAAATGAGCTTGTTGGACAAGTTTGAAAATTTAAAATTTTATTTGGGTTGGACTTGTGCATCTTAGATGAAGCCCAATTATAAATGGGTCGGGTTTGAAAATGCACAAATCTCATTATCATCTAGTATAAACCTGACCCAAACTGGTGTTGTTGCACTCCTAGCTACAAGCACACAGATTGTTGGGTGGGGCTCACTTAGAGGAATCCGGAGAAGGTGTTGTCCAGTACATGTTGTGCGCCGTGTAATGGGACAAAACAACGGCCATGTTCGTTTAGGAGTTTAGCTCCGGTTTTGTCCCATTTCTATTTTGCTGACATCATTATTTTTCTCACTTTTCTCTCTATCTCTCTCCACTTATTACACCTGCTTACATCATCAAAACTAAACTAAACCTCCCAACCAAACACAGCCAACGTAATTTAGTTCATTTTCTTGGTACACTTCAATAGGCTCTGTTTGGAGAGTTAATTTTGAGGTTCAATTTTAAGGGCTTTAAGCTCTTTAGGGTAGGATATAGTGGTTTTACACACTTGGATTTAGGCACTTTGGGTTTAGGCACTTTGGATTTAAGGGTTTAGACACTATGTAGTGACTTTTTCCTTCTTCCAAACAAGGTCTTTGGAAGCTTCAAAGGTGTGCCAAAAACTACGTCGTTTTACCCCACTACACGGCGCACAACACCCACCCCAGATCCCACTTAGAGGTCTCTCACACCAAAAAATCCGAGCCAATCATGAATTTTAAAGTATGTTCTTGATTGCCTCTATCAAAAGCTAGCTCAATTGGATAACTCTAAGCATTGATCCAATATTCCAATTTCTGATTCCTTGTTTATGCACTCGAAAACATTTTTCTGAAATCAACGGCTTGTATTTTTTTATTTTTTTTTTGTAGAACCTCAAAATAGGTCCCACAAAATGGTTTGTGTGCAATGAGATCTATACACATAAAGTTACACATGTTTCATCAAGTTTGTGAAAGTCACCCACTAGTGTACAAACTATTACATTAAATGTGCATGGAATCCTAGACAATTACTGAACAATTGTTAGAGCTATCACACAGTCACACGAAAGAGAAATTATTGTATTGTGACTCACAAGTTGTGAGAGAATTGTAGGTTACATAAGAGAATTCGAAGGAAATGGCTATAATACACATCCCTTTTTGCATGTGTATCATATGCACCCAAGTTATATACCGTTGGATCTTAAAAAGTTACAAATCGATTACAAAAAGTTACGAATCAATTACTTGTTGACTTGAGCAACAGGTGACCTAACAAATTAAAGAAAAAAAAAGAAAGATAAATTTCACTTAACTCTCCTGAGGTTTCTAACAAATACATAGACCCCCATATACTTTCTGAAATTCTAGTGTCGTCCTTTACTTTTCAAATTAATTGGCATATTCCCCCATGTCATTACTTTAAGGCTAACAGTGTTAACTTTTAGCGTGAAATGGCCGTAATACCCTTAGTATATATCCTCAGACCCGACTACATGTACAGACGAGATTGTCCAGAAAATGTATCAATCGTGTTCAAGGATTTTTTTGATTGAAACAGTGGGACTTTGTTTCGAAAACTTCTAACCGTCAAATTGAGCTGAAATTTTGTGGAACCCTCGAAAAAATGCTTTAAGAATAATGAACGGGTCAGACACAATCGATACAGTTTTTGGACAATCCCGTCCGAACACGATCGATACATTTTCTGGACAATCCCGTCTGTACCCATATGTTTACCATATATCCTCCACCTTGAAAAAAAATCATTTTTTTTAAACGAGTTAAATTTTTTATAAAAAAAAATTCAAGGGAAAAAAATTGAAAATAGTTTTTTGAAATACAAAGTTTTGAGAATATTTTTCAGGATAAAAACAAGTTTTTGGTAAACCGTTATTTCAAAAATAAAGTTTAGAAATAGTTTTTTTTTTTAAACTGAAAATAATTTTGATTTTTTTTGTGTAAAATTGTTTTCAACAAAAAACTTTCAAAAAGTATAAGTTTTTGAAAACAATTCTCTTTGCTGCGTTTTTGCTTTTAAATGAACAACGGTATAATTTTTTGGAAATTTTTTTTATCTCCATTTTTTAAATATGGTTTAAATTACGCCATAGCTATAGTTTGGAAAAAATTAAAGAGTTTAAATTTTCAAGTAAGTTGAGTCATAGCTATAGTAAAAGCTTTTTCAAATTCTAAGGGAAGAGAGGTCCAAATTAGTATCTGAAATTAATTTAGAATAAAAATATCTTCTTCTTCTTCTTGTGAAAATTGAAACTAAAATTATTTTAAAGAAACAAATTTAACTCTTCGAAATACACTTTAATCGATAACCCAATCGATTATACATGGTTGAAAAGTTATGATTTTTTACTATAAAAGTTACAAGACGAACGAAAATGTTACGAAACATATTTGTGAAAAGTTACGAATTTTTGTCTAAAAGTTACGAGACGCAAAAAACTGTTACGAATCATATTTGAGAAAAGTTATGATTTTTTGTCTCAAAGTTACGAGTCCCACAAAAAAATATGAAACACACAAAAAGTTACGAAAGGCAAGAAAATGTTACGAATCATATTGCTGAAAAGGTACAAATTCTTAGGGTGAGTTTCCGAATGGATTTTATCAGATTTTATCAAAGATTTGATAAAATCAAGCCTTTGATTTTATCCATTCGGAAACTGAGTTGATAAAATTTTAGATTTTTGCATTCAAAGGCTTGATTTTATCAGATTTTATCAACTCAGTTTCCGAATGGATAAAATCAAAGGCTTGATTTTATCAGATTTTGATAAAATCCATTCGGAAACTCACCCTTAGTATAAAAGTTACGAAACTCATAAAAATATTATGAATGACCGGTTCTCCAGGTCATTTATTATGAGGTGGCGCAATATAGACCACACAATTGGTGCATATTGTAAACACTTTTAAGGGTTGTGTATTGTAGATTTTTCCGAATTTGAAACCTTATATTTGGAATTCTTGTATTGTGACTCATAAGTTGTGAGAGAATTATAGGCCACATAAGATAATTATAGGCTATCCTTCAAATATTCAACAAAATCTTTCTCTTTCTCTCTCTAGAAAACCTCTTTATCTCCTCTCCCTCCTACAACCAGATATGCCGCTTAGGGGGGAGGCGCCGCCCTCCTCCCCCTAGGCACCCTCTTTCTCTCCCTTTCCTCCCTTCCTCCTCTCAGCCATCTTTCTCTCCATACCTAACCCCATCATTCCTCTTTTTTTTGATCTTCTCTTTTCTCTTATCCAAAATTGATTGGCAACAAATGGCGATGGACGGCAGCTTCGGAGTGGTAGGCTTCATCGGCGTCATGGCCCTCACTTCCGGGTGTTCTGGGTTCTCTCTACCAACTGATGAGAGGCATTGTTTGGGACTTTGGGTTGACAGCGAGGGTGGTGTTTCCTTTGCTGGTTTTCGATGAGACCTTCTTATTCTTTCTTTCTCCTTCTCCAAATCCTTTTTTTCAACCCCCGGACCTTGGCCGCTGTGGGTTTACCGTTCATCTTGGCCTTGGTTTCTCGGCTCCTCCCTCCAATTTTATCTCCAACTAGATCTCTGTTGGGTGTTCCGGTTTCGCTTAACGACAAGGTTATGGGTGGTGGAGGTGGATGTCTGTCATGGTCTCTCTCTACGGTTTTCGGTGGGTGCTGTGGTATTTGCTTAACGCCTCGTGGAGCTTCCGAGATAGCATGGGTTGTTTGTCGTCGGCTCCGCCATTTTTGGGTTCTCCAATGGTGGTGTGGAGGTGGCGATGGCCGTCGAGTAGTGGTGTTGGCTGTCAGAAACCTTGGTGACTGTGGTTTAGGGTTTTCTTTGGGTTGGGCTTAGTATCTTGTGCTTTATTGTTGTATCTTGGCTTTGTAGGTCTTCGGGTATATTTTTCAATGTTTTATCTAGGCTTTCAAGCCCATGGGTGTTAGGGCTTTGCCCTTTGGGTGTTCCAATCTTTGGTTGGATCTTTTTCTCTCTCTCGATGTAACTTCCATTTGAGCTTATTTAATAATTATTTGTTGCCGATTAAAAAAAAAGTGAATTTGAACCCCTATATTTGGAATTCATTGTGTTACCTCTAGTTTTTTTTTTTTTTTTGCATCATTCGTATTCCTAATCTATTACATGGGGAGGGGGAATTGAGACTCGATCTCGGGATGCAGTGTAAGGCATTCAAGAGCTCTAGCGCATGAGCTACACACCACTTATGTGTTACCTCTAGTATGAATCATTCATTTTAAAACCTTTTGCGGTCCCATTGCACAATATGAATTATATATTTTTAAAAGTTTGATGTGTAAATAATTCATGCGAAAAATCAAAAAATAGATCATATTAAGCCTCATTTATTTTTAAACCTCTTGCAGTCCCATCAGACAATATGAATTATATATTTTTAAAAGTTTGATGTGTAAATAATTTATATTGCATCTCTCTGAAAAATAAGCAAAATTTTAATATAAAAAAAAAATTGTTCGTTATCTGCTTTGTGTAAATGTCATAAATTTTCATGAATTGTGACTATAATAATTGAATCAAAATGAACTATATTTCAAACAATTTATCTAAGTCATTGATCGCGCAATTAACGGTTTAGATTTTATTTTAGCACTTGCATGATCCAAGCTGTTCATTGTTGAAATGAAAACCGAGTCATTCATTGCCGAGATCAACGGCTCGTATGCCGCGCTACACCTTGTAGGCGGCACCGCACTACAGGATCCCCAGATTAGCAAAAATAAACAACTCAACTACTTCTCATTAACAATCTGTGATGAACGACCCCTATGAACCGGAATAGACCTCTAGTTTAGTAGAATATCCTTTTAGCTTCAACTTACTTATTTTCTATCGAATTGGGGGCCATGTAGTGAGTGAGCTCACTACATGCGTGTAGTGAGATCTCTCAGCTGTCCGATCCAAACTCAACAGTCCGAATAAATTGAAGTTAAAGTAATGTAAAAGTGTTTTTTAAAGTGTAAGATGATCCGGACCGTTGCTCTCGGATCGAACGGCCGAGAGATCTCACTACACGCATATAGTGAGTTCATTCACTACAAGGCCCCCAGATCCTATTTTCTATACATGTACAACAAAAGTTTTCAAACATACTTATAGATTGTGTGAAGCCCACACATGCTTCACACTTAAGTATGTGTGGGCTCCACACACTATGTGAGTGTGTTAGAGACTTATTGAAACTAGTTGTTATACACTTATCATTTTTGCTTCTACCCCCGTACTGTGGCCCAAATGCATTTTTGTGGTTACAATACCCCTCCCGTACCATCCAAATCTGACCACTGAACTTGGTTAATTTCCGATGCGTCTGCGGAGTTTTGGAAAGGAAGACCATTGAAATAATCCATGATGAACTGCTCGTAGTCAAGTTTCTCACCCCCAATGTGGGACTCGAACTGCTAATTGGCACACCGCCATGGTACGGGTAATTTTTTGGCCCACTTGTACAATCGTTATAGTTATGGTAGTTTCCTGCCTCACTTGCCCCACCTCCATAAAGTGGATGGAATGTGTTCGGTGTGACATAATATTGGTTGTCATTGGTAGGCATGTAGTTGTACTGTGAAGGGTCTATTCCCCTTACATCACAAAAACATTTACTTCATACATGACGACTTTTAAAATCAATCATTTTCTATTGCAATTTTTAAATCATGCATTTCAGTTGGCGGATAGTTTTAGCATTGTTACATTTTACATCATACCACTTTTGATCATTGAAAATAATCATTGAATCAGCTAAACATGGTCTTCATAAACACACAACAGAAGCACAAGACCGCACCACCAATGCAAAAGTGAATTATGACCGGATTGTGAATGCTAACCTCAAATTGGTCCAAGGTAGAATACAATCCTTTTCCCAGCTTTTTCCTTACTGTGGCAACTTCCATTGGATGGTCAAGCATGTTAGAAATAATTGATTTTGATTATATTTTATGACAAAATTGATTTCCTAAAATAATGTTAAAAATATATTTTTACAATCATTATCACATAACTAGCTCCAAGAAAATTTAATTTTCTTAGAGTATCTTTTGGTTTCATATTTATGCATGTGTGCAACTAATGTACAAGAGAAAAATTCCCCTTTGGCCTACTACCATTTTGAACGTGACCCATTAAGAAATTTTTAAATCTTGGTCCACATAAGTATTTCATATTTTGACATATTCATTTGGCACATACATAGTTTATGCATTGCCTGTATGTAATCTTTTTCCATTGATTGAAGATTGCTACACATTTTGTGTGGGGCCATATAGCCTTTCAAAAGTCATACTTCTTTAAATGCCTTGAAAACAATTCAAGACATGAGATAACGTGGGTCTCCAATTTGCAGCAAGCAAATTTTGAATGCATCTTGAGTAGATATCATAGCTCCTAACTAGCTGATGCTTTAGTCATCAGGTTCTTTAAATGCTCTGCCATTGTTGAATTTTGTTGCTTCTAAATTTATGATGTATTTAACGTTACAAACAGATTACAAAGGATTTGCGGCCCAACGACTATATTTTATATTTACTAAGAATCATATTTTTGCTGAAAAAAAGTCTGCATTCCAACGGTCTTCTTCAAACGTTCAAATTCGTCAAGCTATAAAAGAAGAACCTTTGCAGATGAAGAGGACCACCAAGCTACTCCAGAACAATATCATTTTCAGAGCAATACACCAGAGCACTTGATTTTCACATATATCTTTTGAGAGCAAATTTGTATATCTACTCTTTGAGAGAGATTTAATTTTCCACACTACAAATTATTGTTAGTGTTGTATTGAGAGTTAGAAAAATTCTCAGTGGGCAACCACAGAACGGGGTTTTGTTCTGTGGGTGATTTTAGAGTTTGGGAGATAAACTCTAGCGGTTTGGCTAACTCCTCATGAAATTTAGCGTTGCGGTTGTAAGGTTTAATCGGCACCAAAAGCTGGTTGTTGGATTAGTAAAACAGCGACTCCTTAGGCCAGTGGACTAGGTTGAGCAGTGGACAAAGCTCGGACCGAACCACTATACATCTCTGTGTGATATCTCTCTTCCTTATCTTATTTATTTTTGTGTTGTGCAAATTAATTATTTATTTGCTTTGCTAAATATTTTACTCTTTCAATTAGTAATTTTTTATTTGGGCATTATTGTTAGCAACACTATTCACCCCCCCTCTAGGTTGCCTTTTGGGTAACAAAGCACGTTGTCATAATTTGGAAGCTACAGGAAAACAACACAAATTCTCATTTTTAGAAAGGCATGGTTTACCACATGTAGACACTAAAATCTCGTCATGGCTTTATCGCCGTCTGATTAATTGAGATGAAATAAATGATCTTAATTAATCAAAGTCAAGATTGGTCAAAAAAAACCCACAAATAATTTTGGGCTTGACAAAGTATGGGTTCAAAAGACGTGTGCTAGACCAAAAGAAGATGAGCCTACTAAATTGGCCAAACGGACCAAGAAATTGGCCCAATCCATGAATGCAGGCCCAACCAAATTATCTTGGCTCCAAAATATGAATATATGTATATGTGTGTATATTTATATCTTGATATTATTCAAGAAAAGATCAATTTACTATTATGGAAAGAAAATTAATCAAAGGAAATTTATATACACACGTATATAATTTGACTTGACTTATTTCCATAATGAGAGTTCAATTTACTCTTATGGAAATAAAACCAATCAAGGACAATATATACATACATATATATATTTGACTTGATTTATTTCTTAAATGGGAGGCCGATTTACTCTTATTTGGAAATAAGATCAATCAAATGAGACCTTCCAAATTAAAGACCCCTCTCCTCGAGCCTATAAATAGAGGCTCTCATTAAGAAAGAGAGAGCATCTTCGGGCAAAGGAAATTGCGAGGGCCTCTCAAGCATTTCTCAAGGCTTCTCAAGTTCTTCTCAAATCCCTCAAGCTCTTGTGGAGAATCAACAAGCACCCAAAGCTACGTGCCGGTTCATCTACAAGTTCATCAAATCATCCAACAACTCAAATCATCCAAAACATCTATAGCGTGGAAATTCGGAGCACTCCCAAGCGGTTCTCAAGCCTTCTCTGCAAGTTCTTCTCAAATCCCTCAAGTTCGCGTGGAGGATCAACAAGCACCCAAGCTACGTGCCGATTCATCCATAACAACAACGGTCTACGCGTCAGCTAGCGAAGATCATCCTCAAGTTCATCGTTTGTTCGAGATAAAGCTGTTCAAGCCCTCGATCAAGCTTCGTTCTTCAAGCTTCTCAACTCGAAGATCTGAAAGAACAACAAACTGGTTCAATTCTACAACAAGCTTCTATAGCCGTTAGGTTTCACCAACAACTTCGGAGATCGAATCAGAGGAATTATTCTTTATTGTAAAGAATTTAATAGAGACTGTACCAACATTCAATTCAAATCAAATCAATAAAATATATTTTGTGCATCTTTTTCTTGTCTTTATTGCAGGACTTGAATTTGTGTGTTACAAATTTGGCACGCCCAGTGGGACCACTCTACCTCTCATCTCTTTCTCCTAAAGTCAAGTTTTACACAAATGGCGCCAAAAAAGATTCAGACTGCTTCGACCAACAACAAGGCCACCAAGAACATCATTGTTGCCACAAACAACAACAGTTTCTCCACTGGCCCGATGACTCGCAGCAAGGTAAAGGCAACAACCATTCCAGTAAGTAAAGAGGTTGTGCCAAAAGTGCTGTCAAGCAAGTACCATCCTATCGCCACGCTTCCGACAAAGAAAAAGGATGAAGAGGGCTCCCAAAAGCTTCCTTCCAAAGTTGAAAATTCTGTCTCAGGGAGTTTGTCACCTCGCCCATCCTGCTCAGTTTCTGATACAAACTCTAGCACAGGTTCACATTCTGGACCCTCGCCTTCTTCACCAAAGCACTCAGATTCGCCAAGTTGTTTAGAATCATCTTACTCTGTAGCTATGCAAGCCATGACAACTGGCGCTGCGACAGTGGAGGAACAGTTGGCAACAATGGCGCGCGCCATTGAAAAGCTCACCAAAACAGTGGAAGAGAAAGATCTCCAGATTGCGTCACTTATGAACAAACTTGAAGCCCAAAATGTGGGAGATACTAGCCAAGATGCTTCACATCCACCAGGCTACACACCGCAAGGAGTCATAATTGGCGACCAAAATAGAAAACTCAGAATAGGCGACCAAGACATAAAGCCCAAGCATCAAGTTGACACAAATCATGTCTCGTCATCAATTCCTAGAGGTGGTGCTACGTTCAATCATGCAACTTCTGCATCACTAGAGATTAGAGAAAACGCCCAACCCACCTCTATCGCTTCATTGTCTATCCAGCAACTCCAAGATATGATAACAAGTACAATCAAAGCACAATATGGGGGGCCAACACAAAGTAGCTTTATGTACTCGAAGCCTTACACAAAGCGCATTGACTACTTTAGGATGCCTGTTGGTTACCAGCCCCCCAAATCTCAACAATTTGATGGGAAAGGAAACCCAAAACAACACATCGCCCACTTCGTTGAAACATGCAACAATGCTGGGACAGAAGGGGATCTCCTCGTCAAACAATTTGTCCGTTCTCTCAAAGGAAATGCTTTTGAATGGTATACGGACCTAGAGCCAGATTCAATAGATAGTTGGGAGCAGATGGAGGGCGAGTTTCTCAACCGCTTCTATAGCACTCGCCGCATCGTGAGTATGATGGAGCTAACCAACACCAAACAATGGAAAGATGAGCCAGTGGTCGACTACATCAATCGTTGGCGTGCTATAAGCTTAGACTGCAAAGATCGACTCTCCGAACTCTCTGCCGTAGAGATGTGCATGAATGGCATGCATTGGGGTCTCCTTTACATTCTTCAAGGGATAAAGCCACGCACTTTTGAGGAATTGACTACGCGCGCACATGATATGGAGATCAGCATAGCAAATCATGGTGGCGAAAATCCTCCCACAGTCAAGCACAATAAGTACAAGAATGGGACAAAAAGTGTTTCTGGTGCCTCTACTGAAGAGTCAATGACAGTCAGCATGGTCCCGATCAAGATACAGAGAAAAGATAAGAAAAAGGAAGAAAACCCTAAGGACAAACGCCCAACTTTGAAGGAGCTACAAGAAAAAAGAGGTATATCCTTTTCCCGATCTTTGGCGTGCGAGCATGTTGGAAGATCTGCTCGAGAAAAATGTCATTCAACTACCAGAATGCAAACGTCCCGAAGAAATGGAGAAGGTTCATGATCCAAGGTACTGTCATTACCATCGGATTGTTAGTCATTCCACTGAGAAGTGCTTCGTGTTGAAAGAGCTAATTGCAGACCTAGCAAGGAAGAAAAAGATCATACTAGACATTGATGAAGTTGCAGAGTCCAACCACACAGTCATTACACTCGAAGGCCCAACTTCAAGCTCTAAAATACAGTCTGCTGAATTTGCAACGACTCCAGCGCTGGGGGCAATTTTCAAAACCATACGATTTGGTTTATTCAACCCGATAGCGATCCAAAGCTCAAGTAAATGTGTACCTACTCATCCTCACCTCAAAGGAGCGCCAGGTGCAAAGAATGACAAGGAGTGGATCCCAATCCCCCCAAAGAAGTCGATAGAAAACAAGCACAATAATCATCCTCATCAAGTCAAGAAATGGCAAGTGAAGAAGAACTCTCCTCAATTCACTGCAAGGGACAAAGTCAGTAATAAGAAAGAGAAACTGATTGAGAAGAGTTTTCCCACACCAAGCACCCAACATGACTTCTTTCCTGAAGGGTACTTGAACAACGACTGTATGCAAACAGTTTACATGATTTCCGCCAACGAAGAGGATGACATAAGTCAAAGTTTCACACATCAAGTTTCAGCTTTTGATCGCATTGAAGCTCCCACTACACGCACTTCAGTTTTTAAGAGATTAAACCAAGCTAGCCGAGAAAACAGGGAAGCAAACTCCCAACCTCGAAGGTCTACCTTTTCTCGACTGAAAGATACACGAGTGAAATCCAAAGTAGAACACAAGAAACGAAAGGTGGAAGAAGCCATGGTTGACTCAACAAATGAAGATGAAGAGACTCGAAGCTTGATCCCGTCTCGTACGAAGCGCATAACATCAGTGGAAGTTTGTCACGACGGTCTACTGAAAGTCAAAAGGCTTACCATCGTCTTAACTAAATCAAATGAATCTCAAGTGGAAGATGTGCAGAAGGAGCAAGTTGTCTCTATTATTCCTTGAAGACAGTCAAAGTTCAAGACACTCCTTGATATGAGCCTAAATTGTCTGAAAAAACACAAAAAACAAAAAAAAAAGTAAAACAAATTCAAAAAAAAAAGAGTCAAAGAAACAAAAAAAAGTCTCCTAATCGCACGAGTTGAAACTGCATGATGCTCCTGGCCCACATGAGCTGAAACTGTGTACGGCACCAAAAAAAAAAAAAAAATCAATTTTGAACTACGTTTTGACTTGATCCCTTCAAAGGGTACGTAGGCAGCTTGGGATTCATCGCAAGCTCAGTCAACCAACTTAAAAAAAAAATTCTTTGAACTTCGTTGTTGCAAAGTTCCTCTTGGCGGCATGCACAAGTCAAGGAGGCCGTCATCAAATCTTCAAATATGGAGTGGCGGTGTACAACAAATCACAAAGGGCTCTTTTGTGACATCAAATCTCATCAAATGAGGATGAGTGGCGACAAGCACGAAAGCTTTTCCATGTTAGCAGATCTCGAGTGATGAGGAGTAGTAGCATACACAGAATCGTAGAAGCTCTTCTATAGTCTCTAATCCCCTCAATTGATGGGCAGCGCCGTCAAGGCAGTGTAGGGAAGGCATGAACAAAAGCACAGAGGTCCTCCAATCATTTGAAGTCCCTCCCAAAAGAGCGGCATCGACGGTAACACATATGGATGACGTGCACAAAAGCGTTGAGGTCTTCCAACTGTTCAAAGTCTCACCCAAGAGAGTGGCGTTGACAACAACATAAGGATGACGGGCGGAGACCTTCCAACTGTTCGAAGTCTCTAAAGCGGCGTGGACAACAACATAAGGACGATGTGCAAAGGTCTTCCAACCGTTCAAAGTCTCTCCCAAAAGAGCAACATCGATGGCGACATATGGATGACATGCACAAAAGCGCAGAGGTCCTCCCATCATTTGAAGTCACGTCCAAAAAAGCGGCGTCGATGGCAACATAAGGGCGACTAGCACAAAGTCTAGAGGCTCTCCAACCGTTGTGAAGTTCACCAACAGCAAGAAGCGGAGCGAACCAACGTAAGGACGACATGCACAAAGCACAGCGGCCCTCCCACCGTTTGAAGTCTTTCCTGAAGTCAGGGGCGTGGCATAAGTGGAGTTGAAGCTACTTAGGGATGGCATGTGCAAGCAAAACGACCCTCCCATCGTTTGAAGTCTCCAAAATGCCGAGGCTACTTAGGGACGGCATGTGCAAGCACAGCGGCCCTCCCACCGTTTGAAGTCTCTCCTGAAGTGAGCAGCGTGGCATAAGTGGAGTCGAGGTTACTTAGGGACGGCTTGTGCAAGCACAAAGACCATCCCACCGTTTGAAGTCTCCAAAGTGCCGAGGCTACTTAGGGACGGCATGTGCAAGCACAGCGGCCCTCCCACCGTTTGAAGTCTCTCCTGAAGTGAGCGGCACGGCATAAGTGGAGTCGAGGCTACTTAGGGACGGCATGTGCAAGCACAGCGGCCCTCCCACCGTTTGAAGTCTCTCCCGAGGTGAGTAGCATTGCATATGTCGAGCCGAGGTAACTTAGGGACGGCATGTGCAAGACACAGCGGCCCTCCCACCGTTTGAAGGCTCTTCCAAAATGAGCAGCGACACATAAGTCGTATCGAGACAACGCAAGGACGGTATGTGCAGAATGCAGATCCCAGCTTTTTAACAAGCCCCTGAAAAGAAAGCAAAGTATAGGGAATATCAAATAGATCAACAAGAAGAGATGGGGAAGTTACCTGACGAGTAAAACTTCTGCAGTAAAATGTGAACTCCTTTGAAGAATTCAAGAACCCTACGCTGCAGTTAAGACTAAAAAAAAGAGGTTAGACAATATGCTGGGTTTTGACGTCATACGAAACTAGAATATTTCAGCATAAGAAGTTGGCAGTGGATTCCCGTAAAATTTAAACATTTGGTTCAAGTTCTTTGATGGGAAATAGTACTACATGGGCCAAACTACTCTTCCTCATCCATGAGAACGCGTAATCAAATGCAACGGGGGCATCGAATACCAAATATATATATATATATATATATATATATATATATATATATATATATATATATATATATATATATATATATATATATATATTTGCCGCATGAAGCTACTGGTGCTCGGTTCCAAACGGCAAAAAAAAAAAAATGCACGTACGCATGTGTAGGCTTAATTTTGTGAACAAAAAAAGACAAATAGAACTTTTTTTGTTGTGTTTTGACAAACTGAACAAATTGGCACATGTTAAAAAAAAAAATCAAAAGGGCTTACCTTGTGCTGTGATTGAAACCCACGTGTATTCAGCTTGGCTTTTGTAACTTGTGCTTGACACAATGCAAGTAATGGCAAAGTTGAGATATGAACACGAAGTAAAATCTGAAGTCCTAGGTGCTTGTGGGGTACAAATTTATAGCAGCAAAGGCACCAAATGTCTAAAGGAATGATTTGGCTTTCTAAAATCAAAGGAAGGAATTAAGGAATGATAATATTCAATTAATTGTTTTTGGTTATGATCGAGGAAGAAATGCATACTATTTTGGGTTATTACCATTCAACACCCGGTAGCATTGGTGCACAAGGAAAGTAGATAACCTTGGTTAGTAGGATGCCTCTACGTGATTGCCAGCAAGATCAACGTTTCCAAGATTGAGATTCCTGAAAGACTAAAATTCATTAGAATCCTCAGACTCTAAAGAAATCCAATTCCTGCCTAAGGAAGGCATTAAGAGCACGTGATCTTTGCATCTCTATTTTGAGGAAAGTCACCAAAAAAAGGCATGTGGGTTTTTCATATGATCCTTTAATTATTCTTTTCCCATGTTACGGCTGAAGCAAATAATTAAAGTCATTTGAACCTCCTTGGTAAACACTACTTCTTTGGAAACCAAACTCTTGACCAAAATCCTTCCTTTCAAGAACCCATGTGCTACTTTTGCAAGGGAATCTATTTCACCAAAATCTTTCCTTTCAAGAACCCACGTGCTACTTTTGCAAGGGAATCTATTTTTCCAAGCCAAAAAAAAAAAAAAAACTAACGAAATAAATTGTTGCATTGGTTTTCACCAACTTCAAAGGCAATCTTTCCAAGTCGAAATTCAAAACGCTACAGGCCACAATTTTGTTCAAGGGCCTCGGCAAATCAAAGTTCATTCTATCATGGACTCTCAAAGTGCATCCTTCACGCTGGTCAAAGATTTGTTCTAAGGAGGTCACATATTTTATTTAATTAAAATAAGGATCAGATGGAGAAAATTTTGTAGAACCAAGGAATTATTTCCCATCCAAATTAATGCTTGCCCAAAACAATTTGAGATCAAGCTCTTCAATACCATACTGAAACTATACTTAGCATCAAATTGCTTATAGTTTTCAAAAGGTAATGAAAACTAAAGGAGGATATCTGTTCGTGGGCTATCATTTTGGTCATCACCAATTCCACGTTTGTGAACCGGACTTCATCAATACACTCAAAAAAAAAAAGAAAAAGAAAAAAGAAATGTTGGACTACATTTCACTCAAGTATGTTGATTGGCAAATTCACAGATGCCGAGAAAATTCAGGTTACTTCAAGCCTCACTTTCAACACTCGCAAGCGAGCTTTCGCCTGAGCCTCGAAGTGGGGGCAATTTGTAGACACTAAAATCTCGTCATGGCTTTATCGCCGTCTGATTAATTGAGATGAAATAAATGATCTTAATTAATCAAAGTCAAGATTGGTCAAAAAAAACCCACAAATAATTTTGGGCTTGACAAAGTATGGGTTCAAAAGACGTGTGCTAGACCAAAAGAAGATGAGCCTACTAAATTGGCCAAACGGACCAAGAAATTGGCCCAATCCATGAATGCAGGCCCAACCAAATTATCTTGGCTCCAAAATATGAATATATGTATATGTGTGTATATTTATATCTTGATATTATTCAAGAAAAGATCAATTTACTATTATGGAAAGAAAATTAATCAAAGGAAATTTATATACACACGTATATAATTTGACTTGACTTATTTCCATAATGAGAGTTCAATTTACTCTCATGGAAATAAAACCAATCAAGGACAATATATACATACATATATATATTTGACTTGATTTATTTCTTAAATGGGAGGCCGATTTACTCTTATTTGGAAATAAGATCAATCAAATGAGACCTTCCAAATTAAAGACCCCTCTCCTCGAGCCTATAAATAGAGGCTCTCATTAAGAAGAGAGAGAGCATCTTCAGGCAAGGAAATTGCAGAGCGCTCTCAAGCATTTCTCAAGGCTTCTCAAGTTCTTCTCAAATCCCTCAAGCTCTTGTGGAGAATCAACAAGCACCCAAAGCTACGTGCCGGTTCATCTACAAGTTCATCAAATCATCCAACAACTCAAATCATCCAAAACATCTATAGCCAAGGAAATTCCAGAGCACTCTCAAGCAGTTCTCAAGCCTTCTCTGCAAGTTCTTCTCAAATCCCTCAAGTTCGCGTGGAGGATCAACAAGCACCCAAGCTACGTGCCGATTCATCCATAACAACAACGGTCTACGCGTCAGCTAGCGAAGATCATCCTCAAGTTCATCGTTTGTTCGAGATAAAGCTGTTCAAGCCCTCGATCAAGCTTCGTTCTTCAAGCTTCTCAACTCGAAGATCTGAAAGAACAACAAACTGGTTCAATTCTACAACAAGCTTCTATAGCCGTTAGGTTTCACCAACAACTTCGGAGATCGAATCAGAGAAATTATTCTTTATTGTAAAGAATTTAATAGAGACTATACCCACATTCAATTCAAATCAAATCAATAAAATATATTTTGTGCATCTTTTTCTTGTCTTTATTGCAGGACTTGAATTTGTGTGTTACACCACACAAATTCATATGGCCATGTTCAATTTACTAGATTAAACTACGCAGTAGAGGATGAGTAATAGTGAAGGAATTCGCAATAGCGGATACATATCCACGAAGGTATGATATATTTCATGCTTTGTTGGATTCATTGTCCAACTGATATGCAGTGCCCTGAAAGATTGTTGCACTGAAATGGGAGAAGAAAAAAAAAACACCCTTGGATTTGTGCTCTAATGCCACGTCTATACCAACCAATCAGGATGTACAAAAATCAAGTACCTCATTAGGATCAACTGGTTCTACATATACACCATAAGTATCTTTCCTTATACATTCAACCATATTTAAAATCAAAGAAGCTACAAGAATAAACTAAAAACTGAATTAATTAAAACGTTCATACCTAATGTAACACATTAATTAAAATGTACCCATACTAGAATACAATGAAAATCACAATGATAAACAACAAAAAAAACCAATAATTGAAAAAGTTTCACAATTGTCAAAACATTAGTTCAAATGTAGCGGTTCAATTACAGGAACTTTCACTCGGGGAAAGAGAAGGGGCGGTGCTGCACATTGTAGCAATTCACTGGGGGAAAGGGGGAGTTCACACATCGAACCACTAAGATTATGCTTCTCGGTTGGACGTCTGTGCTCTGACTTAAGCCAACACATTATTTGTTTTTCTGTGGTGCACATGCCACAGAATAGGTCAACTTTGTCTAGTGCATTCTCGAACAGCCGACCATCCAAGAACATTAAGTCCATGTTGTCATCTGTATCCCTGAAAATTGGAAGTTCTTTGAGCTTGTCACATGTATCAGTAATACCCCATCTACCTCTTCGGGTAATGACAATACTGGGCTCCTTCTTGACATTAGACAAATGCTCTGTAAGTGCATCCGACATCACCTCACTACTCCCATCTCCTTGTTGTTTATGTTTGCGGCTACCTGAGCCATTCCCGATATGTGACTGTGGCTGGGACACAGCTTTTCCTTTGGCAGTCGTAAGGGTCTGCAAGAGACCTTCCGGACTTCCCTTCGTCCCATGTGCCCCAGAGGCGAGTTCATCGGAGTCCCCGGATTCCTCATTCAGGTTATCGTAATCCATGTCGGCGACGTAATCAGTTGGTTGTCATGGATAGGTTCCCATGGATGTTACATCACGATACACTTGCTCCATGAGAGACTCATGTTTCAATTTTTCATTTTTGAACTTCAATACTTCACGATTTTGCTGCAAAATAAAACAAACAAAAGAAAAGAAAGACCCAAAAATTGTATATTAGTTGTAAAAGGAATTACCTAAATAGTCCTGCTATCAAATGCCACTTTGAAAGGAAATTCTTCTACACCTGTAGCACATTTCTGGTTTGTCTAACTTATGTATGTTTTTTATACATGATTTATGGGAAAAGCATGCACGATTTGAAGTATGCATTCAATGCAGGGAAAGGGAAAGGTAAAGATTCAAGGACAAAGTCAGCCTTATGACATGCATGCAGGTTGTGTATACTGTTTGAAATGTGACCTTACTATAATGAATTAGCCTTTGTGTGAAGTGTTGGGGCCTCAAAGATAATGAAGGATCCTTCTTTGTCTTGCTGCTTGAGGTAAAATAGTATGATTTTATGAGGTCTGAATTTTTTGACAGTGTGCATGTGATCAACTTTAATGATATAACGAAAAAGGTAAAGATATACTGCAATGTTTTATTGATACCAACATGACAGTGTGCAGTGTTTTTTTTATAGCAGCATGTGACTTTTCTAAAATAAAGTACATATAAGGATAGTCAGCAACTTTTCTGAAACTATCATGGCTAAAATAGTATGAACCTAGCCACAACTTTTGCTACTACTCAACAACCAACTCATACACTTACGAATGTTTCAAAAGTTACATTACACTAAGCTACTATGAATTCCTAGCAGTTATAAACTCGTATCAAAGTTTCAAAAGTCCTGTTCCAGAGGAATTCAGCAGTAATTGTAGCTAAACAATATTCTATTCAAAACAATAGCCTTGGTTCACAGAAAGTATGATGTTCAAAATTGCTCTTTTCATGTGTTAAATCTTTTCAATTTCAGTGAAGTTGACCACAAATCTAACACCCTTGTTAATTACATAGTTTGGTTTCCTCGGTACCATTAACACCCCTACGAGTCGGCAGGCATGTAAATGCTAGGTTGCGCGGGTGACGAAGATATAAGAATATAATTCATACTTATATGAAGAAATGAAGGGGAAAATAACCGTGCACATCACTACATAAATACAACTGCATAGCAAAAACCCAAGAAAGTGAACTTATGACTATCATATCTTTCCACCAATGCACTGGTCCAATTACTAGACCTGTTTTTGGGTCTTTCCTAACTCCAGTCAAGCTTGGGCCTTCCGTAAGTAGCACTCATGCATCCCATTCCTTCTTGAGGGCATAGTACCAATTCTTCATTTGCACATTGATGATAGGGATGCCAAATTTGCCATGTAGATCATTTGTCACCCTAATGCAAGCAGCGGGGCTGAGGCCAGTTGTTGCGCGGCCATGTTTCTCTATGTCCTCAGCAACAGATTTGAGGAATTCCATTGTCATTGTGTTAGTCCATTTTATCCTACAGTCGGTTTGGGAGCCACGTAGTACGTGTGCGGGATCTTGTAGAGGTTGTGAAAAAGCCTTGCATGGACTAGATCTAGTTCCCCTCCCACCTCTGCCTCTTGAAGACATCATACTCTAAAAAAAATGATTCAAGTTTAAAGATATACATTAGGCATTACATTAAACAAGACTGGTGTTGACAAACATTATTTATTGTAATCCATTCAAACAAGGTTTCCCATACAAACAAGGTTTGGTCCTGTGTCTAATGCTAACAACTTTCTAGCAGTGAAAAAGCTCAATTTCGATTAGCTAAATCAATAACAATTTTGATGTTTTGGTCTTGTATCAACTGTGTTAATACACAGGTTTGGCTGTGTTAAAATGCAAAATTTCACTAGGTGAAGTGGGTAGATCATTAAATCGGTATTTCAACAAAAAAAAAAAAAAAAAAAGACGTGCTTTCACAAAGAAATTCAGCCAATTTCAAGTGAGGGTTTCAAATTCCCCTCTCTCTCTTTCCAAACTACACTAGTTCCCTCTCCCATTAAGTGAACGTATTTGTCAAAGTAGATAAACATAAAATTTGAAGCTAGTCAAGGTTAAAAGATGTTCATCTTTGGAATGATAAGTTTTGTTCCCAGCATATAGTAATTAATACTCCTCAAAGAATAAAAACATTTTGTCATAAAAGAGTTTGCCTTCATTAAGAAAGAAAAAGGAACGTCCTGGCAGAACTAACACAGACAACCTCAACCCTTGATTTGTGCAAATGTAGACTTGTACATTTTGCCCCATTCGTTGAGTTTGGGGCTTGCACAAGTGTTCCAGGGGAAAGAAAAATGGGTCAATTAAACACTCATACACAATACTAAGGAGAATTTCACAAATTTAATCCGATGATATAAAAATGGGTCTCTGCATTCATACAATCCTGTTGATAAGTGAATCTTACTGAAGTATTGCTTCTAGAAAGCTACTAGATTATGACCCTCATAAGGAGAAATTGCAAATTCAGATTAATTAATTTTTGTGAAACTCAATTTTCATAAGTTTCGTTTTGTCTTTTTGTCAACCTCAATTTGCACTACTATCATACAACCAAAATGTGGAAAGAAAGAAGGAGAATTGGGAGGAAATTGAGAGAGGGGGTATACAATTGGTTCGGTTTTGCTTTGGATTGTCCACCGCTGTCGCCATCGGGCTGCACTAGGGGCAAAAGATTTACCCCAAGAAGAGTTCTACAGTGAACAATCAAGGGGTGCTGAGGTGTGTACGGTAAGGAATTTTATCAAACACATTGCATGCACAAAACCAACTCTAAAACTATGGTGTTGGAGGGAGAGAGAGGAGAAATAAACAAAGCAAGAGCAGGGAAGCAAAACAAAGGTCATCCACATATAAGATTCAAGATTATACTAACAATTAACAATTTAAGAAGAACAGTATGAAAGTGCAAGAATTTTGTAATTCCAAATTTCAATTTTCCAGCAAGTGGAGTGCAGTGCAGTTAGTGCCTCCCTTGTACTCTCATGCATGTGGGTAGGGTTCGATTCCCGTAAGCACTCATTCCCCCTCCTCAAATCCCTTAGGATAGAGTAGATTTGGATTAACGAATGACAAAAAAAAATTCAATTTTCCACAAGTACCCTGATTAAAAAAAAAGAAAGAAAAGAACAATCCATTGTACCTGCTAACAGATGAGTTGTACAATGACTGCTACAGTAGAGCTCGAGTTGTAGATCGGGGAGTACCAAGAGCGGCGGCAGTTTCGTCCACAGCTCCGCAATCGGCAAGTTGAGAGATGGAGGAACAAGCTAGGTACGGTTCTCTCTCTCTCTCTCTCTCTCTCTCTCTCTCTCTCAGATGTGTACTAGCATGGGGTGCGATGGTGGGAAGGAACCGGTGACGG
The DNA here is from genome assembly GCA_022606695.1 of Vaccinium macrocarpon. Lineage (NCBI taxonomy): Eukaryota > Viridiplantae > Streptophyta > Magnoliopsida > Ericales > Ericaceae > Vaccinium > Vaccinium macrocarpon. The sequence goes on along the minus strand of CM040180.1, from coordinate 35,864,271 downwards.
CTTGTGAGGTTTGGCGATGGGAGGAAAGGATAGGGATAGGGATGGGAAGGAGTGTGGTTTCTGTTGGGGGGCTAAAGGATAAAGGGTTTGAAGGGAGGACAGATTCATAATTTTACATGATGAGGGTGCATTTGGCTGATGATATGGTGGTTTGGGTTTTTTTAGGTTAGTGGAATGAAGTGGTTTTTTTATTGATTTTTTGTGGAGTTTTTTTAGTGGAATGAAGTAGTTTTTGGTTTAAACCAAGACTAGCTTTTTTAAATGGAACATGACCTCAATTGTTTCCAGAAAATGTCTGGGACCCGGATAGAAGCCGTCTTGACTCTTATCCATCTAGGGTAAATTTCATTGGGACCCCCTGATGTTCTTTTAATCACACATACTCCCTCACATATGAGACATGACTATAAATTTCATGTTCAATGTCCATTTCACAAACACCCAACCATTAATTGTTTGATCAAGGCACAAGGTAGAATTAGACAAGTTGTTTGTATTGCCAAATTCACACTCTTTAGTAATGCATTAGAAAAAAAAAAAAAAAAAAAAAAAGCACTTTACCATATCAATGTTTTGGATCCAAAAGTAATAATTTTATCCTTTTTAACCATAACGGTTGTTTCAACGATTACAAAGTTAAGGGCTATTGATAAAATTCACCTCCTTTTTTTATTATCAAAATAGCTCTTTTAAAGGGTTAAAAAAAAAAAGTCCTTCTAATTCAAAATAAGTGTGAGTTGATAGTTTTTTTTTTTTTTATCTTTTTACAATCAGAAATAGTAATTTATAGATATTAGTTGCTTTTGGCTCATTTCATCATGTGTTTAAACAAATAATTTTCAAATTCTGATATCGGTTAAACACACGTAAAACCGAAAGGCAATAAAATTGCCATTTCTCATACTTGGAGGTCGTATCAGTCATTACTGAAAACCTCAGGGGGGTGTGAGTGAAATTTGCATACCCATTTTCCACCGAAGAAAGGTGGCCGAGTCAGTTCAACACTTCAACCGTCGACATATAATCTTGCGGCGCCGCCATGGGGCCATATTTCGATTAAGGCTTTGTTCTCCAATATATTTTATGCCATAAAATAGGAATTCTCATTTTAGTTGGGGTTTTATGGAATGGTCATAAAATGACATTGTTTTCCCAATACATTTTATGTAGACATTTTATGTAGTTTTCCCAATACATTTTATGGAATGGGCATAAAATGATATGTCATTTTATGTATTGAGAAAAAAATGCTATAAAATCTCCCATTTTATTTCATAAAATGGGTTGAAGAACAAGGCCTAACATAACTTTCCTTAAGGCAAGGGGGCATGTGCCATTACTGGTCTAAAAAAAATTAGTATTTTTGTATTTCAAGAATAGTCTTATTTTCCAAAACATAAGTATTATTTTTGGTATTAAGCATATTGATAAGTATTTTATAAATGAAAATATATAATTTTTTGTATTAATATAGTGATGGATGATAAACATACAAAAATGTTTATCTATACTAAAAATAATTAATTTTAGAATACGTGTACATTTTTTTATACTAATCACTCTCTCCACTAGTAAACATGGTTGACTATGAAAAAACCTTTATTTTTTGGATAAAAAAAAATAAAGCACTCATATTCATTATTTCGTACATTTCCTCACACAAAATTAAGCAACTAACGAAAATTTCTATCGGAAAATTGCACGTCGTTTTATAATAGATTATCTTTGTTTGTAGATTTTTTTGTATGTTTTGGTCGAAATACTTGAATTGAGATTCAAGAGAAATTAGAATAGTTAAAAGGCTATATACCGATCTGTAAAACAAATCGAAAAAACACAACACTTCAATTTCTTCCTATCTGTTTTATTTTTATCTTTTTTTGCTTCGGTAAGTTTTTTTTTAAAATTTGTTGTAATATCTTACTTTCTTCTTTCGTACATACAACTCTGTAACCCGCATCAAAAGAGTAAAACGATTTACTCGTAATTGACAAACTTTAAAAACGACAAAGACAATAAGTCAATAATTGGCTTAATTTAAGCCAACCGTAGCAAGTCTGTGTTGGTGCTTTTCCCTTGGAAATATGCACAAAATAATAAAATATGGGTCCGCCGGTAAATAGAAATTTAACTCAGTTTTGGGCACATGGAGAAGTGAAATTGGTTATTTGAAAGTCTTTGGTAAGTGTTGGGCACTACTTCATCAAAGCATTAATGGGAAATGCCCCGAATAAATTCAAAGAGTGACTAATAATCCTGTTGTACAAAATATAAAGTACAAGCTATTAGGCCCTCCTCTGGCGAATTATGTAGTTTTACGATTTCATCGACTAATAAGGTTATTGAATGAATTAATGAAATACTTATTAATTGAAACGATTGAAAAAGAAATATGGGTTAGTATATGTTCGGAACTTAAACTACCGTAAAAAAAAATGTTCAAAAAATAGAGAACTTAGTTTCATATACATATGGGAATGAATTGGTTTTGAAATTTTGAATAGCCACTTAGATATTTTCAATGTGTAGTTTCTGATCCCACATATTTACAATCTTGCAAAATTCTTTATTTGTTACAAGTCTAACCAGTTATGTTTGACACTAGATAACCACATTTTGTAGTATACAACCAAAAACGTGGCAGTAGAAGGAAAAATTGGCAAAATTAACACAAAAACTTAATTAAAGAACACACATATTGACACCATTAACAACTACTAGCAAATATCCACATATTGACAACCACATTGCTCATCTATTATTACTTGATTACAACAATTAACCACATGGCGAGAGAGAGTTTAGAGAGAGAAAGTGAGGAGAAGGAGAAGCCACTTCCATGGTGCCGCTTTGGCCGCCTCCCCCCCCCTTACCTTCATCCCCCTCCTCCTGCGAACGCCTGTTAGGGTGACCGGGGACTCCCCATGCCAGATCCGTTCCTCTCCGATTTGGTGTGGGTGACCGCACCCCGATTTTTGGACACGTGGGGGCCAGATCTGGGGTTCTCGGTCTGGATCTCCACCTTCAACGATGGCGGCGGCGGCATTCTTTTCTTTTTCCTATTTTTTCTTTTCCGGTTGTTTTTTCTTTTTTTGGTTGGTTTTCAACCGGTTGTATTTTTTGGTGGTTTTGTGGCCGGCGGTTTTGTTTGTACCCGGTTTTGGTGGCCGGTGGTTTTGAGTTTAATATATTTCTTTCTTTTCTCAAAAAAAAAACAATTAACCACATCTTCTAGGGGTTTTTTTTTTCATTTATGAGAATACAAATTGAGTGAACAAATAACCACATTTTTGTAGTGTTTTTTGACAGTTTTTGACATCTCTTTGTCTACAATGACTAGAACAATCAACTAATTTGCAATAATAAATAAACTCAGATATTTCATGATATACGATGATTAGAATGTTTTACCTTCAATCACGACGGCAATTGAACATTTCAGCTAGAACGTCTGTTCGAGATCGATGGAGTAAATAGTTGTTTTCCGATCGATGGACGACATCTATGTGAGATCGACGTCTTCACGAGCCTTAGGTTTTCAGAGTGATGTTTGTAGAATTCGGATGGCGCTAGAAACTGATAATGCAAAGGCTTCAGTTCGTTTCATAAACGTTGGGGTATTGTTGTCTTTTGCTCACGCGTGTGGACTACTTCTGTTACGAAATCATGGTGTGGACCTTGGACTTTGTGAAATAGATATAGTGGACCTTATAGCAACTAGTCCATTGTTCATCTTTTAAAATTTCCAAATTGTCCTCCCTTATGTTAAGTGACCATTTTTACCATTAGTGTATTAAAATGTATAAATTATGTCCATAACTATTAAAATCATCTAAATCACTTTATAATAATGAAATTTCATAAGTAACGTTAAATTAAGGAATTTTACCAAATTACCCCTAACTGCATCACAATTACCATTTTACCCTTGACACTTCATAATATAAAATTACCCCGTACTTATATACACTATAAAATTAACTTTATAGTTACCCTTTAAACACGACGTTATTAAAATCATCAAAAACCACTTTATAATTAACCTCATACTAAGGCATTTTACCAAATTATCCCTAATGGCGTTACAATTACTATTTTAACCTTGAAACTTCATAATGCATAAAAAATTACACTCTATGAAATTAACCTTATGATTAAAATGAAAATTTATACCTACCCTTTAAACATGACACTTTACCGAATTACCCTTCACCATGGCATATTTACTAAATTATCTTTTTAGTATTCAAATTACCAAAATGACCCTATACTCAGTAAAATTACTAAAACACCCTAGACTTACTATATATTACGTTACCGTTATACTTCAATAAAATTACACAGTTGAGCCTATTTTTAAATTACACTTTTGACCCTCATAGTTTTTAAATTTACACTTAAACTTTTTTTTTTGGTTAAAATTACCGATACTTATATAGACTTACTTGTGAACACTGAAGAATCATATGGACCCTTATGGATAAATTATGTGAATGTGTACACATTTAAATTATTGTTATCGCTTTGCTTAGTCATTGTGTGTTTTGATTATCATGGAAATGTTGTAGTGTTAGAATGGATATTAGGATCACTGAGTTTGGTTGGTATACATGCATAGACGTTAATAGATAGATGGAAAGACAAATAGTGTCAAGTGTAAATTAACGGTAAATTTTTTGTTGAACTGATTATTCTGTAGAGTTGATTGGTGGTTAATGTTCACCTGCACTATTGTAGGTACCGCATAATAGTTGCACTATTGTACTTAAAGCACCGAACAATAGTTGTGCTATGGTACTTAATATGCAGAATTGTAGTTACATCGCACCATGGTACTCCATATCCCTATATTATAGTTGAACTATAGTATGAGATATATCAAATTGTAGATACCCTATCATAGTTGATGTACAGAATCATAGTTGGAATGGCAATAGGTGACCTAAATAATGATTACCTTTGATTGAAATTTTTTGGGTTACGGCCAAGCACGAGTTCAAAAGCGTGGTTTGAAATAACATTTTAACTTTATTTTGAATAAAGTTGAAAATGATGTGTTTTATTCAATATATTAAATTAAATATTAATAATAATAATAAAAAAGGGTTAATGAGCCTTTGTATCCCGCTGGGATCGAACCAGCCCGGAAAGTCCCATCAGAGTTCCACCTAATTCAAGCTCACGACTGCACTGGGCCTATTTATTAAGAATAAAGGCCCAGGCCCAACCAATATGGACCAACCGGAAACCAGGCCCATGGGGCCACAATCAGCCTAAGTTGGGTGTTTTTTCAGCTCACTTGTGTGTATCCGTCTAGATTATTTTCACTATATATATCTGTCTAGATTATTTTTAGTCTTGCCCATTTCATTAAAGAAAAATGTAAAAAAATCATCTTGGATGGTTCTTAAGTTAATTTGATTTTGCATCTATGATTAATTTGATTTTTAGGAGCCTACGAAACAACCTATAAGATCATTAGCGAGAAATAAAGAAAACACATCTGATAGCAAGGTAACCCAAACCGATCGAATTGAACCTTAAGCCTACTACTACAATAATGGTTAAAGATGACACAGCAAAAATTGAAACAATGATTGTTTTTGTAAAACTGTCATCGAAAATATGAGAGTAGAGTTTTGATGTCAGTCTATCCTAAAAACTGTCATCTTTGCGATATAAGATATAAGATGATAGTTTATAATAAAATTGACATTATTATCTATTTTTTTAATGTCAGTTTTTGCTTAGAACCAGGGCCGGCCCTGACCCAAGCCTGGCAAGACCTTGGGCTAGGGCAACCCCTCTAGGCCAGGGCAACCAAAAAAAAAATTCGTAACTTATATAATAAATTTTAAAAAGTTTCCCTTTCTGTAATTGAACTATTGCATTGGTGTGTTGGTCACCTGTGGTTTTTAAAAATCTCGCACGACTCAACTAGAGGTCGAGTCCCACCACAGGCATGTTTTATTTGTTTTGCCCTTTTTGTCAGCCAACAAAAAAAATTATATATTGATACTTTTTTGGAAACTCCCCATTCAAAACCCCCCTTTATTCCCATATTGCCAGATCCCCATTTGAAATAGCAAAACCCTCATCGGCTCCACCCTCGTGACTTACGCTAACCTCGTCCAAATCAACCTCGTCCAAACTACAGTATACAATTCTACTCTCTCTATCTCTATCTCTCTCTCAAAGTTTCCCAAACTCAAAGGTACTTCTCGGTTTGCTTAATTAATTGCTTGGAAATTGGGGTTTTACAATTTACAAATCAAAGGGGTTTGCAGTTGGTCCTGCTAACCTCGTCCAAATCGAAAGGGTTTTACAATTTACAAATCAAAGGGGTTTGCAGTTGGTCCTGCTAACCTCGTCCAAATCGAAAGAGTTTTACAATTTACAATTGGTCTTGCTGACTCCGTGAGGACCGTGACTCGGCTCGGCTTTGTTGGCAAAGAAAAAGTCAATATATTCTACTCAAAAGGGTTCAGGGTTTTACTCTTTTACAAGTAATATATTCTATTGTTTATGGGGCAATAAAAATCTGCTGGCCCTATTTCCTAAATCTATTGTTTATGGGGTTTAGATTTTGATTGTTTGTAGTTTAGGGATTGAGTAATCATCTGTTGATGTTTTTTTTTTTTTTTTGTGCTTCGGAAACACATGTTAATGTGTTATGTGTCATGTCATTTTGTCAAATGTCGATTATAATATGATCCACTATAAAGATATTGCAAATTTTATAATAATTGCTTGATTAAATAGTAGGTTTGTGTTAAGTATTTACTAATTATTAATTGATTAGAATGTGATAGGCACGCAATATCACAAATATAAGCGCCTAAGTAGGGTAGAATTAGCGCGTTAGACGTGCGATTAATCCTCATTTTTCATTTAATACGTGCACGTGGTTGGATTTTGTGTTTGTGTTTGATTTGCAGAAAATTGAGGTATTCTGGCGCTAATGGAAGGTACCCGTAAAGGCCATGATGGAAGTTCAAGAGTGAGCAAAGTTGTGGAGACTAAGTGTTGAAGTTGATTTCGCATGGAAATGCTCAAAACCCATCAGGAGCGCTACTCTATTTCTCTGGAGCACTCAAGAATGGCACAAAAAGGCACAAGAATGAACAGAAGGTTCTGGAGCGCTACACAAAAAGTGGTGTAGCGCTACCTAAGGGTTTAGATGGGTCAACGATTCAGCGGTCAACCAGTCAAAGGGGGAGTTAAGGGACATGGTAGCGCTACACCATTTTCATGGTAGCGCCACCAGTTGGTTTATTCAGTAGTGGAACGGCAACATTTGGTCTTCACGCAACGGATTTTATGTTTTATTCCGATTTTTAATTGTAACTAGCGAGGGATTAGTATAAAAATTCTCTTATAACTCGTAATTAGGGTTCCAGAATTTAGAACCTACACTTTATTTTCTTAACTTTGGCTGCTGTTTTCAGGGTGATTTTGAGATTCAAGTGTAATTCAAGTTCCTTAGCATTTTCAAGCATTGAATTCTTGATCTTCCTCAGTTATCGAATTTGTCTTTTCTTTCGCATTTCATGGTATTGTGTTTTTCTGTTTTCTTTTACTTATTTCAATTTTTTGAAGCATGTTTAGATCTAGGGTTAACATTATTACTTCGTTTAATAAAGTGATGAGTGAGTAGTTGCGTAGGTATGGTCACGCGGTGATTAACACACCGTGACCAAGGCTGGGTATGTTTTTCCTCCTATTTTCAAAATTAATTTTGGAAAAAGCAATTTTAGGTTATTAAAGAACTTCCGTTGGACGAATCTGGGCATTGTTGGAGCCCATGTAATGCGGGGAACGAGGGACCAAAACTCGTTTTTCGCTGTACATGGGTAAACGGCGACCACAGGGATTCGCATCTTTCAGGGTATCTTTTTCTCTCTAGAGTCAAATGTTTTTGGAACACTAAATGGAGCTGATATGTCCAGGCCTGGTCACCCATGTTAGGAACCCTACGACCGTAACTTCTTTTAAGTAATTTAAGGAAAACCAAATTTACTTTAGTTTAGTTAATTTTTCCAATCATATTACAAGGGGTGGCTACCTAAAAGCCGTTTTAAATCTCACAACCCAAGTTTTTAGTTAAGCCCTCTCCACCGTCCCTGTGGATTCGATTCCGGTCTTACCAGGTATTGTGCTACACCAGTCTCAGCCTTACACTTGGAGCAACCCATTAATTTAGGTCTAGGATTTGGTCAAGCAGAATTAATTATGACTTAAATTATATAGGTCCTATGACGAAGAATGATGATGATAACAAAAGAGTGAGGGTTCGAAAACAAAATTCCGGATACTATAATAGAAAAGTCAAGCAACGAAAGATTAAGTGGATTGACAATGATTTCAATTGAAAATGAGTTCTTAGATAAGTTGAACTATGATAACTTAATTGAACAATTTGCTTCAAAAAATGCAAAGAGAAGTTGTTTTCTTTGAATCGGATCGTACTAATCATAAAGTACCATAACCGATTAACCAAGATTACATTTTGGTTTTATCTTTTTTGATGTAATTGAAGCTAAAAGCATAATGTAACCTTTAATTTATTTTGCTTTTTAACTTGTATTTTTTTTTTACTTAATAGTAAGTGAGCAACCAACTCGGAGTTCGTCTAGGGCAACCCAAATGATTGGGCTGGCCCTGCTTAGAACTGACATTAAAACAAGGCGCTTCCAAAGCCCATATGGATAACCTTTGAATGTCAATTTTCCTTAAAAGTGACATTAAAACTGTCATCTTATATTAAATCTAAAACTGACATAAAAAGTACTCAACTTAAAAAATTTCGAAAATATAGTATAAATATTTTTGCTAGTCTTTTGTCAACAAGAAGCGTGCTAACTCAGTTGGTAACATGCGTGCGAGAGAGTAATTCAAGGTCTTGAGTTCGAGTCCTGGGGCAAGTAAATATTAACTAACCACACAAGTGCTACGTAGGGGCCACACAAGTGCCATGAGGGAGCCATGTGAACTCCATTGGGGCGATCATGCAAGGGCGGCCACACAAAAGCCACGTATTCGAACTAGAATTGAAATTTTTATTTTATTTTAGAATGGAGGATAAATAAGATGATAATTTAAAACAAGCGTGCTAGCTCAGTTGGTAACATGCGCGCGCGCGAGGAAGTCAAGGTCTTGAGTTTGAGTCCTAGGGCAAGCAAATATTAGCTAACCACACAAGTGCTACGTAGGCGCCACACAAGCGCCACGAGGGTGCCATGTGAACTCCACTGGGCGGTCATGCAAGGGCGGCCACACAAGAGCCACGTGTTCGAACTAGAATTGAAATTTTTATTTTATTTTAGAATGGAGGTAGATAATATGACAATTTAAAACAGTCATCGTCACTGTCATCTTATTGCAAAGATGAAATGTTTAAACCGTCATCTTATATGTTTCAATGACCTTTTTTTACTGTCATAACAAATCTAGACTTTTAATGTCACCTCCAAAGATGACAGTTTAAAACTGTCATCTTTTGTGATTCATGACACATTTTAACTGTCATGGTTTAAGGTTTTTATAGTAGTGGCTCTATTTAATTTATCTTATACTCCCTCCGTTCCATAATATTGGTCCCCTATGAAATTACGTGTAATTTTCAAACTAAAAAATAATGCATCTATAAAATATTTTTTGAATTTTTTCCGCACCGTTTAAAAATTCACAATGAGATCTATCAAACAAGATCCATATTGATGAACAAATTATGTTCATAAGTACATTATTTTTTAGTTTAAAAATTGCACGTAGTTTCGTAGGGGACCAAATTATGAAACGGATGGAGTATTAAAAAAGATTTCCCTTAGCGAGAGAGGATTTTTCTGCTCCCAGGCGAGCAAGGTGTCCAGGGCACATTAGTCACTACGTGGCAGTGTTCCAGTATCTTTTTTGAGCCTTAGGGTAGTAAATTAGGCCTTGATTTGGTTGGTTCTTTTAGCCCAATCCAAACCAAACTCCGCTCGATTGATGTCCCCATGATTTGGACCCATTCGGCTTATCAAAGTGGATAAAAAGAAGGTGGGCCAATCGTTCATGGAGCCTATAGGCTAAGATCACGACATATTCCTTCCTACTATCATGGAAAATTAATTTCACAACCAAACAAACAATCAACACACCACCAAATCCCTTATTTTAAAACTTCATAGTCACACCAAAAACAAGATTAGATGCTCCATCATAGGAAAAATTATTGGGTGTTATTGGAGTGCCTCTCAATGTAGGGGTGATAAACGAGACCAATGAGCCGGGCGGGTAGTTGTTCAAGCTCGATTTGAAAACTTAACGAGCTTCAAAATATATTCAAACTTCAATTATTTAATTACGAGACGAACCGATATGAGTAGCTTGAATTTTTTTTCTCTACATCATAAGTCAACCAGGATAGGTAGTAGCTTGTTCAAACTTAGTTTGAATGCTTAACGACATTTGGAAAATGTTCGAACTCCGTTTGTTATTGTTTATGCATTAATTAACTTGATATTAAATGAGTTTTTGACACACAAATATGAGCTCAAACTCTATTAGCTTGGCTCTTTTATCAATCCTTGCTATCTGCCGTCTCTACTTGCTCCACCACCACACATTTATGTAAAGCCCGTTTCACTAAAAGTGAATTTATTGAGCTTTATGGCTTTTTAGTTTTTATTAAACAAATCACTCGCTTAACATACACCATCTAAAAGCCAAAAGCCAAAAGCCAAAAGTTTAGTGGAATTAGCTCCTAAGATTCAAAACTAACCGCATGAGTCTTGCAAAATATGTGGTAACTATGTGGTAATACGCGAGTCGAGAGTTTGAAAGACCACGTAACGGTGGGCAAAGATCACCGAATAATTACTTGCCACATGAGAACTACATTTTCAGCTAGGAAAATATTGCACAGGCTACGAGGTATTGATTAAGCAGTTGACATTTGGACAGTTTATAATTATGTAAACCTGTTTTAGTCGACGATAAAACTATTCATTTCGCAGGCTTTATTTCCAAAATGTGTAACACCAACTACTACTACATTTTAAGATCATCTGGTGGCCCCTCTTAAGTCCAAATCAATTTACGACAGTAGCAATGATTTGATATAAATATGTTTTATTAGATTTTTTTGGTAACTTGTGTTTTATCAGCTGTACTAATTAATAGATTTTCTTTTGCATGATTGAATAAGTACATGCTTCCAACATCCCATTTGGTTTATTCAAAAAACTGTTTATATTTTAGAATAATCTTTTCGTTTTGACTTTTATTGATGTTCGATCAAGATAATTATTTTACTAGTAAATACTCTTCTCAATAAGTCCTAGAATATCTCAGGTTCAAATCAAGGGATACTAAGCACACAAGTCTCTTAACTTTTCTCCAAGATTCGTTCAGATTCTAGGATTTTGAATGAAAAATAATTATTAGATTAATTACTTACAAATAATCGATTGGGCTGACTTTTTTTAAAACCATACAAATAATTATTTTAAAATCATTGAATGGTTTGAATCATTTGTGTAGAATCTCAAAGTAAGCCCCACATAAGCCTAATCCTTTACTAGCCCCCAAAACAACGTCATTTGGGGAGGCTGCTTGGTGCAGCGTCTCCGTCTCGCTACAAGGACCCCGAGTCCTTAAAAATTAGATTCTCCGACACTAGTAAATAAAATGAGTCGGAGGCAGAACATAAGTATCAAAAGTAAGCCTGTGTTGAATTTTCCTGCTCGATTTCTATGTTTTTTTTTTTGGTTGGGTTCTATACTACTTATTTATGTGAAATACCTAAAAGTGAGGTGAGCCGCAATGATCTCAAACAAACTTTGATCTAGAAGATCTCGAGTAGTTTGATTTTTTCATACATCATAAACCGAATGAGACGAATAGCAACTTGTTCCAACTTTATTTGAAACGATCAAGAATTTCCAAAAAAAAAAAAAAGAGTTCAAACTTTGTTTTGATTATGTTACAAATCTATCATGAATAAGCAACACAAATTCAACCTCGAATCGATTGGGTCGTTTATTAGTCTTACTTTTAGTGTATGAGAATACAGAATATCAAACTAAATAAGTTTGTTAAACTAATTGAATAAACTTTATTTAGCATATGAAAATAAATTAGTATATAATGCACAATAACACTAAGACGTACATTTATTATTTACTAATGATCTTTGCATCTGATTTATCGTTAGGAAAAATTTGATCTCCAGTTAATTTCTGGTCGACAAAAGAGACTTTAATTTTTCAATGAGGAGACACCCTCTAAAAGCCTGAACCAGATTGGGCCACGTCAACACATAAAGAATTGCTTCTCTAGTCAAATAAGTTGACAATCTAACGGTAAGTCAGTAAAAGATTCCTACTAAAATTACACAAATACCCTCGAGAAAATTTATCCAACCAAACATGCCGTAGTAATCATCTGACAATCAGAATTCTTTCAAAATCTTCGGTCTGAGATATGACTCATACCCTAGTGCTATCAACTTCTTTGATGAGTCGTTTCGTATGCAATTTTACCTTGACTTTAACTCAGCCCCCGATAAAGAGCGGTAAGATTACTCTTTCGGGATAATCAGTGCATTAATTAAGCCTACAAAGTAAAAAAAAAAAAAGGAAAATCATCCTATTTCTGATCAGTGTTTTGTCGTAAAGAAACATCTAATAGCCTTTGGTTTAATATTAGAATAGTGATATATACACACACACAACCACACACACATTCACATGTGGTGGTGGGTCTTACCACATATGAGTGTGTGTGTCCCACCCCATGTGATTGAGTGTGTGTTACAATCATTTTCGTTAATATTATCGGAACTGTCATACCAATGTGCAGCTTCTTTGTTTGAATCAAACAAAAAGGGTGGATTAGGTGGTAAACATTTTTCTCACCTTTCATTACGTATATGTCTTGGAAAAGGATATCTTCACTCAGGTCCACGCAGTTGGGGTGTATGGATTCCACCATAGGATCATTTTGATAATACGTCATTCGGGTTAGTGGCGGAACCATGATTTAGATTCGGGAGTGGCGCTGTTTACTAGAACTCCACTTGTACTGGTTAATATTTTTTTCATAAAAATATGAAGAAAAAAGGTTAAAGTGTAAACTGAGTATAATACTGATCATTGTTTCGTTGTTTGTTATAAACGAATGAAAGTTTCATTCGTTTTCCGGTGGTCTTTAAATGAAAATTAACCATTGAGATAACCTTTTAATGATCCACGCGAACTTTTAATCTTTTAAATCACTATTGTTCTAATCATTTGTGTGAAAAATCAAGTTGTTTGGATACCGATAAATTATTATTTCATAAGTTAAAAAATAATACTATTAATGAAACTGGGGATGACACGTTCCACTAACCTCAATTTAGCTCCGCCCGTGCTTCGGTTTGTAAGTCTCGTTTTACTAAACACAAATTCAACACGTTTATTTTGAAAATACAGACGGCTAATGTGACTTGAAAAAAAAGGAGACCATCCATTTTCTCCGACAATTGGGGTTAGCTCATAAGACTAAGATTACCGAATCAGCTGGTTTTCAATGAATGTTTATCAATCGGAGGCTACAAAATAAGCACCCAAATCATCACAAAAACCCACAGAAGAATTCTCAATCCCCATCTGTAGCGGTTAGATAACGTAGTTAGTTTCACATGGTCACATACGGAATCACTCGTAGTATAATGTTGGAATCTCTACACCTAATCGTACGTTTTTTTTTATTGGATCTAAAATTCGCATAGACGGGACTCATTCTACCTCAGATTTTGAAAATATATAACAATACTGAAATCATTCACAACCCAAGATAAAATCAAGCCTAAAAAAAAACAATAAAAAAAGGAACTTGCACTATTATAAACCTAAACCAAAGCTACACTGACAGACCTCAAAGTTGGTTCGCGTCAAGGAGAACTTTTTCTTTTCCATCGGGTAAAAAAATTATTAATATCTAAGAGAAAAGAAAGATTAAATGGATCAATGGCACATTAGCAAATTGCAATCCGAGAATCAAACCCAAAGGAAGGTAAGGAGGCAACCGAAGCACCGTACAAAAACAAACAAAGCCACACTCCGGCTAAAACAACCCAACAGCCAAAACAAATAACAATCTAAAACCAACAGGACCAAAACAAACAAACAAAAAAACCAGAGCAAACCGAAAGAAAAACAACACCAAAAACCAAAGAGCAAGTATGGATCACTAAATATCGGATTAAAAATCCAGAGAAAGAGAAGCATTATCCTCAAGGCCATCATCTTCCTCCATAACCCCACTTCCTCCAAATTATCAAGGGCACTGATCCTCTTCGCTATTTCTTCCTCCATTTGGACAAACTTTTTTAAATCTAACAAAAACTTACATGTGAGAAAGTTATCTAACATAAACTTACATGGGTTAGGTGTTTGAAATGGATAATCACATAATATATTATTGTTATTGAGGCGAAGCAGGCTTAAGGGCAATGCCCAAGAAGTCTGATCTTCGGGCCAACAAAAAATGTTAAAAAGTAGGGGCCTCCAAATTTGTTAGGACCCCTATATACATATTAGGCCCTAACAGTGTTTATCTAAGCCTTCTACAATAAATGATGAATTTTTAAAATATTGTAACGATTATCTATTTTTGGATAGCTATACGTTTTGTAATGGTTTTATGAAGACTCTATAAATCAACCTTTGTATAAAAATATAAATTAGAACTCGATTAATGAGTTCACTTCCAACGCTCGAAATCTTTGAGCTGGCTCTCTTTAGAGAGCTCGTAATAACTTTAAATTTGTGTTAAATATAAAGTTTTTACATGGCATCCAGAAAAAAGTTGAATCCTACGGGAATTATTTTGTATGTAGAGAAGTTAAATTATATATATATATATATATATATATATATATATATATATATATATATATATATATATTATATCAAGTTGCATTGACAAGCAAGAAAACCTTGACTTTAGCCCAAAGTGTAATGTTTTTCCACAACAGCTTGGAAGCCATCGCATACTTAAAATGGACTAACTTAACCATTTCGCACCGGCCGGATTTTCATCTCTCACACACGAAATCAAACCTTCTACTTCTAGAACTTTTTAATTACTGGTGTTTAAATTAATTTCTTGTTTTTCATTGGATTTTTGTTTTGGTAATATCCTCCCTTATAGCCCTTTCAGATTTTTACGAGTAGAGTGAGGTGGCCCCAAGAATTACTGGCAAAGAGAATTGAACATGGGACCTTCGGAAGGAGCAAATCCATAAGTCTCAACGCCAATCCCTTGGGGTTGTTAATTAGATTTTTGTTTTGAATTTTTGATAATAAATGTGTCTAGGACTAGCTTTTTCACACATCGAACTATTACTCTACAGCCCTTTCACATGTTTTCGAGTAGACTGAGGTGGCCCCAAGAATTATTGATAAAAAAAAAAAAAAAAATCGAACATGGTATATTAAGAGGAAGCATATCATAAATCTCAACGCCAATCCCCTGGGGTTGTTAATTGGATTTTCGTTTTGTTAATAGTCAATCCCTTGTTGGAAAAGGAACAAAAGTCCACCTACTCACTATGGAAAATATAGTATACCCTTGTTCTTTTCTTCATTCTTTATTTTATCCAAGGGTACTTAATTCTATGGGTCTTCAATTTTTCAACCCTTCTCAACTAGGCTAGCTAGAGCTAAAGATTACATTATTCAATCTTTCTGTTTACTATTCTTATTCTTATTACACATTATTTCAAATGTCGGAATTTTAACTTTGACAAAACAACCCTATCATTTATTACTTGATTTTGTGGTAATTGAACTTCTCTTCTTTTTCTTGCCATGGAGTGAGATTATGGAAAGGATACACAACGATTTAAATGGGCCAAGAGCACAATGGCAAACACCACCGAAAACACAAAAGATTATGAAGGCAAAACGCCAACCAATTTAACAATGACCAAAGAAAAGGGAAAAACTCCCCAAAAACCAAAAATGACCAAAGGGTTCTGTGAGTAGTGCACATAACATGGCTGATTCAACATCAATGTACCTCATTCAATGGACATTCTATGTTATGTCAAATAATGCATCAAAATTTCCATAAAGGAAAATTTGGTAAGAGCCCACAGTTTAGGATGTGATCTTTTAGGCTACCCTACTGGGATTCTATCGGCTGCATTTCCAGCAGCAAATATGAAAGCTATTTATTGATTTACTCTTGAATTTTTAATTTATACATTCATTTTTTACAATATCGATATTTTGAGATATATATTCAAGATACCTTGAAAAGATATCAGTATTGATATGTTTTTACAAAAGTTCAAAAAATGTAAGGTCGGATTTTGGAGGGGAAATAAAGAATGTTTGAATATTGGATCAATTATTTGAGAAATAGATTATTGGGTTGGGTTGAAATAAATAGTACAATGCTCTAAATCTACTTTTCGAATAAAGTAGACTTCGTGATCCTCTAATGGAGATTTGGAGGGTTTCGGTGTTTGCTTTGGGTGTAGATGAATTGATTTTGATTATTTTGGATAATTATAGCACATGACTGGCTTCAGTGTTGGTACTCAGATGTGTATTTGGAGCAATGATGATTGATCTGATCCCCACCCCTTTTTAAAATTAAATATTTCATTCAAATTAATATTTCACGTGTAGCCTATACAATTAAAAATAAAAAGAATTCTATTATCTACTAAGAGAGATATAGTAACACATTTGAATAAATGCGTTTACTTCGGACACTATCAAAATTCAATTAAATGAGTTTCACAACAATCAGTCCAGTCCATTCCCATATCCAGCATCCAAAAGTATCCTTTGTCATATTTATCAATCCAAAGGAGTAGAAATAAAATGGCATCAAATTTTAAAAATGTCAATAGCAAAATCTCTGAGTGGCCGGCCTAACATAAGTCTATCTAACTCGCATTAATATATGTTTGGAACTTCGATTAGTCAAGAAAAATAAGAATATGAAAAAAAAAATATTGCGAGACTAAAATAAATCACTTGATTGAGAATCAAAGATTGGGAAAACATAAAATAAATGGGCTTACCTTAGAAAAATAATAACATATTTACACAAAGTTTCATTTTCTTTTTCTTTTCATATCCTTTCTCTTACCAAGTCCTGCATTACAAAGGACTGATTAAAAAAGACTAAGAAATAAATAGTTGAAATTTCTCACTTGGGACTGAATGCATAAATTCTTGGGTTAGTAGGACAATGGAAGTGGCATATGTTGTCTTTGCCAGTCATTAGAATTTCCTAACTACTTGGGTCCCCCTTATCATTGCGAATCCTTTCACGTCACTTTTTGCTCTAGTCAACTCACTCTCTCGATTATCAAAAAATACTCACTTTCTCTCTCTCCCTTGATGGCCATAACCCTACGTGTGTGTGTATATATATATATATTAATTATATTTTGATAATTGGATGTCCGGCTCAGTTAATGCGCATCTCCAATGATTTTAGAGTCCTCAAGTTAACAATTGGACAAACTCTCCAATAATCCTAATGTACTTTGAAATGATTGACCTCTGTGAAATTTGAACATGTGACTTTATGGAGTACGAGTACTTATTGATTTCTCTTATCAACTTGGCCAACCCCTTGGGCTTAACCTTTTTTTATGAACATAATAGTGAACAAAGGATAAGAAATAAATGGTAGGAATTTGGTGTATCATGTACAACAAATAGTAGAAAAATGCAGCACATGAAACATAAATGCATAAAGGTTGAGAGAAGAAATTAAGAAAACCCATGTGAACATAATGAAATTTTGAGTATCCCAAATTTTATTCCCTTTAAATTTCACTATGTTGACGGTTGAGATCAAAATGTTCTTGTTTTGCTGGTGTTGGTCTTTTGTTATGTTTAATTCTGGGCAATCAAATTGCACATCAAATTGGACTGATTAACAATATATGAACCTTCCTCTCAATTTGAATAGTTTACAAAAGGAAAATTTTAAGGTCGCAAAAAAGAAAAAGAAATTATGTGCAAGCAATTTTTCTTCCTTTTGTTTTTCTGCTACATCATATTTTCCTCATATTGCATGTGCTTCTCGAACAAAGACAACTAACTGTCGAACTCATGTAATGCACCAATCTTATTTCTCATCGCGAATGTTTTTGGCTGTGACGATTGTTGGATAATTCCAATTTTTGTACTATATGCTATAGATTATATATGTGATTTTGTTACATAGTTGCACACGATGGATTTGCCTTATTGTATTGTACTTTCCTTATAACTTTAGTAAATATTGACATGATATGTGTCTCAGTGTCTGTGTATACGTGTCCTTAATAGCTCCACTTCATAGTTTTTACGGTACTTTGAAATGCTAAGTACCCTTTAAAGTTTATCTAAAAATTACCCAGAATTTGAGCTAGTAATTAATTTCAAAATTTGTGCAATTTCTGGGTATTATTTATGAGTATGTAACACTGCTTGGCAATCACTTATGCACATATCAGTACGTATATGAATATTCCACAATAATTTATAGACAAAACTCATAAAAGTAAAAATAACCTCAATCAAAAAATGACATAACAAGAAGGGAAAATTTCAGAGAGAGATAAAAACAAATCAGAAGCATTGATGATTATGTTATGGTCGTAACAGTATGTATAAAAACAAAAACACAAAGAGATCTAGACAGAGAGAAAAGAGAGCAAATCCAAACCTTTCACACATACACAATATCTAAAACACTAAGCAATCTCATGAAACAAAGGTTGATCTTCAAGAAGAACTTCAGGCCAAAATGAGGAGGATCCACCTTCATAGCTTGAAGTACTACAAGCATCCCCCATATTATTGTTAATGGAAGTCTCAGTAAACGGCAGAGCCGTCGCCGCCAGTTGGGGAGGAGGAGGAGGAGGAGGAGATGCTGAAGAAGTTGAAGGAATATTCCATATTGAAGTAGGTGAAGAATTCTCACCAAACATGTCCTTGTTCATCATAGGTGTTTGGTATTGGGAAGGAACTTGTAAATCAGGCATATTAGCAAAAGGGATTGATTCAAGATTAATATTTTCAAACTGGTTGCTGCTCATCATCCCTTGGCCATCTTTCATTGAAGAGAGAGAATTCAAGAGATTTTCATAGGTGATTTGATCCATGCTGTTGTTTGTGAAATTGTTGGGTGCCATGGAATTAGGTGGTTGAGGTTGAAGGAGGTTTTGGAGGTATTGAAGCTTAGCCATTTGAGCAGCTTCTGTTTGCAATCTCATTGCTTGTTCTTCCCATGTGTGGTTTTCAATTAGCTCTTTGAGATTTGCTAGAGCTATGAGGTGAGGGAGGCTTGAGAAGATGTCGGTTCTCGGGCGGTGAGTCATCGGATCAAAACCCATCTGAATCAGCTTCTTCTTCAGGTGGGTGTTCCAGAAGTTCTTGATTTCATTGTCTGTTCTTCCCGGAAGGTGGGTGGCAATTGCAGACCACCTTTTTAATTTTACAAAAATAAAAAGGAGACAAGAAAAAAGACAAAAGTGAGTAGTTATACGAGGTGGAAAAATGATGTTCACCACTAAAATTATTGAAATTCTACATACAAAATAATACTACTATATAATATGTGGTAAGTCTGGATTTTTTCTTATCCAAAAGAAAGTACCGATAAGATGTCTCACAAAAATAAAAAATCAGGTAGACAAATCATTCTTGTTGAATCAACGTCTCATTTCTCTATAAAATAACATTTTTCCAAGAAATATAAAGAGTTTTTGCTTACAAAGAATCAGCTACACTGGCCACAAAAAGTGCATGAATGGATCAAATTTCTAAAAGTGATTACGACTTGGGAAAAAAAATTCAACCAATGCACTTTTTTTTATTATTATTATTTGGAAGGAGGAGAAGAAGAAAATCAAGATTATTACTTGTTGCCAAGGATGGAATGCAGATTGAGAATTGTCTGCTCTTCTTCTTGGGAAAACTTCCCTCTTTTTATATCAGGCCTTAAGTAATTCGTCCACCTCAATCTGCAACTCTTTCCGCATCTATTAAGACCTGCAGAAACAAGAGAACAATGATAAGCCTACATAGAGAGATCAAGACATTTTTGGAGAGGTATTGGCTGCTGCGTAATGGGACTTAAGACCTCTGCTACCGTTATAAACGTCGATACAGTTCGATATTGACTGATATATGGCCATATCACCAATACTGTTCTATTTCCTAATACCGCGATTAAAGCCATGCTCTACAATGCATCGATGAATATGAGAGCGAGAGAGAGAGAGAGACCTGCAAGTTTTGGGAGGGCTCTCCAGCTGCCATGGCCATTTTTCTGGATGTATTTGACAAGTTTCTGATCTTCTTCAGGAGTCCAGGGGCCTTTTTTGAGTCCACTTTCATCACAACAAGGAGACCTTCCCATTTTTTCTTGCCTTATGTTTTTTGCTCTTCTCTCTAATGTTTCCAAATGGGTTGGCTGCCTCCACCAGCACTACCAAAATCTCTAGGCTTTACACTATATATACACACACGCTTTCGTACTTGTCCCCTTATTGTAAATATACAAATACCTACACTACATGGTTTGCTGACATGGGGTGGCTCCCATTTCTTTGTAGACCATTATTTTTCTCTATTGAAATGACTCATGTATCCCTCTATACCACTAAATATGTACATATACACTCAAAGTTTATTTTGTATTCAATCATTATAAACCAACTCATTTAAAAGCTTAAATTAATTATGTTTGTTTTTTCTTCTTCTTCTTTCGTGATCGGCTTCTTTCGTGATCGGCTAAAAGCTTAAATTGTTAATGATACAGGTAATTTTGATTATTATATTTTGAAGATGTTTCCTAATGTGTAGCTAGACTTCCCTCCATAAGTGGACTAAACTCATGTATATATAAATATCAAATTAGTGGTGAGATTCGAACATAGAATTTGTTGTCTACTCTGATTCCATATAAAATGCCAATATCCCATTGTTTTATATACTTCTTTCCAAACTCTGTACCGCCTTTGCATTTTCTGAAATCGTGGAACCCTTATGATAATGCGTTATTTGAGTTTAGAATCACAAAAAGAAATAGCAATATTTTATCTTCAATAAAAAATAAAAAAATAAAAAGTTCCATTTAATTTTTCATTCTTCTTGTCACTGGAATCAGCACCTTCCCAACCTAAGGTTATATTTTACAACCCCAAGGAATCAAGATATTTGAACAGAGAAGTTATTTAATGTTCATGGAACGATGTATTTCCAACAACTCCCTATGATCATTTAGAGTTTGTGCCTAAATAGAGCTCTGAGTCGACAAAAGTGTGTGGCTCCTGCAACAATTAAATAAGGCGTCATTTAGAAAATCATAACATATATATAAGGTGTCAAATCAGATAATCGATATTCGAATTTGGTTGTCACAATATTTATGATAATGCGAGAACAGCACAAGGGTAATATTGACATATCACCACCAGGATTCTGATCTAACCAGATATTAATTAATTCATATTCAATTATCAAAGAAAAACAAAAGGTATATATAACCTTTGCCCAAAGAAGATGTCGTTATCAAGTCACAGATGGCAACACCCTAGTGGTCAGCAGGAACGCATTTCATGCACGCAATATGGGGAGCTATTCTTATGACATTTGATTGCAATCTGCATGGGATTTAATCATATATCAATTAGAAATGTTTTACGTATTTTACTTGGATGTTTGTGGTGTGCACTCTTTGAGTCACTTTGAATTCATAACAATTTTTATAAAATTTCATCACTTTTTTTTACAAAATTTATAGCATTTGTATATTGATTCATAACATTTAAATAGAAATCCATCACATTCTTTGAAATTTATACCATTTAGACAAAAACTTATATTATACAGGTCTTAGGAATTCATATCGTTATGAAACAAGGGCTGTTCGACTACCAACTGATTTTAGTATTTTTTTATTTGTCTTTATTCAAAAAAAAATTCACATTTGTTAGTTTGACTTAAGCTGGCTTGTGGTTGGATATTTTCCAAAAACAAATCGGTAATTTTCATGATTTTTTAATTTTCTGATTCCCTATGCTAAGACGAATCAATAGACATGAAAATTTTGACGTAAAACTAATAAATGCGCAAAAATAAATGAATAAAGACAACCAAAAAATTGAAAAGTCTGTTACTATGGAACAGGAACGTTATAAATCCGGAAACTATTGTTAGATAGGCATTACAATCATTTTACGACCTTAATTAAATAAACTCCAAACAGGTCAATTACATTCGCTTTGTTTGGCTTAGAGTCTTGAGAATAATATTTGGAGAAATATTTTTGAGGCAGTGTTTGAATGGGTTTCTGGAAAAAGAAATATCCTCCAAAAACATCGCAAATCTTTCCAATCGCTTCATGATTATTTCGTTTACGCAAATAAATATCAGTTTTTAAATATTAATATATTTTAATTTTTAATCTCTTCGAAGTTCAATTCCTAC
The DNA here is from genome assembly GCA_022606695.1 of Vaccinium macrocarpon. Lineage (NCBI taxonomy): Eukaryota > Viridiplantae > Streptophyta > Magnoliopsida > Ericales > Ericaceae > Vaccinium > Vaccinium macrocarpon. The sequence goes on along the minus strand of CM040180.1, from coordinate 35,841,787 downwards.
CTTTGTCCCAATTATTCAAAAAGTTTAAATTAATCGATCGATCTTAAAACAATAATGCTAGAGATACAGCAGTTTCAAAAGTAGTTAGTAGCAGCAGCAGCTTCCCTACCACCTTCCTAATGATTTTCTCATGTAAGTCTCTCATGGGGAATATAGCAACAAGTCAATGATAAACAACATTGAATGATGATAATATTACCTGCTTTGCGTTTATTACGGCCGGTCATATATATACATCGCAGCCACCCCATCAAATCAGTCAACACTCGTGAGAGATTAATCTCTTACCCTAAATATGGACTATTTTCTTGTCCTTATTATCAAAAGAAATTCACATTTTTAGTTTTGCGTCTATTTATCATAGGAATCCAGTTTAATTATTAAGTCAAATCTGTCCTAAGCTCCTCTGGTTTGGGTTCAAAGTTTATGATTTAGGGATGTGCTTCCTCTATAAGTTCGAAAACTCCTAGGTGCTACTCTCTCCGTCCCCCTTTTTAGTGTTTAGATTTCTATTTTCGATTGTCCCTTAATAAGTGTGTGTTTTGAAAAATTAATAGGTAAAAGTTAGTACAATTATCACTTTGCTAGTTTGAAAAGTTATTGGGTAAAGAGTTAATATGTAAAAATGGAGGATAATTTTGAAAAATAGAGATAAAGTTGATGTAAAAAGTGTAAAGTAGGTATAAAAATTGATTGAAATATATAATGATGATGTTTTTAATAAGTTAGGATTTTCAAAGTAACACACTTAATTAGAGACAGAGAGAGTATTGATTATTACAGGGTCATTTCATATGTGAAATTATATTAGGCCTCTCTTAATAGTGGACGACGCTATTGGTCCTCCAGACAGTAATCAACGGGACCCGAGGACCTTATAGTATAGGTGTGCTCTATAGAGTTGTCGTGCAACATCCCAACCATGTGCCCAACAATCAATAATCAAAATTTACGCATTGAAAATACTTTTGGACAACTAATATGTTTCAATACCATTATTTAGTGCACCTCTACACTATATGGTCCCCAAATCCTTCATCGATGTGCATACAAATTGGCTCGAACAATCTGAATTATCTAAAAGAAACAATTAAATTACAAAAAGCACAACTAACTAATTCCCTCAGAATAATTGATATCCGGAAATCCCAACTTTTTTATTTTTATTTTTTTGTCATTCGTCATTACTAATCAATTACATAGATAGGGGAGAGGAGAATCCTTGAATATAGTGTGAGGTATGCAAGAAGTGTACTGCATGAGATAACCACCACTTACCGGAAATCCCAATTAAGTGGACTATTGATCACGTGACTGAGTTTGAGCTGCTATACACAACCCCAAATGTGTGTGCGCGCTATGCACCGGTAATTATCTTTTAAGTTCATCACATTTCAATAAAGTTTTGTACTATCAAGACCAAAAGAAAAACTCCTAATTAACATGCATGATTTTTTTTAAACCAACAAAAAGTAATTTATTAATAATTTTGTTGACCGATGATGCTAGTGATAATTAACGAGACTCACCACATCTCCATTCAAGGACAGAGACAGGAATTTTACTACGCAGGAATGAATTTGTTTTTCAAAATACTTTGCATGGATGATCCTATATAATTTATAGGAATCTTTTTTCTCTCTATATAATACTAAGAGGTTTTCTGCTTCTTGCATGGATGACCACCTCTACTGGCCTCCTTATGCCTCCATCTGTGGCTCCATTTAATCATCCAAATAGTTCATTTTATAAGACATGACATATAAATTATCATGCGAAAAATCAGGTAGAACGAATAGCAGTAGCTATGGAATGAATTACAATTTGTCTTAAGAGAAATAAAGTATTAAACTCTAACCATCATTTCTTTTTAAGGCACATGTAATTCGATAGATGTGATCAACTGTTTTCATTGTTAACCATGTTTTGAACCACAATGAAAAATTTTAAAATTGGAGATATTTACCACCGTTAGTATTTTAAATATAAAAAATAAAAAAACATTGTTATAATATAATATAACAAAACTATTTTTGTGCATGTCAAAACTCCATCGCATAAAAAGCTTGTACTATGTACAATAATAATCATCTGAAAACTACTCCCTCTGTCCCAATTTATTTGTCTTTTTTAGGAGTTCATGCCACTTTTCAATTGATTATATCTCATAATTTACATTGTTTTACGTGGTTTCAAAAGTATTGTCTTATAGAATTAATTGAGATCTATCAAACAAGATCCATATTAAATATAAAATTCATTACAAATTTAAAGTTATATAACTAGTTTTGTATCTGGTTAGAATAGAATGAAGGACCAAAATTTGGGGATGGAGGGAGTAAGAACTTACGCTAATTATGACCGAGACCCGAACCCGAAGTGATCCGGGTTGTGATGTTGACTCCATTGACGGAGCTTGTTAGAGGAGAAGTTGGTGCAGCAAACAGACCTTCATTTCCACCACCTTTCAAACTCCATACCCTGTCTTCCTTTCATAGTACAACATTTATTAATTTTTTTGGATAATTAACATTATTAATTAGGCTAACATTGACCTAAATTTTCATTTTAATTTCTAATATTTTCGCATTAATTTTAAAAAAAAATTATCTTGGGGAAGAAAAAAAATTTTTAAAAAGTACAAAATCATGATCAAAAACATTTTTAAAAAAAATTAATAATACCACAGTGTGGGATGCTAACGATGGTCACGTAATTGAAGTCAGTTTGGAAGGTTAGGTTATGCACCAAAAACTTAGAATAATTTATCCTTACCTTCAAACATTTATTTAGAGTTCCTGGTGCATCTCAAACATATTTATGCGAAATTTATGCATTTATACCTTTTTGTCCTCTTACTCTTTGTCCGAGAGAGAGAGGAGGAGGAGATATACTAAATTATTTCGAAGAATATTAAAAATCAGGCATAATAAAAAGAAATTATTATTAATTTTACAGCTATATCCCGATCATGATCATTTGCTTAAGAAAATGCAATATTCATGCCATTCAACAATATATATATATATATATATATATATATATATATATATATATATATATATATATATATATATATATATATATATATATATATATCATCTTCATATTCTTATAAGCCAAGCAATCAGTGAAACTATGATCAAAAAATAAATAAACAGAAAATCAGTGAAGCTTATATTTAGGAAATTGAGGGACGTTAATTTTTTTTCTGAATTATGCTACACAAATGATATTAAGTTTAACCCAAAAATGAACTAAAATTTAATTTTAGATTTTTTTTATTTGAAATTTAATTTTAGATTGGTATAAAGTTTTATTCAGTATTTGAATGCACAGAGCTCATCCTGTCTCACATTCTAAAAATAGCAACAATCTACATTGGTGATGATGGACCGAACAAAGCGCACGCATGATAATAGATTCAAAATAATGTTATACGTGACAAATTTCAAATGCGGTTCCATGTGAATAAGACGTTAAAACATACACATTCTAAATAGGACTTCTATTTCAAATATCAATTTTGAACACATTATCTAAATTAAATATTAGCAGGAAATTTGCTGACCAATAAAAAAATAGCAGGAAACTCACATTGGCATTGTCATAAGAATTACTAAAATGGTATATCACCTAACCCCTATATATGAACATGTTTATAAAGAAGCAAAATACAAATGGAAAGGAACAATGAAAATTTTGATTAGTTATTTTATTTAAAGCTCACAGTAATGGGATCCAAGTTGTCCAAAAGAAACCTAATGTATCCCTTTTTTTATTAGATGCCCTCTTAATTTCAAACCTAAAACTCAAATAATACTGTATAATTTCATATATGAACTTAGCATTCAATGTATCTCTATCAATGGCCATACTGACTCAAACCAACAAGATATGGACTCTCTCTCTCTCTCTCTCTCTCTCTCTCTCTCTCTCTCGGCACAAGTTACTTTTTCTCATTTATTGGTCAAAAGTACAAGAAAAACCCATATGAGTACCTAGTTCACGAAAGGTATAGTGAAAGATTTCCCCTTTTAAGAGATTACTATTTCTTAGTAAGAGAGAGGTGGAGGACAGCCAAGGAAAATTATTCAGTGCTCTGAGCATGTGATTGGGAACAACGCTCCGGACACCGAAACTGACATAATGTTTTAGAAGTAGGTCACACAAACACATATTGTAGAGTCTTCTACGTAAATTCACTTTCTTCTTCTGTTGGTAATCGACAGTGTTCGGATCAATATATGCACATAACGCAATTTTGGGACTTGAAATTAACAAACAAGCCAGTATCCAATTGCGCTACAGATTTTCCAAGCATGATGCGAGTCAAAACTACGAATTTGAGGAGCAAACTTCCTTCTTCCTATCATGCTCCTTCCCAACCTACCTCTTGGGGTTACAATATCGGAACAATTACAATCGTAGCATTTTTTTTCCGGCCACATTTAACAGAGACATACCCCCAAGGGAAAGAGGGGCACTGGTGTCCCCGGCGATTCCGGGGAGTTCCGGTCTCATGTCGATGATCGGAAAGGTTCACGTCGAAGAGCTTACCGATTAGAACAAGTGTACCAAAAATTAGTTCAATCGGATACTATTTAGCACCTGATCAATACAGATATAACTCGGCAATAATGGGTTTGAGTGGGTATGATCTAGTGTTTTGGTTGCATTCTCTTCAAGATAAAAATGTTTCGATTAGGTACTAAATGATATCTGATTAAGCTAATTTTTTGTACACTTGTTCTACTCGGCGAGCTCTTTGACGCGAACGTTTCCGATCATCAACACAAGACCGAAACTCTCCGGAATCGCCAGGGACAGCAGCGCCCCTCCATCCCCACGAAGTGTTTGGGTCTCACGTGGCTGTGAGGGTGCACTGATTAACTTCTAAGGTGCAAGAGGAAGACAGGGAGAGATTGCTTCTTCAACCGAGGTTTCTTTGTCGGATGGACCACCTCCTCACATCAAAAATAAAGAAGAAAAGGAGAGCTGGATTTGGGTTTAGTTTTAAAAAAGATGAATGTGATAATTTTTTATGATTAGAAATAATGATTGTTTTAGTGTCAGCTAAACAACTGATTTGCTTGCTCCTTTGGGTTTCTAACCAATTCATCTATATTCTGGACTTTATATGTCGACAAGTCTATGGCCACCGATGGTACAGATGTATAGATGGTACACAGATCAGCCTGTGGGACTCATTTTTGGATTTTATATAATTAATTTGAACGGTTCATTAAGTTCAAAATATAATTTCGAGTGATTTAGTGAAAAATCAGCTCAATTAGAGAAATAGAAAGCTTGATCCATTGTATCAATGTTTCATTCATCCATGATCCTATATTTTGAATGAAAAATGGCACATTGGTTCAAGCACTTTCTAGTTATATGATTGAACTAATTTTTCGTTGGGCAATTATAAAAATATTTTAAAATTAATGAACAATCTGGATCAATTATGTGGAACCCAAAAGTGAACTCACGGACCTACCCATAACAGCTCTCTTCATACATGACCTCTCAGTTGCAACGCACTTGTCTTTTTTTGTGTTTCAATTTCCATGCACAAAGCCCATCGACGTACGTACCGTAAGAAAATTAGTACTATGCTCCTCGCGCACTGCTATTGGTGCTCCAAAAATGTTCTCCACTATGCTATGATGTGGACTGCTTCACCAAGTATGTAGTTCTCACACAAATCTGTAACCGAAAAAGTATTGAAGCATCACGTGACGGTACTCAATGAGCAATAAATAATCACTCGTGAGTAGAGGTACAAGCGAGCCAAGCATTATAAATCTCAAGCTCGGCTCGTTTAGTAAACGAGCCAAAAATCAAACTCAAGCTCAACTCATTCGTAAAAGAGCCAAGCCCTTAATGAGTCGAGTCAAGCCAAGGTAATTTCATTTACTTAACGAGCCTCCTTAAACGAGCCGAGATTATGTAAACGAGCCGAGCCTATGTAAACAAGCCGAGCTTTACCAAGCTCATTTAGTATCGAGCATAAAACTGCGTCTTTTAACTCGATTTCGATTAAGTAAACGAAGTCGGGCCATGAAATTGCTTCATAAAGAAATTTCAATTCATTTGCAGTCCTACTCAAATTGCATATATCTTATGCTTGATCTATAGCCTAGTGGCAAATGCATCAATCCCACAATGTTTGGGTACTTGCCACATCTATAAAAGTTGTTAAAGAAACCAAAAAACAGAGTATGCAGATACAAGGCCGAGGTCTCTAGCTCAAGTAATATTAAGAGGGAAGCCTTAGTTCCCGCAAGATAAGTCTCAAATTCAAATTTGATGCATTCCTCATTGCTCTTAAGTGAAAAAGAAAATACTTACAGTACTTGCTTTTGATTCACCTGGTTAAGAAAAAGATGAAGAAGAAACATCTACTCAAGAATAGAGATTATGATGAAACCTTTCCATGTGAACTACTGTGGGTTTAATTCTACCAAATCTGGATTTAAATAAATCTAGTGTCAATTATTTCTCTGACTTGGAGCAGTATCTAGCTTAGAGAACCTATAGACGACTACAGAAACCCTAAGAGTTAGTCCAATTGGTTGGTGAGTTTACTTCTCACACAATTTATCAGAATATGATTCTAATGGTCAAGCCGCAACAATGTAATTTCTTGAGAATGCTCTAGTCCCACCTTGGACAGTCTATTTGACCGGACCGGAAAGAAAATTAGTCGAGGTTCTTATAAGCTGACTCGGACACTTTGGCCATCAAAACCAGGAAAAAGAAAGAGAGATGCGACTATAGCAACCTTGTTATTATTTAATGTCATTAATTAACTTTAATATAAATAAAAAAAGCGTACTGTTGATCTTCTTCCCTGTATTTTAACATAACTCTCTCTCTCTCTCTCTCTCTCTCTCTCTCTCTCTCTCTCTCTCTCTCTCTCTCTCATGCGACAGTGACAGTTGCACTAAGCATCATTAGGAACTTTGTTAAACAAAAGTGCGAATTAAGAACACTATTACATACCGATCGAGTACACGTGAATGGTATTGGTGATCACAAAACAGGGCGAAATTCCAACTTCACCCTTGTCAACTACAAATAGCCCAACAACCCTAGTTGACAGCTGAAAAATAAAAACATGTAGGGACAGGGTAATCTATATGCTAATTTCATCATATCTTTATGACTGTTACATGTCAACAGGTTCCTTTTCCTTTATAGCATTCAAATTAGCAACCTATTATTGGTCTTAAATTGCAGCTAAAATCCACAGAAATGCATACTTCTTTGGTATTGGTTTTGGATATTACTATCGAAAACAAAGCGGTATCAATCATGGGTTAATAATAATGGTACTGTAGTCCTAGTACTTAGGAGTAGGTTATTTAGCAGCAAGCTATTTAGACATGACATTCACAGGTTAAAATCCTAGTTCTGTATCTGGTCGTATCAACAACACTAGTACTTATCCCAATAGCGGCCTCCAGCTGAGGGAAGGGTTCACGATTCACGAACAACCATTAAAAACTTTGGCATCGACCTGGCATCTAAAAAAATTTGTTTTATTATGTCATGAAGACTAGTCTAGAACTTGATTTCTTCTGAAATCACACTAGGACAAATAGTCAACAAAAAAAATTTCTAAAGAAACAAGGTTCAAACCTTCTCAATGACTCCTCATTTGCATGACTACACTTGTGTCCAGTTTTCCCAACCGTTATAACCAGTATCAAGGACTAGGAATAGTTTATTACTTAGTACATGTACAATCGACCACGAAAACGATATAATATGGAACACATTGGGAATAAACATGTATGTTAAAACATAAATAAAAGCAATCCCGAGGGATTGGTCTGGTAGTCAAGATCTAGAACTTACGATTTGCTCTATCGTTTGAAACATCTCGAGTGCTATCAACTCCTTTTGGGGTTAGTTCATATGGCTGCTGCAAGTTAGTGGTCGATTAAGCCTTCAAAATTAGCCAAAGTGCACGTAAACTACAGGAGGACATCTGAGTTGTCAAAAAACATAATTAAATAAAAAAAAAGGCTACATCAAACATTTGTATCCTACAAAATCATTGTTTAATGAACCAACCACTACGGTTCTTATTTGTTAGCTTAACTTCTATCGGCAATGACATCAGGTTTAACTGCCAAGGACAGTGACAGACAGAGAGTTTGATAGTTAACCATTAAATAATGCAACTTGATATAATCTTTTGCTTAGTTGACAGTCTTATTCAGATTTAAATCATTTGTTTAGAGATTGCAACACGCTCTCAGACCACCAGAAACATTATCAACTTGACATATGACGGACCCGGTCCTGTAGTGCCTCGATCTGATTGTTCATTTCAATTATGCACAACTCGAATTTAATCCAAGCAATTAATGATTCAGATTTCTAAGAATTAGGATTAAATCCGAACAGTTCGACTCAAAATGGACGGTCGAATCAAGGGCACGTAGGACCTCCCTTCCCAGCCGTTGGGAAATTTTCATTCACACATTGATCCTTTATTGATAACTCAGGTGTCCAAGCTTTCGCAAACCTCAACTAATTGTGAAGGCCCAATCCCACCGCTCACTTGTGGAGAGCCCAATTAAAGACGAAGCAAAAGCTCTGTATGAACTGACCCTAAAGGAATTGATAGCACCTAAGAGGTTTTGAAACTTGCACCGTAAGAGGGAGCAACCCTCTAAGTCCCAGGACCTTAGGAGGTTTCGAACCCCTAGGAACTTGGGAGGTTTTGAACCTGAAAGGTTTCACACATTGATCCTTACCATATGAACTATTTCATATGGTATAACATTCACCAGTGACACATCTAAAAGAACTAACCCGTAAAAAACAGAGGCAATGCCATATTTCATTAACATATCCCGGGATGTGTGGCCAGACTCTTCTACATAACGAGACGGGAAAATTTTAAAATGGCACGTAGACTTCACATTCAATGTCCCAAAAACACCTGAACTTTAGTTAGCATCAATTAAACACTTGAAATTTCAAAACGCCCTTTCCAAGGCACCTGGCCCCATTTTCCGTCCATACTGAACGGAAATTGCTGATGTGGCAATTCTCTTCCGTTAAAAACCTCATCACCACCACCTACAGCCATCACCACCACCTATAGCCTCTGCCGCCGCGATTTTTGAGCCACCACCACTTACAGCCATCATCTCCACCACCACCAGGTCATCACCAACTACTTTCAACACTGTTTGAAGATCATATTTGCTCAAGGCAACCCCTCCCATTGTCATTTGGACAATAATTTTCTCCAACAATCTCAACAATTTTGAGCAGACGGCGACAAGAATGGGCGGCGAAGCCTAGTCAACGGTGGAAGGTGCAATGGTTGGTGATGGCATGGTTCAAACGGCGGTGGGAAATGACAGCGGGAGGGGAAATGACAAATGGTGACAACCTGGTGGTGGTGGAGATGATGACTATAAGTGGTGGTGGCTCAAAAATTGTGGCGGCAGAGACTATAGGTGGCGGTGATGGCTGTAGGTGGTGGTGATAGGGTTTTCAACGGAAGAAAATAGCCACATCAGCAATTTCTGGACGGAAAATGGGGCCAAGTTTCTTAGAAATGGCGTTTTGAAAGTTAAGGTGTTTAATTGACGCTAACTAAAGTTCAAGTGTTTTGGGGACATTGAGTGTAAAGTTCAGGTGTCATTTGCAATCACAATAACTACTGCACAAAAGGCGGTGAGGTTGAACTGAGAAGATATTCATGTTCTAATACTATGTTTATATTGTTATCCACCAATTCATCTAAATGTTTATGCTGTTAGAGGACAACTAAACTCCATTATCAGTAATCAAACTTCTTTTCTGCTGATAAATTTATCAGAAACAAACTGTAGAGAGAAAAGTAACACGACATTTTCCACCATCAAAGAACTATCGAAATTGAAGTGTTACGATGTCAACAATAATAGCCATGTCATAGATTTCTCAGTAATGACTAAACAAAGGAAAGAGAAGATGGATTCATACTTTCAGACAATTGTTAATTTCTCAAATTCGCACGGTAAAGGAAAATAACATAAGAGGAAGTTTTTATACTCCAAAGTAATCAGTGGACCTAGGATGATGCCATCACGAAGTTGAGAGGTACTAATTAAATAGACAGCAGAGGAGCCTATAGTTTTTCCATCTGCAATGCAATACTAACAATTATTGGTGGAAATGTTACCGACAAAGTGATACAAGGATTTCTAGCTGTATTATGATCCTGGTACAGATTGAGAGACAATGCAATGATCCAATCTTACAGTGTCACGAATGGAAGGGAAATCTCTCCAAGTAGGATTTGAACCAACAACGAGTTACTAGATGAAAGCTGATCGGTTTGACTGATCTACCGAGGAAGAATAGATGATTACATCTCATAGAGTTCAATTCTTGTTCTCAACACATGACCAGTAATCTTTGCTTAATGTTATTGTCTCTGTTTTGAGACAATTAACACATCCAGTCATTTACTCCCCATTTCAACATTAAACAAATCAAAACCCTCATGTTGCCAAGAAAAAAATATATACTCAAATCAATCATCTAACAGTTTATTGGGATCGAAGTGACGAATAAACAAGAAAAAAAATTAATTACCAACTGTTTTTCTTTAGTTTTGGTTTGGTAGCGACCCTAGTCTCTCTAGCGTCTATTAAATACGATCAATGCCACTTAAAAGCATACAAGTAGTGCAATAATTGCATAGGAGCTAGGTCTAGTTATTAAATTTAATCTTCTAATTTTGATGCGCTAACGCGATAACAACCCCACAATTTAAAAGTTCTAGGCATACAAATGCCATTATCGACTTGTGATTAAGTGTTATATGGCAGTGGACCACCCTAGAAACTAGTATTAGCAGGTTAATATAAACTTAGATTATATAGTATGGTCCCGTGCACTTGTCCTATTATCGCATTGATCCATGAACACGAATCTCAAATGATCCTAAAATATAGCTTGATTAAGATGTGATTAGGAACAAAATGAGACACACGTTCCAGTAAAACTACATGGAGAAAATAAGCCAGAAAAGGCGAGCTCATACAGTAGAGGATATTAAATTACATATGTCCAAATCACAGTAGATTTTAAATTCAGGGATGGCAATTTCCCCAAAACCGATGGATACCCGCCCCACCTCCGGCTATTTGGAGGCGGATATTATTTGACCTTTCGTCCAATAAGAGCAGGTATGGTAGAACTTAAAGAATCCCCGGTTGAAAATGGAGCGGGTATGATTTTATGATACCCGTCTCTGAATACCCTTACCCGCCCCCGTTTCAAATTGTAGACATATTTTTATGAATGTATACGTGGGCATATAGTAGTATAGTATAAATGTATATGTATGTGTGTATATATATAAGTATGCATATTGGTATAATTTATGTATATTGTTCCGAATTAAAACTATATATGGTTTAAGTGTTAAAAAAAGTTTAATGATGGTAGTTTTTAAAATTATATATAATCTTGGTGGACTATTATTTCTTTGCAACTTTCTATTCTATTTTGTTTTAAATGGTTGTTTTTATTAGTATATGACACATAAATTAGATCTTATCATCTCTCTTTTCTTTTCTTTTTCCTTAACTAGTTTGGATATAGATTTATCCGAATATACCTAATCCCCAATAGGAAGCGGGTATGGTGGATTACCCACTATCCATTTTGGGTATGGAGGTGAGGATGGGGAAGAACTTCACAATTGGAGATCGGAGGTAGAATAGGGTCCTCCGATCCATACCCCACCGTTGCCATCCCTATTTAAATTGGGATATACATACATGTTGAAGAGGAAAGAATAATTTGTCACAGATTCCTATTCCTAGGTGTTGACCATTCCATTTCCAGGAACACAAAACTCGTAAAGCACAAAACTGAAAATTTTGATGTTTAAATCAATTATAGTCACAAAATCGCACAAATACACAAGAAACAATTAATCCCACTGCTATTTCTTCCTCTTCGGCACTAGTAAGAAAGTCTATGGACATTGGACAGGGCTGCTATGTACCCAGAAAGCAAATGCAGCAAACTCTTATGTGCAAGAGTTTTGTATTTCTTGCATGCAAGAGTTAACTCTTCCGCGCAAGAGTTTTGTAGTTTCTGGGTAAAAACTTTCTGAGTACGTAGCATTTTTGAAATATGTTTATGACAAGAATTGATCTTGGCAGATAATGGATTATTAGATCGGACATAGATATTTAAGATAGTTCCATTAGAAGAACTATTACTTAAACTCTTAGAAGATTTTTTTCTAACATCAACTGCTATAGTAGGTAATCAGAGGGGAAGAAAACGAAGAAAGCATCAAATCCTGCCAACATCAGTTGACCAACATTTTTTCCAATAGCCAAAACACCAAGTCTTTTATGTTATGCTACCTGCTCACATCAAATGCTTCCAATATTCATCTTTGAATAAGAAAGAAAAAGTTAGGTATTCTCTATAATCACATATACTACTAGAGTTCCCTCATATGTAAACAATTATGTCAGCGCCTATACATTCTAAATATAAGATGCTCCGGCCTCTGATACCACATGTAACGACCCGCACCAGCTAACCTATTAACCCTTTGCCCAACCACATGGCTTTTAATCTCAAGTTGTATAGTAGTTGCTCACATTACGTTACATAATAATCCACTTTCAGATTTCCCACTAATGTCGGGCTTAATAGGGTCTCACAATCTGCTCCACCTTATGATGCAACGTTCTCATTGCATTGGTTCACCAACCTTCCCCTGGTGGCCATGGTGTGGCGCTTGGCTCTGTATAGTACATCATTAAGCTCCTTCCAGACTCTTTATTCAAGGGTCCAGGGGCACGGAGCGGTGCCCCAACATTCACTATAATTACATACTCATGCGAGACTTACACAGTACTTGTGGACTCCACGTGATTATGTGGCTGTGTAATGGGATTGGGGCACCACATTGCGGTGCCCCATGAGCACCCAATAACTTTTCATTACACCCCAATCCCTTTAGAATCTTCAGTGCAACACTTTTGTTTCTGTTCCAACAACTAGTTCTGCAGTATGCTTCTTCTTTTTTTTAACAGAAGTTCTGTAGTACGTACATAAGCACTTTTAGTCAACGTAATACGATAACATAATAACAAAACATGGACATGAATACATACATAACCATAAATAATTATATGAAAGCATCTAGATAAACCAATGCTTAAACAAAATTTGACTAATTCCAGTCTAAGAAACAAAATTTGGTGAAGTGGGTTTGGTGATTGATCCATTCACTACAGCACCAAACCATGGGCTTGGCCCTCAACAAGGACACTACAGCACCAAACCATGGGCTTGGCCCTCAACAAGGACAATTGAGAAGACACAGTGAGTGGCTGCTGGGCCCATCTTGAAGTCTTAGTGAAGGCCAATCCAACAAAACAGCCCGAAGACTAAATCCATAATCCAAGAAGGGTAATGATTGATTGCACTCCAAAGTTTGTCATCAAATGCTTAGAATTATACACAACACAAGCATTAAAAGACAAATTTTGAAGTGCAATTATAAGAAAGTTCCATCCAAAAAAGGGTATTTAATTATCAGGGTAAATTTCACTGACCTCCCCCGAGGTTTCTGACAAATGCAAAGACCTCCCCTGAGGTTTCTGAAATAACACTAACCTCCCTTGCTTTTGAAACTATTAGTCAGATTCCCCCATTCCGTTAAACCCACACTAACGCTGTTAGTTAATGCTACTAAATGACTAAAATGCCCTTGTATATTAGGTTACTTAAACAAACTAGTCTTGTCCTATTGTTTCTCTAATTGGAGTTTATAATGTTAAACTAAGACTAACTAAATATATTTGCTAAATTTTATAATAATAATACATCTTAATTTTTATAAATTTATTACTTTTTTTATGCATTTCATTTTATTAATAAAGTTAATGTTTTTTATTTTCCTAACTCATCACAGTCCAAGATAAAATAAAAATAAAAATCTTGGTTTTTACTTATTTGTCATGAACGAAGTCAATATCTTTTCATTTTTTAATGTTTTTTATTTATAATTCAATATTTAACCTAATTATACTTGAGTTATACGTGCATTGGACAAACTTAGATAAAGAGTTGTGCATTTTTTATTTTGATAATCATGATCTTCTTTTTTCTGTCCTACGTGTATTTTGAAAAATAAAATATACATGCAAATGCCTAATCGACCATATAAAAATATTATCGTATATTTGTAATATGCTATTCAATAAAATAGAGTGAGTACAAAAACTTCATAAACTTTTTTTTTTTCCTTCTTATTTTTTCTATTGGGGATCATTAGTGATGATTATGTTTGATCACTGATGCACTAGTAGAAAAAAAAAACAAAAAGAAAAACTTTAAAAAATATTCAATGTGCTAATTATACTAATTTTATTTTTTGAAGAATCTCTATGAGGGGATATTTTTTTTGGCAGTATAGTGGATAAAGGCCTATATGCATCATGCATGTGTCCTCCATTTGGAAACGATACTTTGAAGAGAAAATAAACAAACAATGACTATGATGATGTAAAATGTATGAGTAATTATTCATAGTCGACGAAAGTTTATATAATTAGGTCTAATTTTATGTCAAAATTAAAGCTCTACAAAAAAAAAAAAATGCATAACTATTTACTTTTACTTTGAAAACATATAACAATCTAATTTTACTTCTACTATTTAATTCTCCAATTAAAGTAATAAAAAAGAAGAAGGAAAATACTAATAAATTTAGTTAAGTAATATTCAAGGGCATTTCAGTCAATTACTAACAAAAACTACCGGTGTTATTATGAATTTAACGGAATGGGGGAATTTGAATAATAGTTTCAAAAGCAAGGGAGGTCAATGTTATTTCAGAAACCTCAGGGGAGGTCAGTGAAATTTATCCTAATTATCATGTCAGATAGACTCGATACGACTGGAAGGGCACACATACGAAACCAAATCAAGCCTAAAACCCACACCACTCAATCTGTCTCCGAAGGAATTGGGCCAAATCAAAAGAAAAACTGACCCAAATCAAACCAAAGGTGATGTGGGCCTTAAAGAACTGGGCCCACATCTGATCAAAACACATGCAACCCTCAACCTATATAAGACTTCTCCTCATACCTCACTCACTGCTAAATCACTAGAGAAATTATAAGATACATTTTCCACAAAGGAAGTGATAATAATTTCCCCAATGATTTAGCAGTGAGGTATGGGGAGAAGTCTTAAAACTAAGGTCTTGATTTCTATCTGATACACATTCGTAACCAAGATCAAGCTGGTCAAAATATGGCCGGACTAAGAATGGCTGATAGACAAACATTTTGGGCAATAGAAACTCCTTTTGGCCTTGATAATACCTTAAATATCTTACTCTTCAATCCAAGCCTCGGTAGTGATGCATATCAAAGGGTGACATGGTCAGTTCATAGTTAAGCCCGAAACCAAAAAGCAGCAGAAAAACATTCGAAGGAGGCATTTACACAAGTTCTTGGTTTCTATCCAATACGCTGGATGATCCAAGCACAACACTCAAAGAAACCTAGGTCTACACACAATCAAGTACCTAACCCTTATTGCAAGTAGTGATTAGCACCCCATTTTGAAATGCAGTATCAGAACATGTAGCAGCATTATTCATTGTAGCAGAATCGAAAGTAGAGTGACACGTACCAGCAATTATTTGGAGCGGTCACAAATTAAAATCACTGAGGGCAAACAAAAACTTGGGAGCAATCGAATCAGACTACCAGCCGTGAATAGGGTAGCAAAAATTAGCTAACATCTTCTATGTATAGGAATTCACAATAAGCAAGAGATTGTCATTTATGTTTTGGCAAAACGCATAGTAGTCAAAGGCAAGGAAAGGCAATCGCCTAGGCAAGAGGAACCTCAAGGCGATGGATTGTCGCCTTGAGGGGAGGGAGACGAGGCGAATTCAATAAGGCTCTGTCTAGGGAAGAAAAGCATGAGAGGCGATAAAGGCGAGAGGCCACAAAAAATCTCGCCTCTTTCAAATTCAATCACAGCCACAGGATATAGGTTTAATTAGTTACCTTAAGTGATTCAATATCAGTCAACAGCCTTCCCCCTCCTCACTTGAACAGCCTACAACAGCAAACAGTTAATTAATTTCAACTCTCTCGATTTCATCTCTTTTTATCTCCAATCCTCTGTCACTCTAAATTGAACCTCTCTGCTCAATGATCAATACCCAGCTCAAGATTTCATCTCTCTATGTCTCCTCTGTGCTCGAATCTCTCTCCCTCCCATCTCCAGCCAACAAGAAGGTAATTTAAGCTTAAATTAATATTGAAGTATTTATCATTTAAGCTTAATAATAGAAAACAAACTTCAATATTGATTTAAGCTTAAATTTTTCAATTTTTAAAACATATCGTTGTTATGTAGGTGCATAGATACATTATTCTTACTTACGAAAAAAAATACATATATTATTCCATGTACTTTGAAACTTTGGCTAAATCATTACGATTCACGATTTGATTTGATTTAGGACAAAAAATGATCAATCCGATTCTCAATTCAATTTGAGAAGGGCAATACACCTAAAAGATGCAGCTTAGCGAACAACCTATGGGCAATAGAAGCCTAAATGCTTTAGCACATTGTCAAAGATAATTAGCAATGCTTATCAAACTCACCACATTATGTTTCTAGACCTCAAATGTGCAGAAATCAAGATTGATTCTTCATGCAATATAAGGTCTCAAATGCATTTTAGATAATCATGAGAAAGTTCTTTATGGATTATATTAGCAATATATGAGCAAAAACTGCAAGAACGTACCTCCAGTGTATATTCTAAGTTTCATCTTCACAACTCTCGGCAAGTCAAACGGAACCGAGACATTCACAGCTAGTTCCAAGAATCAGCATCATAACACACACACACACACACACACACATAGAGTGTGTCAGAGAGAGAGAGAGAGATTCAGTGATGTCATCTCCCTCAAGTCTCTTGGGAAATTTATTGGTTGTCAAGATATAGCAACAAGAATCTGGTCAAGGGTTTTAAAATGTAATGGAGCTTTGTGGAAAGTTGGTTAGAATTCCTTTCTAAAAAATACTATCTTAGCAGGACTTTTTGGATCACCTTTGCCTTAATTTTAAGGAATTATTTTTCTATACCAGGGGCCAATTCAGATTACAGGAGATCACATGGTTTCAAAGGAAAATTTATTTTTCACACCTGGTGCAAGCTAAACACCAATCACCAATTAACACATCCCACGTTGGACAAAATACCAACTCATAGCCAAACCAACTAGGATGATATGTACATAAAAATTGAGGTCCCCGCTCTATAAACTAGTGATTTTCTCGTTCCAAAGTGACATCAACATACACAAAAGGGGAAAAAAATAGGACACTTTTTCTTCCCGATTTTCCCTTTCGTCTCTTCACAAACTAAGATCCAAACACAGCGTAAAAGAAAAGAAGATGGCCAAATTCAGTCGTAGACAGCGACAGTAGCTGCCGATTTAGGAATTTTTAACAAGAATGTCTTGACAAAACTGATGCCGACATTTTTCCATGGATAATGTGTAAGTCTACACTTCCATACAAATATACACAATCAACCCTAAAGAAACATTATAGTCAGGCTGGAAAGTCTTCAGATTCAAAACATACATGCAATTTGCAGTGGTTGGTGGAAAGAGGAGTACAGTTTTCCTACTACCAACCCACATTTTGACCATGGAAGTTGGAACAAGTGCTTCAAAGAACCCACATGCAACAGATCAGATATAGTCTTCCAACATAGATATCAGCATAATACAATTGTCATGATCAAACTGTCAAGGGAATCTTTGACTTAATCTTCCCTAACAACGTATTATTAAGGCTGGCGATGCCCCTGTTTCTAAGAAAGACAATACAACTGTTGCCACTGATGGTATTAAAGTCAAAGCTATTACCAAGTCTATCCCTTCCCTTGACAATTTTCTGCAATATGCAATAAGTCGTAGTATTAGACTCATGATTTGGAGTGGCCAATTAAACCTAGACATCTTTCTTTAATGGTTGCACTGATTAGTTAATGTATCTTAGTCTGGGATATGTCTCTATCGAAGACAAATTAAGTTGCATGCTGCCTGTTTCCCACAAGCTGATTAAGAGCAGCAAATTTTCCACCTAACTCGCCCACAATTTGAGATGTGAATTTGACAATTGTTTGGACCCAAATGCTAGTTTGTCAACACCAAATTTTTTTTCTTTTGCTAAGCAAAGAATTTATTAATCTTTATAAACAAATTACAAAGATTGAAGGGACCCAAGACTAAAAACGCCAAGGGCCCAAAAGGGAGAAAAACAAGGAAAAAGAAGGGTGGTAAGATACCAACCAACACCCGAACCAAAAACCTAAGACAACCACCCCAAAAACTACGGCCAAAAAAGAAACGACCTAAAAGCTCAAACCCCTAAGACACCCACGAGCAAGCAAAACCTGAAACATCGAATTCAACCAGAGAGGCCAAAAGCTCCCAAAACGACGAAAACCTCCATCTAAGATCTCCCAACACCAGACAAGAAGCAGATCAAAACTCCATAGAAAAGGAGGCATCACCTTCCAATAAGTCGAGAGCTTTAATTTTCGGTTTAATAACTTGTTCAGAAATATCGATTCCCTGCAGTTCTAAAAGCTTTTTAATGTTAAAGCTCTCCCTTCCATGAAATTTTACCCCAAAGCGAACACCCATCTTTAGGTTCTCTCGGGCTTCCTTGACTAAAATCGAATTCCTTTGACGAATGTTGCTAATAACCTTTTCTTTAAACGAGCTTCCTTTCTTGGCCATGTGTGACTTCTTTTGATGCTTGTGAGACTTCTTTTGGTGCCTGTGTTCTACATACTTAAAAAGAGATTCGCTCAAGACAAGATCACTAGCATCAAAATCAGTCCTCCCTAAAACTGCCTTAGCTATCAGAATAGAGTCATCCAAATTGACCTTAGAAAACTCCTCAAGACTTTTCGACTTCTCCACTAACTCATCATCATGGGTCTCATGGAAAAGAGAATGAATACCCATAGAGTCCTCCACAGACGGTTCCAAAGCTTGAGTGGACTTCAATGCTGAACAATGACCTACAATAAAGGTCTCATCACTAAGTCCATCACAATTTCCCACCTAAACAAGAAAATAGTTGTCCACCTCAACATCTAACAATTCAATTCTTGATTCCCCACTAATTACTTGATCTTGAGCTTCATGGTAATCAAAATCAATAGAATTATCATCCCCTGAGTCAATCTCAACCACATCTTCCTTACCATTTGTATCATGCCCTAGCTTGATCTTAATCGAAGTAAACACACGTTTCTCCAAAGATGTTTTGGCCATCGGATCTTCTATAACTTTAGCGGGGTATGAAACACCATTAATCTTAACATGCATGACCTCGTCATCGCATCACAATACAACATTGTCCTACATACATTTGACGCGAATGCTGGAAGTTGTTTTACTCACTTGCCCTTGAGATCCCGTCCAGTTTTGGTTCAACAACGCCAAGAAATAGCTATTGCCCGTATTAACAATCATTTCGTGCAACTTTTTGCACCCTCGTCACCTTGCAACACCCATCCCAATATGGTGGTGGCAGAATGCGTCGGTTGAAGCTACAGGATGAGCTGCTACTTATAATGTACATGTTCAATTGTGGTTCAACATACTAGGTATCGTGTCGGGACCACAATTTGGAGGCAATATTGATTAGGGCTGAACATTGTCAACGTGATTGTAATATTTATTTACTTTTTAGTGCGATTGTAATATTATTCACTTTTAGAAGTTTTTTAATATCTTATTCATTGTTAAAACAAATTAATTAAGTAATTAAAATAATATAAAGTTTCTAAATATAAAGTCAAATTTAAATGTCAATGTAAAAAAATAATTTACTTGCAAATATAATTTGAGTAAACCAAATTAAATAATTAATTTAATAAATAAAGTTAAAAGGAAAAAAAAAAAAAAGAAAGAAAGAAAGAAAGAAAGAAGGCGTCTGGGCCGAAATTAACTCCATTAATGGAGTTTCTAAATTACAATAGCCTAGGGAGCATTGTGGTATCTTTCAATATGGAATTAGTCACTTATTTCAGTAGCATATGGAGAATTACGTTAGAAAGAACACAATTTCTCTTCATCTTTCATTCACTGTCCAGTCTCTTAATTTTATTGAATTGGTGTGCATGCAGATATCCAAAAATAAAATGAAAAATGGACATTAAACATGACTTACCCAAAAGTTCCCATTACGCGTGTAGAGACATGAGTGTAGTTATCAGAAGAGAGTTTAGCCAATCCAAAATCAGCCACCTAAGTAAGATTACACAGTTTTGCGACATGATCAATCATCTCCCATAAATGTGGGCATGTAAACATGAACCATGACGGCTGATAACTCTATTTATATGCAGTCAACACCAAATGTCAAGCAGTATCCTGTTATCCAGTTTTGGTATCTCAGTTGTTGAAGTCACTATTCGAGTTTTCCAAGGATAGAACAGGTTGGAATTCTTGCACATTCCAATGGAATCTTACTAATCAATAATCAGTTCTATACATGTTTTGCCTAGCTGTCTCACTTTTGTCTTCAACATTCTAGCTCAAGGCATTTTGTCTAGTCAATTGATGAAATGGTCGATAGATGATAGGTTATTTAGCTGAAGCAATATACTCCTTGACAAAACATAATGGCGAAAACGAATTTGTAAATGACCTGAATGAAATGCGACAAAACGCCTTATCTAGATTGGTTAAGTTCATTAATAAATGTTAGGCCGTCTTTGCGCCATCTTTGCCTTTTTAACAAAAGCTATATTACTCCTACGTATTTCTTCCCTATAGTTCCAATTTTCGTGGGGAGCTTCCCTTTGCTACAGAAGGTAGATCTTTGTAATATGTCCACTTTCACAATGATTATAACCAATCTAGTTGGGGATCTCCTATGTTCCATGAATCTGAGTCTCTGATTTCTTTCACATGTATCACACCTTGGTTCAAAATCATGTTTCTCAGAATTAACAAATTTTTTTTTGTCTCGGGCAGTAAGTAGATCATTCCAGGCTTAGAGAAGCCTTCAGCAACGTCATTCGGGTTAATGTTACGAAATTCTTAGTTGCATCAAAGTTCAATCAGTGTTCTTGCTCAAATACTAAAATGCAAAATTCTAGAGGTGAGAGGAATCATATGTACTTCTCTGTCAAAGTTCAATCACTTCTCCTTTTCCTTTTGTTCTTGCGGTCTTCGAAGATGAGGCTATCATTACAAAGTATCTTCAAAAATGTTATCCACAGGACCACATCTCTCTTCTTTCTGCAGTCTCACCTTATGAGCAATTATTTTCTGAGTTCCCAATTGTCACTTTTTCATGTGTCTTTGGTTCAGCATGTTTTTCATTTGTCTTTTCTACAGCATTTATTTGTACCTATATGTTACATGAACTCAGCGAGTAACGCAAGTGCATGTGTGTCCAAGCATCAAACATTCCTAAACTTAAGGTCTTCTGATATTGGGATGTGTGTTCAAGAATCGATACAACGTCCTGAAACCCATAATTACTGAAACATTCTTTTTCCTGTATTATAGATTAGATCTCAATATCGCAAATCATATGAAAATATAATTAAAAAAACTGAAGGGACTAAGAAAATATTCGCAATATCTAGTTTCTGTCCAAGCAAAAGGCCACAATTCAAGAATGTACCTTCTCTAGCTAATAAGACCCTGTTCCAATCAAATCCACCCCATAACCAGCAGATGGTTAGTTCCCAAACTCCAAAGAAACAAAAGAACTGGTCCAATAGTCTAATATTCATTAATTCATTCAAATTACGCTATTTTTCATGTGAAATGCTGCTAATGGAACTCCATGAAAAACAAAAATACACCATAGATAAATTTATGCAACAACAAATATGACCAAAAAAAAAGTAACAAATATGCATTAAAAAATTATAGAACACCCGAAAGATTTCGTCAACAAACAACATAAAATGCCCAGAGAGTTTACTTGTCTGAATTCATTATAGTTACTCTGTCAATCCGTTCACTTTCTGGCAAAATCGACCAATTTGGAGACTGACCAGCCTTCAACCAACGAAAATCATCCACATCCGCCCAATTCCCTGTTTCTTCATCAAGATTTGACTCTTTCAAGTCTCTCTCAATCCCATCATACCCCAAACAATAAGGCGCAAACCTCACACCAATACAGTCCTCAATTATCGGATGACTCCTTACCCTCAGGTAAAAATCACACTCCTTGGCATGATGAATCCTAATCTGATGCGAAGCCAACACAAACACACACCCCTCAACTTCTTCAATTAAAACCGAACCAAACACAGGCCCTACATACACCTTACAATCCCTCAACTTGTGAACGAACAGTGCCCTTAAACACCCAAACAATCGCACCTCACATGAACTCAGATCCAATATCGAAAATTCCCCCATTTCCATTCCCTTAAATTCTTTCACCAAAACCTCATTTTCCCTACCCTTAAACCCTGGCGAGTCCCAAACCCTAAAACTCGGTTTTCCCAACTCAGTCACCCGAGTTTCAGATTCAATTACGTTCACAGCACCACTACTAGGAGCCTTCTCTTCCCTATCCTCAAACCCCAACAAGTCCCGAGTTTCCAACTGAGTCACCCGAGTCTCGGCCTCAATTATGTTTGCCTCACTGATTGGAGCCTTCTTGTTCTTGAAAGAGAAGCGTTTTTTGGGAACTAGATCAGAAGCGAGGGCATCTAGGGTTTGTTTCAGATTCGAGATGGTTTCGAGACAGGTACGGACCTCGAAGGAGGGCAAGGAGTAGGAGTTCTGGGCGACGAGCTTTTCGAGGTCAGAGATAGAGATCGAGATCTTTTCGAGGTCGGATTTGAGAGTAAGGTGGTTGTTGCTTTGATCGGTGGATTGGTGGCGGAGGCGGGAGATGTGGGAGTCGATGGAGAGTTTGGATTGTGAGAAGAGAGAAAGGAAAGACTGAGTGGAGTCGAGAGAGGTGGTGTCGGATTTTTTAGAGAGGGACTGGTTTTTCCGGTTGGAGAGGCGTTCAAGCATGGCGGCGTGTTTGGGGTGGGCAGAGGAGGAGGCAGCGGTGGAGGGTAGTTGGCTTGGGTTTGGTGGAGCTTCTTCTTCTCCATCCATTTTTCTCTGTAGATCAGATTCCAAGAAAAGACAGTTAAACTGAAAATGGACAAATGTCGTGCATCGAGACGTAGAGATTTTGCAACAACAAAAAAAATGGGGGAATAAGGGTATGGGCAACAAAAGACCGAATGCTTTTACATACAAATGAAATATCCTACAGCTGGCACATCAGATTCCACTTCTATTCTCCAAGGTTGTCTCCCCAATTTCAACTAATTACCTCATACATCAAAAGGCATAATTAAGTATTGGAGTAGTATTCAATTTCCAAGATGTATCAATTTATTTCAACAAACAAGGAATCCATCAAGATCCCCTAAATATTAAACACATTAAAGCTATAAAAGAATATCAAGCTCAAGAACATTCTCTATTAAAAGTTCTTGAGCAATTGGAAGCAAATACCTATTTACACTACGAAAGCATTCTCCAAATTGAAACCTTTCAAAACCACAAGCACAATGATGCAATAGAGAACTCCCCAAATATCTGAAAATATTATATGGTTAGTATTACTTGAACTGAATGAATATGTAAATTTAACCTTTTTGTGTGCCAATAATTTGGATCATGTTGACACCTAGATCTAGCTGAAGTACAAGCACATTCACAATTTCCATACAATGAACTTGTGTATTTTTTGAAACCACAAGCAAGTCCAACATTCTATGTTTCAACTTCATAACTTACATAGAGAGGAAAAATTCCATGAAATAGCAACTTAAATTACTCAACACCAATTTATCAAAAGCATTATACCACAATATGCTACAAGAAATACCTAATTCCTCCTAATCAGTGCTCTAGAAACATTTGCTTGAACTATAATACAAACTTCAGAAATCAATATGCTACAAGAAATACATGGCTCCTTCTAATCAGTGCTCCATAAACATTTGCGTGAACAGCTTCAGAAATAGAGAACCTCGTCATACTTATACACCAAGAATCACTAAAAAAATTATTTCTCCAAAACCAAAATGCACAAGGCATTCAAGTTCCATAGGGATAGTAGACGTGGAGTTGAAATGAGGAGGTCTTATATTCTAGTTCATCGAAAATTTAAGAGAAGTAGTTGCATCGGTTAGTTAGAGCAACTCCAACACAGCTAGGCAAAATAACTAGCTGAAAGTACCAAAAAAATACATATTCCACTTTGCATATTCACTTTTGCACACCACCATTCCAACACTACTCTCTATTCTTGCTATCCATCCAAACTAACACAACTGATTTTTCAAATCAAACTCATGTGAATTTATTCAAATGCATTGTCGCATTCAAGATAGGGAGACTCATTCACAGCTCCAAGAGGACCTGGTTGAGCACTCGTGGGAACTGCACGGAGATGCTTAATAGGTTCATGTAGTAGTTTTTTTTCTCATGTCTTCTGAATAAGTCTAACGGCACTAGTTCAGCACTTGTACTCCTTTTTGCTCTACTATAATCTGTTTGTCTTGATTATGTGTTTTTGTTTTGGCTATTATCTTTTTGACCCATCTACCCAAACTTATCAGGAAAGTTGAATACCAATGTAAACTGCTCAATAAGATTGGGATAATTAATTCGAACTAGTTGTTTTGATTTTTTCTTTTTTCTTTCCTGTTAATTGATGCGCAATGAAAACCTTATGCAGCCATGCTTTTGAAAAATAGCATTCTTTTTGCTAGATTTCAATGGAAAGTTCATCCCTCACTATATTCAAAATAAGGCATATAGCAGCCCACGTTCAAATGGGATTAAATCAGGCATATAGCTATATACTGGAAAAATTGAAGACAAGCACAAGATAAGACCAACCCATGTTCAAATTCAAGAACCCAAACAAAAACTACATATGCAGACAAAAGGAATCAGAAATAAAGATTGAATAACCTAAACAAAATTTAAAAACCCAAACTCAAACCTGTGACTACTCAATTCCAAATTAACACTTACAGATCGGCAAGAGATAGCGCAAGGAGTACCAAACGCAAACCTCTGATGAATCAAATTGAATATGGTTTTCTTCGTCTAAACAAGAGTAGTTTTCACCAAATTGAAATCAGGGTTCTTTCTCGTACAAATCTAAATCATCACACAGTCATCGGTTAGGGTTTTGATCACGAACCTGGTTTGAACAAAGGAGGAGGAGGAGGAGACGAAGAAGAGGAGGGGAGAGAGAGAGAGAGAGAGAGAGAGAGAGAGAGAGAGGCGACCTGGAATTTTTGGCGGGAAGGGAGCTGGGCTGGGAGGAGGAAAGTGTAGTAGCGACTAGCGAGGGTTTCTCCCTCACCTCTAGTAGCCAGCGAAATTGAGAGAATGTAAATTTGGTTTTGGCTAGCTATAATAGCCAATAGAACTCAGAGCCTCTTAGAGATGCTCTAACGCCCCGATTGGATGCGGGATAAATTTTGATAGAATTAAATAATAAGCGAATAAGATAGTAAGAGTGGACACATATTAATGTGACATTTATGAAAGGAGATTAAATAGGAGTATGTGGTTTGGATGAATTTGTGATAGGAAATAAAGTTGAGCGGATAATGTAAAAACTTGGCAAATGACTTATTTGCCCTTTCAAAGTCATATTAGATTTTATTGTAAAATAAATACACAAATGCAATACTAATTAAATTAATTATATTTTTCAATAAATAACATCGTCTGTGACGTTCTTAAAGCCTTATCTTTAGATGTCAGCCAGTCCCAAGTCCGGATAAAGGAGGAAGGTTGTGCGTTAGGTAACTGACAGCCAGCACATAAAAAGACCCGTCAAAATCTTATGACATGAACCTTAATCATTCAACGAGACATGCTAGGGCGTTCCCTTTAAACAACGCGTTGTGCCTGCCTTCGAGTGCTTCGAAAAATGGGCAAGGGGCGCCACATCGGCGCCTGGGTGTGGTGATAAGTGAGCAAGGTTTCCTGCCCATGCCTGGACAAGCACGGGTAAAGAAGCTAGCCCAGGATTATAGGATCTGCTTAGCAACTTAGAATATAGGGACTTTAACAAGTAAGACTAGGGAGCTAGTTTATACCATGATTAGGAGGAGAATTAGTATAACTTGCCTTCAGGAGACTAAGTGGGTAGGGGAGAAGGCTAGAGAGATAGAAGACACTAGGTATAAACTTTATTATACAGGTAAGGATAGGCATAGAAATGTGGTAGGCATCATAGTAGATAAGCACTTTAAGGACTCAGTAGTCACAATCATGAGGAAAGGAGATCGGATTATTTTAGTTAAGCTTGTGATTGGAGAGAGCATAATGAATATTATTAGTGCTTACGCACCGCAAGTAGGCTTAGATGATCTCACTAAAGAGCAATTTTGGGAACAGATGGATGATGTGGTTCAAGAGATACCTTGTGGAGAGAAGCTTTTTATAGGAGGAGATTTCAATGGTCATGTGGGTGTGCAAAGGCAAGGGTATGAGAAGGTACATGGTAGATTTGGATTTAGTGACCTAAATGATGGTGGTAGGAGGATTTTGAATTTTGTAGTAGCTGGCAACCTAATAGTTGGGAATACTCTCTATAAGAAGCGTGAGGAACATTTAATTACCTTTAAAAATGGAGCCAATAAAAGCCAGATCAACTACTTCCTTGCTAGAGGTGCAGATCGCTTGTTATGTAAGAATTGTAAGGTCATTCTCGGAGAGTGTCTAGTGGTACACCATAGACTTTTAGTGTTAGATATTGGTCTCAAGGGGAATAATAGACCAAGAAAAGAAACTTGAAGCCCACGAACTAGATGGTGGTTCTTAAGAGGAGAGAAACTTGAGGTGTTCAAGGACTGTATGGGCCAAGAGATGGAGTGGGAAGGAAAAGGTGATAGTGATAGTATGTGGAATACAATGGTTGACGGGATTAGAAGAATATCAAAAGAAGTTCGTTGGGAGTCAAAGGGGTAAGGTCCAAGCTCTAAAGAGACATGGTGGTGGAACGACGAGGTTCAAATCATGGTAAAAGTCAAGAAAGATTGCTTTAAAAAGTGGCAAAATGACCGGAATGTGAAAAAATTTCAGAGGTACAAGCAGGATAATAGAGAAGCTAAGAAGGCCGTTAATGAGGCTAAGTTGAGATCCTACAATGATTTTTATGTTAGGCTTGATAGTAAGGATAGAGAAAAGAATATATATATAAACTCGCCAAGCTAAGAGAAAGGAAAGCTAAAGACTTCTCTCAAGTTAAGTGTATAAAAGGTAGTGATTCGGAAGTGTTAGTGAAAGATGAGGAGATCAAGGATAGATGGAAGATGTATTTCGAGAAGTTGTTAAATGAGAAACATGAAGGAAGCCTTGGTGAGGAGGAAGTTGATGTCCCTAGCGAGAAAATAGAATATGAGTTCTATCGGAGGATACAAAAGTTTGAAGTGGCCAAGGCTTTGAAGAGGATGAAACTGGGTAAGGCCTTAGGACCCGATGGTATCCCCATTGAAGTGTGGAGAAGCCTAGGTGACTTGGGGGTGACTTGGTTGACAAAAATTTTCGACAAGATTATTTTATCTAGGAGGATGCCCGACGAATGGAGGAGTACCTTAGTACCTATCTACAAGAATAAATGGGATATTCAAAATTGCAACAACTATAGAGGTATTAAGTTGATGAGTCATACGATGAAGTTGTAGGAAAGAGTTATTGAGTATCGATTGAGGATGGTGACTACGGTGTCGGAGAAACAGTTTGGATTCATGCATGGGAGATCAACTATGGAAGTTATTTACCTACTAAGGAGATTAGTAGAAAGACACAGGTCAACGAAGAAGGATCTCCATATGATTTTCATAGACCTAGAAAAGGCTTATGATAGGTTGCCTAGAGACATTATATGGTGGGTTTTGGAGAGAAAGGGAGTGACCAAAGGCTATACTGACGTGGTCAGAGACATGTATGAAGGTGCAGTCACTGCCATTAGATCACCAACAGGAGAAACGAGTGAATTCCACATCACAATAGGATTGCACCAAGGGTCAGCATTGAGCCCATACCTTTTCGCGTTAGTTATGGATGAATTGACTAGGCAGATTCAGGAGGATATCTCATGGTGTATGTTGTTTGCAGATGATATTATCATTGTAGATGAAATGGCTAGTAGTGTTAATACTAAATTAGAAATTTGGCGGGAAGCATTAGAGTCTAAGGGCTTTCGGATAAGTAGGAGTAAAACTGAGTATATGGTTTGCAAGTTTAGTGATACCAGAAGTGCGTATGAGGAAAGAGTGATGATCTAAGATCAAGAGATACTAAAGAGAGACCATTTTAGGTATTTAGGTTTTATTATTAGTCAAGATGGAGAGATTGCAGATGATGTGACTCATAGGATCCAAGTGGGTGGCTCAAGTGGAGAAGCGCTACTGCTATACTGTGTGACAAGAGGATACCAACAAAATTGACAGAAAAATTTTATAGAACTGCAATTAGGCTAGTGATACTTTACGGGACAGAATGCTGGCCTATTAAGAAGCAGCAAATGAACAAGATAAGTGTAGCAGAAACGAGAATGTTGAGGTGGATGTGTGGTAAGACTAGACGAGATAGGATTAGAAATGAAACAATTCGCGAGGTGATAGGTGTAGCACCTATAGAGAAGGGCTAAGGGAAAATAGGCTAAGGTAGTTTGGGCATGTCTATTTAGGCCAGCGGATGCAGTAGTTAAAAGAGTGGATAGGATAGCTTTGGGTAGAAACACACAAGGGAGGGAAAGACCCAAATTGACATTAGATGCGGTAGGATGCAAAGATCTGAGTATACTAGGTTTAAGCGATGAAATAACACTTGACAAAACTCAATGGAGAAAAAAGATTCATCTAGCCGACCTCAATTGATTGGGACATAAGGGTTGATTTGGTTTGGTTTGGTATACTTTTCAATAAATAATTCTTTTTATTATTTATATCTAAAATTAAAATATTTAGTTATTACTTTTTTGCTTTTTTCTAATTATACGTTTTTTCAATAATAACTAATTAGTAATTTTTAAGTTATTCCCCAATAATGTCAAATTCTAAAGTACAAAAAAAAATTTTAAAAAATTTGTATCGAATTAAAAATCTCAATTAGTAGTTTAATTTGGTGCAAAAAAAAGTAAAAGATTATACACGAAAGTACTTTATTTTTTTGTCCGAAGGAAATCGCAAAGGTTCGTAAAATATTAAAAATGGAATTCGGATTCTTGGTTCATTGTTAAACAGTCAACAGGTAGGGGTAAGGCCAAAGGTATAACGAGGGTTATATGGGTAAATTGGCAGGGGTATAAGGGGGGATAAATTTATAACTGGGAGGGGTATTATTTGGGTAGGGGGAATTAATTTGTCCGGGTTTGGTTTTGGTTTCCAGACCATGAACAAGTACGTGGGACCGGGATAAAAAGAAGGGGTAGTTACACCCCCAAGTTAACCCACCCCCAACCAATTAGGTCCTTTAAGTAAAATGGAAGATGGATTAGATGTAGAAGAGATGTATCGTGTTAAGATCCTTTTTTTTCAATCGGTAGAACATTTTATTCAAGGAAATATCAAGAAGAAACATCGAGGGAAACTTCCCTACTAATCCAGTCTGGAATAGCTACTTGCTAGACTAGGGGTCCATTCAATGATATGGCATATTTGGCTATAGCATTAGCCACCCTATTAAACTCTCGAGGAACAAAATGAAAGGAAGCAGAAACAAAATTATTAGCTAAAGATAAAGCGTCTCTAATTAATAACTTCGGAGCTTGCCTTGACGGATGAAAGACCATGGAGCATCATTATGACAAATTGTGCATCCCCTTCCAACATATACGCATTTTCCAAATTGCAAAGTGGAGATCCCAGCGCGAAACGAAAGCCTTTTGCCTCCACCATCTCTGCTGACACACTATAGGCTATCAGAGAAGTTGCGGCACCCAAAACGTTACCAAACAAATCTTGAATCACAAAACCCACACCTCCCCTTCGCGTTTTCATATCAAAAGCACCATCCACATTGATTTTCAATAGTCCAGAATCAGGTGGTTGCTAAAGAGGAACACTAGTATTAGTGGTTGTATCCACACTTTGTCGCTCCTTCCGTACAACTTATAAAAACATGTTGAACTCATCCACCGCACGCTCAATAATGGTCATTTATGGAGTCCAAGTCTGCTTGAATACCCAGTTATTCCTTGCAATCCAAACATGCCACCCAACTATAGCAAATAAACCTAAAGCCTCCCGCCGTTCTTCGCCACTAGATTTATCACTTAAGTCCATCCAAACATCCTTTAACTGCGCAGAGAGAGAAAATTCTAGTCGAAAACGGAAAGGAGATAGCAACCAGACCTGTGAATCTCTGTCACAATTAAAAAGCATATGGGATGGAGTTTCTTCCGCTAAACCACAAAGAGGACAGATTGTATCCACCGGTATCTTCCGTTGGGCCAATGCCATGTTCATCGGCACAATTTGTGGAGACGCCGCCAAAGAAACATTTTAATTTTCGTCGGGGCCTTTGTTTGCCAAACCCGTTTCCAGAAACCTTCATCCTCAAGATCCCCACTAGTTTGTCCTCCTCCATTGTACACTGCCCTCCTTGTTTGAACCAATTCATTAGCAATAACATATGTCGATTTAACCGAAAAAAGCCTAGTAGAAGTACACTTCCAAATATAGTTATCCTTTACGCCTGTGACACTCAATGGTATACTTAAAATCTGATTCACTTCTCTTTCAATGAAAATCTGTTTGAGGAGTGGTTCATTCCATTTCATCCGATCTGCATCAATCAAATCATTCACCCTGCACAGACTAGTACTGACCCTTGGGGCTAAAATTTTAGGGTAAAAATCATCATCTAACCACGACTCATCCCATATTTTTGCCCTTGCACCATTACCAATTCTCCATCGCCAACCTTTCCGAATAATCTCTTTGCTTGCTAATATACTTTGCCACGCCCAAGAAGAAAGAGGTTTCGAGCAAGCCTCAATGAAGGGTGTATTGGGAAAATACTTGGCTTTGTAAACTTTGAAGAACAAGGAATCGTCACCAACCATAAGTCTCCACCCTTGTTTCGCTAACATTGCTAAATTGAACGCTTCCAAATCACGAAAACCTAACCCACCCATGCTTTTGACCTGCATCATTTTTTCCCAACTCATCCAATTCAACTTTCTGGCTTCCTCGGCGCCAGACAAAAAAAATTTGCAATCACGGAATTCAACTTCCTACATAACCCAATTGGAACCCAATCATGGAATTTAACTAGAATCCTCAACACGAAGCACTTCAAATCACTACAATTAACTATTAGTTCCAAATACATGTAAAGCTCTCACCGCAAGTCGAACACAAGTTACGTTACCTTGGAAGAAGATGCCGGGAAACTTTAGACCGGAAGTGTTTTCATTTTAAAAGAGGTTCTCTCCGGTTTAGTTTTTGAAACTTGATTGGTGATTGAATCCAGAAATGAAAACGAACAGATGAGTTGAAGGATCACCGATTCAAGTTCATGTCAATGAGGTTGAACCGTGCCATTATTTTTAGTTACAAATACGAATTTTAATAAGATAATGATACAAAAATAAAGTACTACTATCATTGTATTGTATTTGGAAAAAATTGTTTGTGTAGAGGTTCTAGGGTTTTTTCGAAGTTCTCAAAATAAACCGAAACATAGACCAATCAACAGTTCAATCAGTTGAATCGGCCGATTTGATTTGGCTTTTAAAACATTTTTTCACCAGCATAATAGTATGAGATTAATTATCTGATGAAGACCAGTAATTTCAAAATTTTATAGCATTGTACTAACAATTTGTTTATGGAAAAGCAACTCAGATGATGAATTCGAATACATTTATTACAAGGAAAAAAAATTACATGCATAATATTATGAGATTAATTATCTGATGAAGATCGATAATTTCAAAATTTTACATTATTGGACAACAATTTATTTTTGGAAAGCAATTCATATAATGGATTTGAATACGTTTATTATAAGGTAAATATGTTCCACTCATTGTTTGGAGACACTTAATTTTGGCATGATAAAGCATCATGATAAATTTAAAGAGTGAAACAGATTCGACCATTAAAATGGGTCCCGGGTAAATCTAAAAATGACAAAAACACACCAGTCTAGAAACTGAATAAAGGTTATGTTCCCTCGTTTTTTGTTGATTCTCGTATTATCCTTTTTTTCCTTTTGAGTGTGTTTAGACTTTAAAAACTACTGGAGGAATTTTGATTCTTTTCTTTGTTTAATTATCCTTTTTTTCCTTTTGAGTGTGTTTAGACTTTAAAAACTACTGGAGGAATTTTGATTCTTTTCTTCGTTTAATTTAACAAAGGGAATAAAATAAAATTAGCAGAAAAATGGAAAGAATATGAAAGATAGTAAAACGTGTTATTAAAAAGGGGAAGAAAAAAAAGGGAAGAGAAAGAGAGAGAGGTAGGGAGAAAAAGATCAACACAAACATAATTGTATATTGAGAGACGAGAGGATTACCCTAAAATCCTTCATTACTTTATGTAAACACTCTAATTTGGACCTCCAAATACCCATAAGTTGTGGTCGGTAGACTCCCCAGTGATGAAATAGATCGAAACGTGCCTTGGAAGCTTTTAACAATGCTCTTTGCGATCAAAACCCAAACCAAAACCTCTTCCAAATAGACTCAAGCCTACACCATCTTCTAGAACATTCAAACCCCTCTTTATCAATTTACTCCCTATGTTCCTTTTTAAATGATACATTTGGAAAACGTGTATTTTTTTTGAGGTTAAAAATATAACTTTCGTAGAACATTTTAAAAACGAGGAGATGCGAGCATTTTACCAAAATCACTTGTTTTTCCGACCTTCTGAGGGTAAAATGGTCATGGATTTTGTTGTATAAATTATTTTGGAGTCAAATTACTTGGGTTAGAAAGTAGACCCAACAAGCTTTCCAATATCTCAAACCACCCACAAAACGGAGTTTGATAGCACCCGGAACAACCCGACGAAGTTTGATCTGCCATGCAGTCTCAACTAGTGCTCACAAGTTGACTACCAAACGCCAAATTCCGTACAAACTTTTTGTTTTGAGAACCAAATTTTAAGGGGAAAAACTTCTAGTCTTAAAATAAAAAAACAAACCAACCCCAATCTAAAATAAGTGACTTTCATGTTCACATATAGAAGAAATCAAAAATCAAATTTGATTTTGCAGAAAATAAACACTTACTTAAAAATGCTCATATTTTGGGATTCAACAAATAAAATTAGGTTAAAATGACGTAGTTTTGAGGTGTTACGTAGTGGTGTTCTCTTTACACACCCAAAATAACGTAGTTTTGGCCACCCTACAACCCCATAGTGTGGAGGTGCACTACGGGATCCACGAATCCCAAGTTTTTCTCCCGTTCATTTGCCTAACGAAAGTTAATTCCGATACCGCACTTGACGAATCGTATACGTGGACAACTCATTCGAATATGCACAGTAGTCAAATTGTGATCTTTAGATGTTCACCAGCAAAATAAAATGGTTTGAATTTAGAATTACATTGACTTGATTTTTGAGTTAATCTTTGCTACGTAGCAACCCATTCGCATGGAACCGGGACCTGTAGTCAAGGGAGAGCTAGTAAGGAGAGTCGTCCTCCCTACATTTTAAAAAAATTATAGTATTACATTGAAAAAAAAAATTATCATCAAACTATATTGTCCCGTCTCTTGTCCGTTTTTTCGTTAAAAAAAATAACAGTAACAACTTTAAAATTTATTAAGTTATGAAACAACTTTGTACTAAAATTAATTTTAATGAGGTTTAATAACAATTCTTTAAACAAAATAAGGCCCAAAATTTATAACCCAACTCAGTTAAAGTCAGGGGCTCAATTCCCGTTCATTTTTAAGGCTAAGTTTTTCAAAAGATTTTAGCAACCAGGTGCGAAAATCATGATATTTTAAATCAAAAAATGAAGTGCTTCTTTGTCTCATTTTTCGAATTTTTTTCGCACCAAATTAAAGTACTCCTCGTGTACTTTAATTTGGTGCAAAAAAAAAATCAAAAAACAACACACGGAACCACTACATTTTTTTATTTGAAAAATCATGATTTTAGCATCTTTTGGAAAACTGGGCCAAAAACTAAGGCTCATTGAAATTTCGGAAGCACAAAACTTTTTAATGTGGTTTGTGGACATCAAAGGTGAAAGAAAAAAAAAAAAGGAGCAATAAAAATTAGGGGCTCTCAAAACAGTGCACAACCTAACCTAAACCCACCCACCCACCCAACCAACCAACCAACCAACCCCCCAACCCCCTGTCTTTGCGAAAAAAACTCTCCCAAAATCAATTATATTTAGAAGGAATTGGAATGTGGTATGATCTCTGCTATTCGGAAGGAACTGTAAAGAAAGAACGTTGAGCATAGTTCAAGATGTCTGATTTCAGTAGATACTAGATAGGATTAGATAAACGTTAATAGTTTTTGCAATCTAAGTTGATATTAGAAACATGTTTAGTTTCATATGTATTGATTTTATTTTTTTTAGTTAGTAAAAATTCATATCATTGTCTTTATTTTAATTTTTTTTATTGTGTATATTCGTCCCCCTACGCCAAAATCCTGGCTCCGCCCCTGCCTGCACTGCAGTGGTGCACTATGGTAGTACACAATCCAAGCCATCCAAAAGTAATTTCAATGGTCAAGATTTTGTTAAAAGTATCCTACAAGTAAGATTCTAGACCAATTGTAGAAATAAATGGCTCAAATCGCACTCTACACCCTTTAATGCACCTTTGCATTACAGGTCTTCGTTTCCTATCCACATGTTATGTAAACCCCGAATGTTTACATAAAAAATTAAATTTTCTCAAATCAAAACTATGGACAATTTGAAAGAACGTACCCGACATTGGAAGCAACAGACATATACAATCCCATTTATAGTAGTAGTAGTTGTTGTAGGGGTTGTGGTCCTATTTATCTATATATGCTTGCTTGAGAAAATGCACCCATATGGATCCTGAAGATATCACTGACCTTGTTCGGTTAGTAGGTTTTGTTAAGTTTAATTTTGATGATGTAAACAGATGTAATAAATGAAGAGAGGGGGAGAGAGAGAGAGAGAGAAATGAGGGAAATAATTATGTAAGCAAAATCAAAACAGTGCCAAAACTGGCCCAAGACTCCCAACCGAACACTGCCACTATCACCCAAATTTTATCACTATCCCCCAGGCTTAACTCCTCCAACAAATAAGTCGTAAGATCCAGCGCAGTAGCCTCCGGAGACATCCTCTAAAGCTAGGGTTTTCTTTTTCTCTTATATTTTCATTTTTGTTATGCTTCTCCGCCTGCATTGGAGGTATATTTCTTTCCCAAAATGATCATTTCTTTTATGCTTTTCTGCCTCCGTTCGAAGTCTTTTGGAATTTCCCCCTCAGTTTTTAAAGTCCCGATTTGTTCCCACGGAGAAATTGCAAGAAGCTGTTAATGAAAGAAATCCGAGGCTTAAAGGTCTAAAGCTGGTGTGTGCACTAGAGGACTCAAGGTACATAAAAACATTACATACAAATATAAAAAAAAGCAGCATGACGAATGTTTTGAATCTGGATACATATCATGTATTGTTTTTCTTCTTTTATAAATCACATTGAGATACATATCGCGTATCATCAAATACCTCCGTTCCTTTTTTAGTATAGACAATTTCATTTTGGGTTGTCCCTTGTTAAGTATGTGTTTTGAAAAGTTAATAGATAAAAATTTGTACAATTATTATTTTACCCTTTTAAAAATTTAGTGGATAAAGAATTTATGGGTAAAAATGGAGGATCATTTTGGAAAGTCAATGTAAAAGTTGATTTGAAAAGTGTAAAGTTGAGGTAAAGTTTATGTGAAAGAAGTAATGATATATTTCTTTAACAAGTTGAAATTACAAAGCAACACACTTAAAGTGACAGAGGGAGTGTACAATTAACAAGTAGTATTTATAACCAATAACACCAACAAACTAAAATTTTAAGTTGCAAAATTTCAAGTATCTCAACTTGACCTGAAGTTTCCTGCTACCTTAGTGAAGGGCAGAAAAGAAAATCCCTAATATTTCCCCCAAAACACAATCGAAAGTATGATTTTTCTTTCTTCTATTCAAGCCATACATTGAGGTTGGATATCTTTCAAATGGTTTGAGTATCACTCAAACGACTTAGATTAATGCATTTGAAGTTTCACTTCTTACTGTAATGTTTGAATTTATCCCATTAACTAATTGTAGGATTCGTATTGAATCGGGATACGCATATATATCGTAGGATACGCCATCATATCGTATACACAAAAAGGATGCGGGATGGAATATGTATCGTTTTCCTAATAAGACGATACGAATCCT
This sequence comes from Vaccinium macrocarpon, assembly GCA_022606695.1. NCBI lineage: Eukaryota > Viridiplantae > Streptophyta > Magnoliopsida > Ericales > Ericaceae > Vaccinium > Vaccinium macrocarpon. Next base: position 35,805,237 of record CM040180.1, on the reverse strand, counting down.
AAGATAGGTATCCTCTATGTTCATTCTAGTTACCAAATAGAGGTTTAGAACACTTGAAATCTCTCAGTTTATTCCAGCGGAGACAATACAAAACCATAAAAGTTAACATAAAAAGACAGATTTTCTTTTAGCTAGCAAACTATACACTAGGGCCATCAAACGAAGTTTTAGTCAACTGAACATCCCCTTGACTTCTATAGCAACTATATCATGCACTGCACACTATTGCGAACGATAAGATTACGGGCACAAATCCAACACCAGCACAGCAACTCTGTGTCTGCTAAAACTACTACCCACTCCAGAAATACAAGGGAGATCAAATTATAGAGTTCATAAAGATTTACAAATTAATAAAAGTTTAACCTACTGTCAAAGTTCTAGATGTCAATGCAGACCACTATTTTACAAGCAGCATAAATATAAGAGAGATTAGGTCAGGATATCGTTGTCATTAAGGTATCGTCGTCATCCAACAGTGCTGCCAGATCAATCAGATCGTCATCAAAATCCCCCGCATCTTCTGTACTGTTTGGAACCTTCTCATCATCCACAGCCTGTGAGAGGGACCAAAAAAAAAAAAACACATATTTTCCGTGAGGCAAATGCTGTTTTAATTAGAAAATAATCTTGCATTTTTGCAAAGAACGCAATTCTAAGGATCGAGTCAGGAACTATTTCATGACCTCAATTGGCCTTGATACGGAAAAATTGCTTCCAACTTACAAGGCTTAAGAGTATGATTATGGTCATTACCTACACACGCATTTGAGTAAAAGGGCAATTCGCCGTGATACGGAATTCTAAAACGCAACCAAAAACTGGAGAATATATAGTTGAGATATCCCTGAGTCTCAATTATCAGCCCCACATTCCGCTAAAGCACAGTAATTCGTTACTTCAAAATATTTCATCTTCGTAGTGCTAGTTAGTCATTAGTACTGTCCTTTCTCATGCTAATTGCAAATGAAGCAAAAATAAAATAAAATTGTGAACAGGGTTTATGACTCGTTTAAATGCTGTGCTTTCTAGTCCTAGTAAAACAAGTGCAATTGTGTCATAGCCCATTCAATGCATCTAGACAAGCAGAGATCAGCTTTTCGCTGCATTGTAATTTAGGTAAAATGCTAGTGACATCAAACACCAAACCAACAGAAATCAAGTTCTATTAGCTTTTCATGTAGTTGCAAAGAGATTAAGAGGGTGTTTGGGAGCTTGGTTTTTGCATTTTCAATTTCTAGTTTTTAGCTTTTGGGTGTTTGGAAGCCTTTCACCAAAACACATTATGGTAGAATGAGTTTTCAATTTTTCATGTTAGAGAGGAGAAGTGAAAAAGAGCTCAAGAGGAGCTTTTCAAGTTTTCATTCTACTTCTCATTTTTCCCACAAATGTTAAAAGATTATTTTACCCTCCTATAGTGGTGTTTTCTGAGAATTGGAAATTATTTCTACTTTTTCCAATGGTAACAAGCCAATTGTTTTAGTGTTATTGTTCAAACGGAAAAAAAATGTACAAGATTCTGGTATTGTTGAAATAAGTTTTTCTTGTTATTTAAATTTGTAGCCTTAATTGGCGTAATGTTTAAGTGTCTATTCTTTTTTAAATTCATAAATTTTTTTTTTTGTTTATAAATGATGGTCGAAGTACTTTTATATTTTTGCGATTAGTTCCATTTTACTTAATCTTTATCAAGTACAAAAAATAACAGTGTATTGGGAGACTTATTATGGTCGAAGTAGCCAATCGTATATGTTAGATGCGTATGGAGCAAGTGTTTGAGTTTTTTTTTTTTTTTTTCGGATGATTTCATTTCCATGTTTCAAATTGGCTGCTTTTTTTATTTCATTTCCATGTTTCAAAAGGGACCATCTATATTTTCCAAACAAAAAAAAATAACGTCAAACCCCAAGCTTTTCTGTAACAAAAAATATTCCCAAACAAATTTTTTTTTAAAATGAAATAAGGCATCTTTGTTGTGGCCACATATGTTTTCCCCCAGTTTGTGTAAAAAACAGTTTATTCCAAAGGCATGGTGGGTAGTTGCCCCGTTGGCATGTTGTAAGGGTAAATCGGTAAAAATCCAAAGCAAAACTCATTTTCATCAATTTTCTACCAAACACTACTTCTTTTGCAAAATGCATTCTGCACATTTCTCCCAAACACTCTTCCCAGATTCAAAACTCATTCTGGCCAAAAGCCAAAAAGCCAAAAATTAAAAGCTGAAAAGTTGGCTCCCAAACACCCCCTAAGGTATTAGCTTTTCATGTAGTTGCAAAGAGCTTAAGGTAACCGAAATTCTATAGGGAAAAGTGGCATGTAGTGTTGCAAAGAGATTAAGGTATTAGCTTTTCATGTAGTTGCAAAGAGCTTAAGGTAACCCAAATTCTCTAGGGAAAAGTGGCATGTAGTGTTACAAAGTAGACGTACCTTAGTTCCCTGAATCTCCGTGACAACATTCAGCAGCCTACGGTATTGATCCCTTGCTTCTGGATACTGAACCATGGACTTCACCCTAGCAAGGGCCTTTTGCAGCCGTTGTTCTGTTTGCTTTCTACCTTCTTTCAGAAAATCGTAGTCATCCTCATTCGAGGTTGTATCTTGCTTGCTAGAGCCCTGAGCAAGTGCTTCTTGTTTAAATCCCCGCAAACCACTCCCTTTTCGTCTCCATCGCAAAATTACCTTCTCTACGATTCCAACGGACCAGGTTATCTTCCTATAATTCTTCCTAACCTGGTGCCCTCTCACATGGGCCTGTCCACCATAAAAGCACAACAATACATTTCAAGAAAAGAAAATGAACTAACAAAAAGATTTGCAAGGAAGGGCGTGTGAATAAACAATTAAAAAGAGCCCAGGAACAGAATTTCATACTAAAACACATGGAAATATGTTGAAATTCTACAAAAACATTCTCATACAGTTCTTATACAGTGGGTAGTTTGGACACCTATTAGAATTATCCAACAATAAAGTTTTCAGCAATCGCAAATTCTTTAGACATATGACTATGTTCTGGCCTACATTTTCGTAAAATCTTGCTACTCCTAGTTGTTGTTTTTTTTAATCAGCTTCCTACTCCTAGTTAACCAAAGAAAGTATCAAAATAAAATTTTGGCCCTTTGAAACAGCCATAATTTTGTTAGAAGCAAGACAGCAAATTCACACCTGAATTTTCACAACTTGTTGCCGTAGTGTTAAAAATTCTTTTCTTCCCTTATAACTCCTGAACTTATTTTGTATCCGTATTGCGGCAGCATGTCCTGGCTCATCATGTCCCAGCCTGCTAGTCCTGACAGCAACAAGTGTAAGAGCACGCTCATCTGACATTCCTAATTTATGGTCATCGTACTCTTTGAGCTGCTTTCTTTGGAATGACTGCACTCTGAAGACTTGATGAATGCGGGCATGAGCTTGAGTAGCATTACAGACAGCAGCTAATGAATCCTTCAGTGACAACCCATGTGCCAAGTCCCCACCACTGATTGGAGTAGCTATTCTTTCTGAGATTGTTTGTACAGCTTTTACGCCAGGAATTTCAAGGGCATCACCTTCTATTTTATCTTTCAACTGAAGTGATGTAAGGTGAGAGCTCAATGCAGCTTCTGCTAGATAACCAGCAATCCCTTTGTGCCCGTTGCTGGAAGCTAGATCTGCCGGTGTTCGTCCAGAAGGGTACGTCGGATTAGGATCTGTCAATGCACCAGGATCCGCACCAAGGGACACAAGGAAAGCAACTGTTCTCTCCCTAATATCAACAAAAAGTTTTGAGGGACAGTACTACCCAAAAAATAAGAAGAAATGCAAAGCAAGGATTTCCAGAAAAAGAAAATTGAACAGCAAGGTTACAATCAGAATATGAGATTTACTGAAGCCTTGTCCCTGTGAAGGAAAACAAGATATGTACAGCAAAGAAACATATAATCACTCCGGCACACTTGTACTCACTCCGGCACACTCGGTACATTTTTACTATTCTAGAACGTCCATATCTTCTCTAAATTCTTTTTTCAAAGTAAATGAGAAATTTTGCTGGAACCAATTTTGGAGAAAATACTCACTGAAATAGATTATATGTTGATCTGATCCAAAGGGCATGATAAATTTGAAAACTTTGTCCACTAGTACAAATTGAGATCTTTTGATTGGTGGAGTAAGTATCTAAGTTACTGTAATTATATTTTTTTGATCCGATAGAAGGGCACGGCGGCCAAAATTTAACAAAGAGAATGATTGGAAAAAGGAACAGACAAAGTGAGACTGAGGGAGTGCAAGGGCAAGACTCTCATGAAAAGGAAAATTATACCTGCCAAATGATGCTGCCCAATGGAGAGCTGTCCACCCATTCACATCACGGAAATTGACACTTACACCAGCAGCTAGTGTGGGTTGTATAGCCCAATCGTAACCAAGTGCTGCCGCAAAATGTAGCACACCTTGGCCCTCCTCATCCAATACACTTGGGCCTTTTCCACCTTCAGCAACCTTTTGAAGGAGCCATACATGTAGCTTCTCCTTCAACAGCTTTTGTAGCAGCTGCTCCTTTACTTTCTCTGGAGAGAATTCTTCTTCTGAGGTAAGCATTAACATCTGCTCCCACTCATTGCTGTCCTCGATTAGTAGAGAACTAAGTTTACTGCTCAGAAGAGAATTCTCAACAGCAGAACTTGGGGGACTCGCAGATTCCAGGGATAGGAATTTTACAAATCGCATACGAAGAAGTATTTCATTCGTACTGCCACAATAGATATCCAAAATATCCACATCTTGATTATTGTTATTTGTTCTGTACTCAAACTCTCTCACTTCACTACATGCTAACCTATTAGAACATGTTACGTAGAAGGGTACCCTCCCAGCCTTGTGTAATGGAGTATGGCAACGAAGGACACCATCTGCTATTATCTCAACTGGAACTTCTACTTCTCCAAACATGCATGACCATTTACAATTCTCCACATCATGCTGACTCATCAAAAATTTTCCCGTAATCAAGACCTGAGCATCGAACAAATGACGAGACAATCAAATAATTAATTACATTAGTGATACAACATACCTTGACCACTTATATTATTCATACAGAACAGGTGAGACGGTCTATAACCCAGTTGAAATCACCATGGATAATACAGAAGATCATGCATAGCCATACGGCCCATACCTTCATTTCAGATCCTGCATATGCCCAGTTTGGTGAGAAATCAATAATGCTAAAGAGCTGATCCTGCGACAGAGAGGGACCCAGCATATAGGGGTCTAAGTGCGCCTGGGGGGAAATGCTGGAATCATCTACTCCATCCTCTGCTTCGACGGTTTCCCAGTATGTCCCAGAGCTGGACTGCACATGTGATTCATTTACATCTCCTAATTCTTTGCTCATCCATCTATCAAAACTATCAAGCTTCTTTAGCTCTTGTTTTCGAAGGCCATCAAGATGAGGCTGTTTCAAAGGAGAAGGTTCAGCTTTTCCCTCTAATGTTGTATTGTCCTCTAATTCCGATTTCAGTGCACTTCCATCTTCTTCAGACGTGAGCTGTATCTGAAGGTCATTTTACAGAGTATATAGATTAACTACTGATAAAGGTAACATACTGCATCTGTAACTTTGATTAAACTAATTTAATTTTGAAACCAAAATAAGATCCTAAATAAACTGCAAGAAAAGATGACCAACTTCAAACAGAGTGTGCAAAGGACGATAGAACCCCCAAAAAAAAGTCATATGCAAGGGGGAAAAAATCATACAACTCCCTTACAAAGTTCCCACTAGATATCATGCCTGGACGAATTCTCTTCAAGGAAGCATAGTTTCAAGTTTTAAGAAGTGACAACAATCGAATGGTTAGACTATCAACAACAAAGATAAATTGCACAACCTTATTTCCAAGAGCATGGACACATTAGCATATTAAAGGCCCTGCAGACAGACCCTTTTTGCCGACTAGCTCCTAATAACCAGGGCATATCTACGAGGTTTTGGGCGACGTTGAACCATTTGATTCTCCTTTGGTTTATGTGGTATGCTAAGAAATGTTGAGGGCCCAAGAACGGGCAGCTGAAGAGTTGGGTGGGCCCACTGGGTTCGATCACCATCTGATGGTCCCATTGTCACTAAGGTTCCTAGGGAGGTACCATAGGAATAGTTCAGGTGGTGGTGAATATATGTCATAGATATGATCAAAAAGCATTTATGGATGTCACAGAGACGGATGACTCAAATAATCTAACGTGAACTATACATAAAAATTCATTGTCATACGTTAGAATCTGTTTTGGTCAACACTATAGTGACATTCTTCTTTCAGGATATGGCAGTTTCTAGCTAGTTTGGGCCTCTGGGGTACATCATTTCTGTTTCTCTAGAACTAGTTCCTTTCACCTACCCTCCATCCCAAACCCTTTACTACTAATGTGTCTTCGTAAATTAAGTCACAAGGATGATGCAGACAGATCACCAATCATCATATCACAAATGCCTGAAAACAAATGGACCTTACTGAATCTCTACATGACTCCCCTGGCATAAATCTATGCAGTTGAGAAATATTTTTGTTACTGTGCTGCATTAAGTAACTGTCTCTACGATTACAAAATATAGCAGTAAATAGTTTTGGGTGGTTTGGGCCATTGCTAGGCACAATAGAAAAAGCTTGGGTTTCAAAGTATTAGAACACAGGTACCAATCTGAAAGCAACAACTGTGTAAACTGTAAAGTCCTATAGCACAAGCGCTTATGAAAAATGTCCGGGTATGCTGTGCACAGCACTTCATATAATGACATCAAAATACAGGATTATTGAGATTTAAAATTGAGTAATTGTAGACTCGGAGAATTGAACTTTAATCATCCATATTGCAGCAGGCCCTTGTCTTATGCAAAATGATGCAAGATTAGTTATTTAGGCAGAGAAGACAAGATAGCCTTTATCAAATTTCTAGCATATAGCAGCATATATTGGCATCAGAAACTACAACTATATCACTACAAGGCATGGGTAAAGCATTTCCAGACATACCTGCCACTCATCTTGGAGATGTGGGTAATTTTCATCCTCCCCAGATTTAACAAAGCCATCAGCAAAAAATGCCCCCAGGAGCTCGTTTCCTTGTCCAGGATTATAACTAGTATCATGCCGGTGAGAGGAAAGTGCTGACTGAAATGGAACAGATTCCAATCCAGCGCTACTGTTTTCAAATACATCCTCCCATGATGACAAGTCAAGGTGTTTCAGGCTAGGGTATGTTAAATCAGCATTAACAATGTTTTTACCCTTATATCCTTGAACGAGTGAGCCAAAATCCATGCCAGAAATAGCAGTTCCTTGATAATCATCTGTTAAAAAATTTAGTGTTAAAACTCTTGATACCTCTCATTACGTACTTAGAACTAGGTTGACTTAAAAAAATAAACTGGAGAAGCAATAAAAATTAAGGGAGAAGGCATCGTACTTGACAAAGGCACTGGATAGTAAGGCACAGATAGTCCATCCTCTATCTTCTCCATTCCACGTGGTTGTAACTCGAGAAATGAGTGCAATCCCGAACTTCCCTGGTTATTATATGCTGCAAATAGATTTATTGTCCACAGAGTAACATTAAATTGTCAAACATGATACTGATTGTTTCTAACAATACAGAACTGAGAAAAGAAAACAATCACTCACTTGACTCTGCATCCTCGTATTCGGAGGCCTGAGGGCTGTTGAGGCTTGTATCGTGTGAAGCTACTTGGTAGCTGTGCGGATTAAATTTAGAAGATACAGAACTATAGACCTCGGAATTTGATACAACTTCGTCGCTTTCTTGGGAATTGGGAATAGCTTCTTCGGGCTCTTTAATGCGGTTATAGTTCGCCCTATGGCCCTAGTAAGAAAACAGAATTTTTAAGCCAAACAAGAAGACTATATCAAACTAAGTATTTGATAATGCGTCCAAATGCATAGAATCAAATGATGATATGACAAGCAAGGTAATACATAGGTTTTAGGCCTGATATCAAGTGATAGGCCCAACATGCAGCACTACCATAAGCAAGTGATGCCTCTAGCTCTAAGTTATTTGGGTCAAAACTTGATCCATAATTCAAACAATTATGGCTGGGTTTGGTTTGTAGTTTAGTTTAGTTTTGATGATGTAAGCAGGTGTAATGAGTAGAGAGAGATAGAGAGAGAAATGAGGGAAATGATGATGTCAACAAAACTAAAACCCCTTACCGAACAGGGCCTATATGGTTTCTGCTTCAGGGGTCAGAGTTTAGAGTTGCTCCATTACACAACTGTAAGTTTCGATTTGTGAGTTATGCTCATTGTACCATATTCTACAGTACGTGGAAGATGTTAGTTTACAGATGATGTGCATTATGGTCCAAGGTAGAATGCCCTAACATTTTGAATTGTTATGCCACATTGTATATTTTAGCAATTCAGTTTTGTCGGTGATCAGGTTATTTACTGTTTTTTTATTATCAGATAGTAGATGGAGCTGACACATTGCATTTGTGATGAGGTATTAAAAAAACACCTAGAATTGGGCATGCCAGATTTGGTTATCCCAACATTTGTTCTACTTTTATTAGTTCAAGTTGAAGACTAATTTTAAAAAGAACCATAAGTAGCTCCTTAAAAAGTGTTGACATTCCCAAATTACAAGATAAACCATTCATTCCTCTTCACCATTTAACCCAGTAGAACTCATCATTCCACCCGGTAGAACTCAGAGAACCCGTCGACCTAACAGATGTGATGATAAAATTTCAAAACATTGCCTACTACAGCAATCAATTTAGCAAATGATAAGTTGGTTCAGAATGCATGAATCACAACTATAGAGATGCTCCACATCAGCAAGCTGTGGCAAGTCTCGAAGATTTTAACCAAACAATTACTTTCAAATAAGAGTTAATTTTGCTTTTATCCCCTAAAACATGCACTTTTTTTCTATGTAGTCCCTAAACTAAAAATTGCTTCTATGTCGTCCTCAAACTATTCAATTTCTTCCTATGCAGTCCAATTGCTAACATTCTATCACATTTTGGACGGAAATTACACCACGTGCTGTGATAAATCCCAAATGGAATGGAAGGGGTAAAAGGGTCAGCCCACATCCCCCAATCAAATTGGCGCCAACCCAACTGGGTTTCCCCCCGATATGTGGAACTAAACCCAGTAGTATATAACGAGATATCATTTACCCAATATATACATATATAACATGATATACGTGGGGAAAGAACAGTGTACACAACCTCTCTCTCTCTCTCTCTCTCTCTCTCTCTCTCTCTCTCTCTCTCTCTCTCTCTCTCTCTCTCTCTCTCTCTCTCTCTCTCTCTCTCTCTCTCTCTCTCTCTCTCATTATAGATACAAACGCACGAACTTTCCTGCGATTATTTCAAAATCTAACAGGTAACAGATTCAAAAACCAACACGAAAACCCAACAGTGGTATCATTTCCTGTTTTCCCTCATAAAAAACTTTCCCATTCCTTTTCAACTCTTCTCGAAAGAACAATCATCGCAAACCCTAATTGCATCTCTTTCAGATTCGTATGCTCCCACATTTTAAAAGATCAGATCTCTGGCCAATATCTGTCTCCCTTTCATGGCTGGCCATTACGATTCTAATCCTTTCAACGAAGATCAGGAAGTGAATCCATTTGCAGTAAGTTCCAAACATTGAGATACGCATGCATTGTTTTGACTACAATTGCTTGGACAACTGGTTTGATGCAGTGCTATGTTTATTTGTTTGGCTTAGATTTTTTTTTTCCTGGTAATACGCATTATTGGTTTTCAGGCTTTATTAAAATTTCGCTGAGTAAATTCAAGAACCATATGTGGCTGATCTGAAAGGTTTATTGTATGCATAATGTATTTGTCCATTTATGTTTACTTTTGTTGCAGATCTCCAAAACCAATTGACTGAAATGGCATTTTTACCCCTTCCATATGGGATTTATCACACATGAACAGCACGTGGTGTAATTTCCGTCCAAAAAGAGACGGAATGTTAGCAACTGGACCACATGGGAAGAAATCGAATAGTTTGAGGACGACAGAAGAAATTTTTCGTTTAGGGACTACATAGGGAAAAAAAGTGCATAGTTTAAGGGATAAAAACAAAATTAACTATTCAAACAAATGCCAGCAATGCAAGATTGCAATTATAAGGAAGAAGTGTAACATAAATTAGCAACTTGAAAATAAACAAAATAAGAAACAGAAAGAAACCAAGCCTGTGGATAACATTATATCTGAACCCTCAACCTCTAGAAACCACGGAGGAGTGTTGTAAATTAGAGAGCAGCAAGTGCTACATGCAAGAATTTTGAGAGAAATGTGAACTCAGAAACGATCAGTAGCCTGAAAAGAAGCTATTCAGGATATAAAAGTTTCACTATTTCCCTTAGCAGGGTTTCAATCAAAGGCATTTATTTATGCACAGGAAAACTTGAAAGTTGAAATGAAAGCCAAAAGATAATGCTTTTCCATATTAAACATGATACCATATAAATACCTTCGATACCGAAAAATACAATATGATAAACAAATGACTAATGCTCCCTCCATCCCATAATTTGTTCTTTTTTAAATGTCACACCATTTTTCGAACAAAAAATAAAGCATTTCTTCACACAGTTTTTTTACTTTATTTCTTTAAATTGGTGCAAAAAGAATTTGTGAAATTTGCATGGAAGGGCCTTATTTTTCTGCTGTAATATAAGGAAAAAATAGTGCGACAAAGAGATAAGTCACTGTCTGCACCAAAGAATGGAGAGAGAAACATTCAAACCTTTACTTCCCGGTAGTGGACAAGAACAATGTGAGAGAGCTCCCTGTGGCAGATGTCATCCAAATAGGAAGCAAATGAGAATGTGCAAGAAAAAGACCCATCCAAAAAAACATCTAAGAAAAAGATAAGGGCCCTATCCATAAAATTGTCCAATTTCAAGTTTCAAGGTGGAGTCAATTTCAGGAACTGCATAAAAAGTTGAAATATGTTTACGTCTATAGATGTGGCTTTAATTCCAACAATCATAATGATTACCAGGATGACGAAATCTGGTAGAAAACCTTTAACGCTATTTTCTCATTCCTCTCATAAATAAAATACTAATGGGACTTCCAAATGCAGGGACATAGGTACATATGCGGTCGATAACAAGAAAATTTGGTCCCAGAACCTATTCGGCAATGCAATACTTAACAATACTAAAGAATCATACTTTGGAGTTTAGACTGTACCCATATGGAGATGCAAATAAGCATTTTTACAATAGAGGGAAGGAGGGAAGACAAAGGAGCAGACAGATGAACAGGTAGATAGATATGTAGATATATATTTACACAAATAAAATGTATATATAGCTGTACAGAGGTAAAGTGTGTGTGTAGATATATATGGGGGGGGAGAGAGAGAGAGAGAGAGAGAGAGACCAAAGTGCAGATAATCAACAAAAAGAATACAAAGGCTAAATGATTTAAACGCTTACTCTTCAAGCAACCAATAGCTGCGCCTTTGGAAATTTTCATTTTCTTCTCCATGAGCATAATAGCAATGCAACACATCAATACTCCCGGCCTGAGAAGACCGTTATACGTATTAGAAACTTTGGTATTGTTACTATTGTAACCATAACATACAGCACGAACTTCTCATCACCGCTGGTGGTGCAAAATTATGGAATGAAATCAGTAAAATGTTGCCTGGTCTAGGCATAATCAACTTAAAAACAAAGCTTGTCTTCCGTAAATGTATAAGCACCATCCTTCTGCACAAACCTTGAGCCTCTCGTGAGCTTCCTTAACTGTCTTTCCATCTTTTTTCTTCCTCCAGTTATGGCCATCTTTTCTAAAGTATCTCAAAACCTTCCGATCAAAAAGAAAAAGTGAACCACCTGAAAAGGACCACGCTTGTCAAGACAGGGTACTTTGCTCTGTTCTTCTCAACAGTTCAATTCTAAAAAACATCTCAACAAAATCTAATGGGGAAATGACCAAAAATGATGCATTTTGCGCACCTACATTTCAATAATGGTCTTAACTATAACCCAAACATGAATATTTAAAGACAACCCATTGCCCAACCATCTGGAATTTCAAATACAAAGAGGACAAACCAAAGGCCGCAAATGTAAAACTAAAGGCTCTTTAGTCAACTAAAACATCAAGAACAAGTACTTTCAGAAATAAAAGACAGGACCAAGAAGAACCCATATCAAACTTGTTGAATTGACAAATAAGCATCAATTCAAACTCCCAACTCAGAGAATAATGTCCCAATATATTGTAAACACTCCAAGGATTAAAGAAAGGCAACAAAAAAAAACGCATGTCGAGAAATCAATGTAAAGGAAAAACTGAGACACTGCTAAACTTGGTAGTGGATCTATTTGATTAGCAAGGCTATAATAGGAACCTCCACTAGGTAGTGCATTTGAACACAAGAAAATTGTACGTGACAATGACAAAACACAAAGAAATGGGAAGCTAAAAATGAAAATTGGAAATAAAAGACCCAAGAAAAGGAGAGGATGGCACATTAATAGGCAATGTAGGATATCCTATCTTGACAGGTTTTATCCAGATAACGCAAAGTGAAGAGTTGGCAAAGCGAAACTTGGGGGTGAGAGAGAACAAGAACAAAAAGGGGGAATAGAGAAAGTACTAGGCTTGGCCTTTAGACAATGTGCATTAGACAAACAGCAAGGAAATATTCAGTTTAAACCAGCTAACTATACGAAACTAAAAAACCCAAACATCTAGTTTCTCCCATCCTAAACTTCTCCTCCTTTTGTCAACCTAGTAAAAGATTTGCCTTCTAGAGCGGATATTATAGAAGTTCATCAGATGCGAACTTGGGGGCATAGTATTTGTGAAGGCAAAAGAATAAGCAAAAAAGGAAAATGGAAGACATAAAAATGAACTAGACCAACTTGACCAAAAAAAGAGTTTCTATGGCGGAACGGCCATAAGCAATTTAACCAAAAGATAATTCCTAAAACTCCAATCCATCCAGAAGACCATGTGAACATAAAAAGCATATGTACACGTTTGTTTCATGCTTGTAAATCGGGCTATTGCAGCAAAGAATCATACTTGGAGGCATATTTGCAGGCTCTGGAGCAATACGAAACTTATTGTAATTTCGAAGAATTTCACAAATTTCAGCGGGTCGGAGCCATCGATGCTGGGCCTCCATGAGTATTTGCTCAATATCTGCAATTGGTCATAAACTCAGTCAGTAATCTGCTGCAGACAAATGCCCAAACAGGAAAGAGACTGCAACAAAAAAAAGCCACTGAACTACCAGATTTGAAACAATGCTTAAATCACCCAGTTCCGTGGAAACACATATTCATCTATTCTAACAGTGAACCTAAACAATTTGTTAAACTTCACCGAATGGAAGCTTCCATTGCTTCTATGGCCACTAGTTCTGCAATAACTCTGGCTCTTTTATTCACCTCATGTCCTACAATTCTCTGATAGTTTAATACTCCTTTCCGAAGACTGCGATTTCCAAACCACCCCCCCAACAATTCTCCAACTGGTCCAACTCCACAGTCCACACTACCCCACCCACTTGGCGTCCAAGATTTCCCACCTATCTAATCCAATCTAATCTACCTTAAAATCAGCACATCCCTATTCTCTACACTCGGGTTCTCCAATACTCGGAAGTGTAACATGTTTACTAGTGAGAGTAGCTTCAAGTTGAGGGGTAGCGTTCACATTTATACTAACAACTCGATAGATGCCCTCAGCCAAGAAGGTTTAGATAATGAAGAATGAGTTTATGCACATTGTAAGTGTAGTAAACTAGCAGTAAAAAAGTAGTAGTAGATGGATCAAACGCCATAAAAGGTCCGAGTCGTTCCCTCCACTTATCCTATGAGGGATCAAACCATGGAGATTGTGAGAGGCTCGAGGAAAAATTAATTCAAGGAACTAACAATATAAGCAAATTCGAATAATCCGAAGATGGGACCTAAACAAAGCATCAATAGTCAGACTATACTTGCAATAGTCTTATTTATGTTAGCACTGAATAAGAATGTTGCTAGACAATTTTTCAGATAGGGATATTTTGGTAATTTTAGTTTTATCTACATTGGCTGTAAGGTCGCCTGTGGGTTGTTTCGTGGGTCAAGTTATCAATTTGGTTTATTTGTGGTGAGCAATTTTTAAAAGCAAATAGATTTAGAAGTCTAAGGAATTAGTAGTTTCCTGTTTTCTGTTTACTATCCTCCCCATCAATGTTCACAGAACCAGGAATATTTTGGTTGTGTTTTTCCTATTTTGTTGACCCCTAAACCTTCCATTCGACACAAAAAAAAAAAAAAAACTTCCATTATTGTCCCTCATCACAAACGCAAATAGCTAAATAGCTTATGCCATGTTACTTGAGATATAGCAATCAGAAAACAAAAAAGAAAGCTCTAATGATGGCCTCCAACAAGTAATGTTTTTAATCTCTTTTAAGAGCCTGTGTGTACGCGCACCTTGATCAATCCCGGGGGACCAATCCTACCGTCCACAAGCTTGAGCAAACCAGTAATGCTTTTCTTCTAATTCTTTTTTAATAACTCGTGTGTACACACACCTTGACTAACCCGGAGGAGCAATCCCACCATTCACAAGTGAAAAAGTAATGCTTTATTCATATTGCTAACCTCAGAAACTAAACCTATACAGAAATTTTCACTTGCTTATGGCATGGCATGTCTTCAGTTGCCCAATTCCACTGAGAGTAACAGTGACTGCCAGATGTCTCTTTTCATTCAACTTATTTGGGGCAACCCTATACCACTAAGAAAAAAATGACTACAAGCTTTCTCGTTTCATCCAACCTCCTCATTTTCGACCAGAACAAAAGACCCGCATAACTCCGGGAATTACCGACACAAAACCAGGCCAAAATTGGTCAATATGGTTTCCACTCAAAATTGGTTATTTTCAACTATTTTCCAGTAATTACCAAAACCATGGCAATGACTGGTCCATATACTTTCCACTGAAAAATCTAATCTTGATTCTCCACCAGTTCTCAGTTCTCACCACCACGGGATAGCAGCGACTACAAGCTTTCTCTTTTCATTCAGTCATCTAAATTTTCAACAAGAACATAAGCTCTATGTAACTCAAGTTTCAACTATTTTCCGCAAATTAGCGACACAAAACCATGGTCAAAATAAATCAATGTCTTCCAGTTAAAAATCTACTCTTAATTCTCCAGTAGTTTTCACCACCACAGGATAGCAGCGACTACAAGCTTCCTCTTTTCATTCAACCTACTTATTTTCAACAAGAACATATAATCCCCATAACTCCGGTTTCAAGTTTTTCCACCGAATCACCTGCTCGAAACCAGTGCCGGCTCCAAGAATTTTTAACAGGGTGTTCAGAAATTACCTTTAACTCTACTAGCTTAACCAATCAGTCGTATCTTCACAAAATTTCATACACTTGTGTGTATAATGTAACCTCAAAAAATACAAAAACACGTAAAACGTTGTAGTTGTTTTCAGTTTTTATTTTATTTTTTACCAAAGCAAAGTCAAACAGGAGCATAAATATGCTTATTTTTTTTAGGAAATTATGTAGCGAATACGTTTGCACGGGTCCTTTTAAATTTTTATTTTTTTATTTTTGGATTGTATGCTCTAAGAAAAACTATACCATAACGATACCAATAGATATTTTTTCCTCTCCATTTTTTTGTCATTAAGATGTCTATCTTGTTTTGAGATGGTATATTAAGTATTCAATTGTAAATCACTTGAATTGCAATGTGTTTTGTTTATAGTATAGGACTAAGTGTTCAAACAAAATATTAGATAAAATTACTAGATGCAATATAACAACAAAATAAAATAGCGTATTCAATAGAACACATTTTCTTATATGTGGTGACACCTATGATTGGGCTATAATGGGACGTAATTTAGGTTGTTCATAGAAGAATAATTTTGTTGGTGGGTGTTCATTTAATTTTGCACTGGGTGTTCATTCATATTTCGGCCGGGTGTTCAAAACATGAACTAACCTAGAATCTATAATAAAAAAATTACAAGTATTATTTAGTACAAATTTTGTTTTAGGGTGGTCATGTGACCATCCACCCCATAGGATGGAGCCGCCAGTGCTCGAAACCATGTTCCACTAAAGATAACAGCGACTAAACTTTCCCTTTTCATTCAATTTATTTGGGCCTATTCCTATCAGAATAAAACTGACTCATTCAGTTTATTTGGGAAACTCTATTCCTCTAAGAATGATCCACCTAACTCCAGTTTTCAACTATTTCCCACCAAATTCCGACACAAAACACGGTCAAAATCCATCAATTCAATTTCTACTAAAGAAACCAACTCTAGATTCTCCACTACTCTTCACCACCATGGGATACTAGTATATTCAGGTTCATAGAAAGATTCCAAATAATCATAAAATCACACAAATTCCCTAGCAAACGTAAACAATAAATACCAAAAGCAAAAGGAAAAGATGATCAAATCTGAACCACATAAAGTCAACCTAAAAAGTCTACTAGTACTTTCCAACAACTCACCTAATTGAGCGCCGAGCCCGTACCGCCTAGAGTCCGACATCTTATCCTCTTCTTCTTCTCTATCCAACACCGATCCCAAAAAACGAACTAAATCATCACTGGATTTTAGCAATCGAGAGCTCGATCGTGAACTGGAACTAGTGAGAGAGAATCGGAGTTTGCGTGAATCGCCGCGATTGTGATCGAGATCGTGGATAAGAGAGAGAGAGAGAGAGAGAGAGAGAGAGAGCAAGCGAAAAGGGAAAAGGGCAAAAGAGAAGGGGAAAAAAGGAGAGAGTGATTAATAGGGAAGGGTTAGGGGGGGAAGCTTCTGAGGAAGGGTGGTGTGAAAGGGCCGCCGAAATGGAATGCAGTGAAAAGATTTTGGCAGGGGACGACTTTTCACACTTGTGTTTAGGCCTCCGGTAAAAAACCAAAAACAGATTTTTTTTTAAATTATTTTGTTTTTATTCAAATTTTTTTGTATTCGTTAATTTTGCGTCAAGATTTTGTGATTTCTGAATTCCTCTCGATGAGACGAATCTAAAAACTATAAATTTATGGTAAAAACTCAAATTTTTTTGAATAAAACCAAAATAGTTGGATTATATTTTGTCTTTATTAAAAAAATAAGTTTTGATCATAATTTTATACTCATTAGATTCGTCTCGTCAAACGGAATTCAGAAAACACAAAATTTTGATGCAAAACTAACGAATACAAAAAAAATTGAATAAGAACAAAATAATTTTTTTTAAAACCGATTTTTGATTTTTTATATCCAAACTAACACATGTCGTTATCCTCTGTTTTAAAAAGATTGTTTGGTCCGAAAAAAGGAAAACTTGTAAATAATGAGTTTGCCAAAAGATTTAACGTGCTAAAATAGAAAATTCTTCAAAATTATCTAGTTGATTTTATGGTATTTTTCATAAAATAAAAAAAAATGGCAAACTCAGCCTTAGTATAAAAATAAAATCCAAACACTTTTGCATATATTGAAAGAAGTGATTAATATCTATTAAATTGTCAAAAAAAAATTAATTTTTCATCACGAAAATGCAGTATTTGTAAGTTGGGGTAGTTGTTCTAGGGTCCAAAAATGTGGACTTATTGTGTTATTTGGTCTATGTTAAAGTTTTATAAAGTCTAAGGTCCACTAAATTATTTTTTTATAGAATTTAGACACTTTCAAATGGTACCCTAGGGTTTAGGTTTTAGTGTGCCATTTCCTATTATAAGATTTTACTAATGATTTAGACACTTTCATAAAGTACCCTAGTGTTTTATGCACTTTCATAGGGTACCCTAGGATTTTAGGCAACTTCATATGATACAGATTTTTGACACTTTCATAGGGTACCCTAGGGTTTAGGTTTTAAGACGCACTTTCCTATTATAGGATTTTAGTGGTTTAGTCACTTTCATTGGGTACCTTAAGGTTTTAGACACTTTTGTATGGTACCATAGAATTTTAGACATTTTCATAGGGTACAAACTTTTTTGGCACTTTCATAGGGTACAAATTTTTTGGGCACTTTCATAGGGGTACAAACTTTTTTTGTTAAAAAAAAAAAAAAGATGCCAGCATTAGGATTGGATAGGTTATAAACTTATTTGGTGGATTAATGAGGTTACAAATTCTTTACCTAAGACTTTTGAACAAGTTACCCTTGTAAGTTCTCAGTTTGTTGACCAAACGACTGTTTTTTTACAAAGGTAGTAGCATGAATTATTAGTGTTTTTATTTTATGATTTGGATAATTTATTCTATTGGTATTACTGTATTTGTTGTTTATGTAAAAAAATTAGAAAAATGAGATATGAGTATTTGATTCAGTCACACCTCCACTGATGTTCGATAGAAATGATATTTTATAAAGACGATAAGCATGTAAAAGAGCTCGATATCTTCTAAGATTATGTTTGATCCTATTTTTGTGTCACACAAGCGACACGTCTGGGAAATCTTCAAATGAAAAGATCTTTATTCTTCTTTTTTGACTTTTCGACGGAAATTTGGGATATATTTACCTCTTACTAACCGTAAAACAATGCAATAGTACGTTTGGTATCATCGATTATTATCTTATAGTAGTGTTTTACTTCATGTGTCTAGATAAAGACACAATGTAAGACACTCAAACAACGATAATTAAATCAACAGTTTACTCTATTTTTTAAGTGTTTAATTGAAAACTGATAGCTATTTTTTAAATATTTAATCAGCAGTTTGCTCTATTTGGTCAAAAACATATAAATTTAATCAATTTATTTGATTTGCAAAAATCTGTTTTAGTTGCAACAGACGTTAGTAGTGCAAATGATAGATTTTATGAATAAATTTGATTCTCAAAATCTATAATATTAATTTAGTTATTGCCACAAAACTAAAGTACTTCAATTCTTTGTTCCGTACTTGGTAATAGTTATGAATTGTATATTTCGCCCTCCATATTCCATGGGCTTCTGTCCAAAAATATATATACTATGGCGAGACCAATATGTGTACATTGGGTTGTGTAGACCCCGATGTAGGTTTCACGTAAATTATCCAAATGGTTTGATTTGTTTAAATTTTGTTTTTTTTTATTTAGAGTTTCTTTAAAAAACTGAGCTCCATCGGATATCGAGAAAAACATTATATAGTATTAATTTCATTTTTTATTTCTGAATTCAAAGGGACCCAAAAAATTGAATATATGGATTAAGTTTTTACTATTTTCGGTGGAATTTATATATTTTCAAAAAATTAAACGACATACATTATTTGTGTGGGACTCCAATATGAATACCCAAAATCCGGTGTAGGCGTACTCGTTTTATTTTAAGATTTTTACCTCTAGATCTAAAGAATAGGCATCTAATCACCATTAAGACAAATCACTCTTTTTAATTGGAGTACTATTAAGGTAAGTTACAAATATTTGGGGCTTAGGTTTAAGATGCACTTTCTTATTATAAATGTCACACCCCACTCTGGCAGGATTTAGCCTGCACAAAGTGGTAGAACACCTGTCACCATCTGTATGCCTTTTAGTCTACTCACAAAAATAATGTACAAGGCTCAACCTAAAACTCGCAATGGAAGCAGTCAAAAGATAAAATTACACCAAAAACTCCATTGTCATAAGTAAATCAGGTGCTCACACCTTCTCAACAAACTGTACAGTCAAAAGTATTTGACATGTATTCAACCACACCAACCTCACAAAATATTGTTTATCCATAACACCCACTGACTAGCGAAACCACAAAACATAACCTTTATGAACACCTAACTGGCATTGTAGTGGTCCGACATCTAGCTCATCTGGAAATCTACAACCAAAAAGTTACAGGAGAATGTACCTTAGCAACATAATAAATAGAAATGATGAGTATTTAGATGGATTGAAGTATAAACACCACACCAACACATTCGCTTAAACAATTTAGATGGATCATAATTTTAAAACATCACACCCACTTTTATAAAGATTTATAAATCTCCCACAATAGAAGTTTTCTACAATTTTCCAACAAACTTTCTCATCCCACACAATTTATCATTTATCTCAAAAACACAATCCACCATGTGTTTTTTCAAAAATACAGTCCACCGGCTCATCTAAAAAACACGACCGATTGGCTCATCTCAAAATCACACTTTCATCTTATATGTAAAGTAATAACAATTAATTTTTACCAAATGTGCCAACGAGTCGTCTACCTCACGACCGGGAGTTATGACGGTACCGTTACCTCGTTCACAGACTCACATATAGTGGCGGTGACGAGTGCCATTATTTATCATCAATGGTAGGTGCATCCCACTACGTAATCAAAGTTTATCGGCAAGCAGCAATCAAGCTTGCACAACAAACATTTGGCACAACCCACGAATGCAAGTTGCCAACCTTGCAAACTAAAATATTGGCACAGCCCATGCTACAAGATGCCAACCTTGCAAATTTTTGGCTAAAACGCTGGCACACAGCCAGATGGCACAGCCCACGAATGCAGGTTGCCAACCTTGCAAGCTAAACATTGGCACAAGAGGCATAAAAATTATCTTTCCACCCACCAAAAATATTTGATCCATCACCAAAATCCATTTGATCCATCCAAACAAAAATAATTGTCATCATATACTCGAAAAACATCAAAAGAGCTTTCAAGAACAATAATAATCACAAATCAACTTTGAAACACACAACATTTTTATTTATTATAGAAGCTGTACATTCTCACCAGCCACGAAAGGACAACTCCGCTATCAACTTAACCTCCACGCACCAAAAGCATAACCACGACCATTCTTACGATTTCACCACCTATAATACCAATTATACAGTACCCATAAGGCTCACTACCAAAATTCATGCCCAAATGCAAATGAAATGCATGAAAATGCATCCTATAACCCAACAGTGTTGTGCTCTACGAATTTCTAGAATTAATCTACTCACTCACTTCACAGGAAAATTTTACTAGAAACTCTAGACTCATACATAATTATCATATCAAAAATTCAGAATTTTCTGAGCTCTTTAACTATTTTTAAACAACCCCCAAACAAACCTATAGCTTGCTGAAAATTCCCCCAAACAGATTTCTCTCCAACTTCAAACTAAAAACTGCTATTCTCTGGAAAGAATTGAGGCACAACCCATACATCATTTCCAAGGTATACGAGTCTAGTTTCATAATCAGAAGACACTACGCCAAATATTGCTTTTGCCGGAGGGACTATTAATGCCGGAAAAGCCACTTTTTCGGCGGTTTAACAAATGCCGGAAAAATAACTTTTACCAGTGGTTATATAAATTCCCGCCGGAAAAGTGACATTCCCGGCGGTTTTCGTGAAAATGCCTATAAAAATATATATATATATATTACGGTAAACTATAAATATGTGTTTTGTTTCAAATGACACAAAGTGCATGCTAGTTCAGTTGGTAGCGCATGTGCGCGCGCAGTGCGAGGTCTCGTGTTTGAGACTTGGGCAAAGCATTACAAATGAAGAATGCGTGCCACGCGGGGTTGCCACATGGCCGTCACGTGTAATTCTTTTTTTCTTAATATACATTATTAGTATTCTCGGCAGTTTTAAAACTGCCCCTAATGGCCTCTATTTTTACCGGCAATATTATAACTTTTCCCCGGCCGTACAGACGGCGGTCGTGATTACCGCCGGTAATGGGTATTCCTGGCGGTTTTTGGGCTTTTACCGGCAATTTTCTAATGCCGATAATGCTTAAAATTGACGTAGTGAGGCAGTGTACCAATCGGATACCCCAGCTAAAAGTTATAACCATTTTCCCAAGACGTGGCAGTGCTGTCTGTACAAACATGAACCTGACAGTAGATGGGTTCACGAATTTTCATATTTTTTGTACTTCGAATTAAACCCCAAAATTTTTACACAACATAAATAACATCCATGGATAGCTACTGTAAAAATCTTGTAAATTTCCAACTTTAGGAACCATGTCCTAAAATTCGCCAAAAACCATGGCAGATTTGGTTTTGTGAAAAACCAGTCAATGAACACCTTCATCTTCCTTTCACGAATTTCATTAAAATAAACCCCAAATCACTCTTGTGAGATGCAAAAGACTTAATTAACTTGTAAATGAACAACATAACTCAAGAATTTTGGAAATTAAACTCCAATTCATACCTCAATTTTGGGTTTTCCCCAAAATTTTCTTCTTTCCTCCATTCTTCTTCTTCTTCTCTTTCGGTCTCTATCTTCTTTGATTATTGACAGAGGAAGTGCGAAAGAAAAATCTTCTCTGATTAATCATCAGTCAACAAGAAAGAAAAGAAAGAAAATATCTAATGCCCAAATTACACTTCACCCCTCCAACTTTAGTTTCTATTAGCTTTAAGCCCAACACTTATGAAAATTACCTTTCTCTTCTTTCCCTCTTTCATAATTCGGGTCTCACAAACACCTCAAACCGTACACCACTATATGAGCATATCGATAGGTCCGTTAGCATCACGTGAAAAGGTATCAAATATTTTTGAAATAACCCGGGGTGTTACAATAAAGTTTTAGTAGTTTAGAAACTTTCATAGAGTACCCTAGGATTTTAGGCATTTTCATAGGGCACCCTTAGGATTTAAGTTTAGACACTTGCATAAGGTACCTTAGGTTTAGGTTTAAGGTGCAGTTTCCTATTATTATACGGTTTTAGTAGTTTAGGCACTTTCACATGGTACCCTAGAATTTTAGGCATTTTCATACGATACCTTAGGATTTTAGACACTTTCATAGGATATCCTAAGATTTAGGTTTAGACATTTTCATAGGGGACCATAGGATTTAGGCACTTGGGAGTGCCCATGTGAGGTGGAGATAGAGAGGGAAAGAGAGGGAACAAACTGAAAAAGGTTAGATCCTCTTTTGTTTGAATGGAACAGAGTGAACAAACTGAGAAATAGAACAAACTGGGCAGTGTTTTTTCTCAGGGAAATGGCTACAATACACACCCTTTATTTGGGTGTACCATATGCATCTATTGTATGGTCCAGATTGTGTCACCTCATCGACAATCATAACATTTTTTGATTTTTCGTAACTTTTCAGCAATATGATTTGTAACATTTTGGTGCGTCTCGTAACTTTTACAAAAAAATTCATAACCTTTACAAAAAATTCGTATTTTTTTTGCAAAAAATCGTAACTTTTACAGGGATGTGTATGATACACTTCCAAATAAATCCAAATAAGAGATGTGATTCAGAAATTTTCCCCCCATATATATATATATATATATATATATCCTATCAAGGATCCCGAACCATGTTACGGTCCGAACCTCCACTTTCCAAGCCAAATTTCCATGATCCGAACCGTTAGATGTGTTTAGAAGGTGTTTTTTAGGGCCCCGCTAGGATTTGGCAAAAAAAAATCCTCGGAAGGGTTTGATCCAAACAGTTTTTCATAAAAATGCATTTAGCCCTAAAAAACACCTTCTAAACACATGTAACGGTTCGGATCTTCTAGATTTGGTCTGGAAAGCGGAGAAAAACATGTGGTCCGGTTTTTATTCCCATCCGGACGTCCGGATGGGAAGCTTACTCTCTCTCTCTCTCTATATATATATATATATATATATCAAAAAACTTCCAATCCAAACTCCCGGATTTTAAAACGTCCGGACCTTCACCTTCCAAATTTTTTTTTTGAAAATCCAAACCGTTAGATGTGTTCAAAATGTGATTTTAAGGTCCAACGCGAAGATTTGTCAAAAAAAAAGTGTTTTTGTGAAAAACTGCCCCGATCAAGCCCTTCTGGGTATTTTTTTTGACAAATCTTCGCGTTGGACCTTAAAATCACGTTTTGAACACATCTAACGGTTTGGATTTTCAAAAAAAAATTTGGAAGGTGGAGGTCCGGACGTTAGGTCCGTAAATAATGGTTTGGATGTGAAGGGGTTCCACACATATATATATATATATATATATATATATATATATAGTGGGCTTCAGGTCCAGGAGCCTGGAAAATAAGAAAAATCCGGACTTCTTTCCTCAGATCCAACGGCTCTAATAAGAGAACTCATTAAAAAGGCTTGCGGGTCCTGATTCCGGGTAAAAAACAAGTCGCGGGTCATAATATGACCCGGGTTTATCACACGGGTCACTTCTGTTTGCTCCAGGCGATAGTAGAGAGAGAGAGAGAGAGAGAGAGAGAGAAAAGAAAGAAGAATGTCGACGACGAAGAAGATCTCATTGAACCTCCACCGACGCACCACCTCCATCAACAGGTATCTCTCTCTCTCTCTCTGGTTCGATTGGGATGAGAAACCCCAATTTCTTTTGAAACACCCTTGGTTATGTTAATTGCTTTTCTTGGGTTGGGTCAGATCTACTTGGATTTGAAATTTGATTGCCTAATTCAAGCTCTTAAGTTGATTGTCCAAACAATTTCATTCAGCAGAGAAGGAAAAGGGCTGCTAACGATGATGAAGGTAGCTCCTGATGGGAGTGTTTTTTGAAGTTCTACCCCATCTGGGTTTTTCATCAGTTTCATTCAACAGAGAAGAATTAACATGCTTTTTGTCAATTTCATTTTTTTAATGTTGTTTTGTTATTTTTGTTTTTGGTTTTAATGTTTTTGGAAGTTCTGTTGTATAAGTGATACAGTTCACATGCATTAATACTTGGATCTTCTTTTTGTATACCCTTGCCATCTTGCTTCTGATCGAATTGGGTTGATTTGTTCTTCGTCGTTCTTCGTTTCTCTCTCTCTCTCTCTCCTCGTCTCATTTGGAGCAACAACAGAAGTGATGATTAACCCGGGTCGTATTATGACCCGCGACTTGTTTTTTACCCGGAATTAGGACCCGCGAGCCTTTTTAATGAGTTCTCTTATTAGAGCCGTTGGATGAGATCCAATGGCTGAGAAAAGAAGTCCGGATTTTTCTTATTTTCCAGGCTCCTGGACCTGAAGCGTATATATATGCTACTATTAGCCATTAGGGTTGCTGCCTCTTTGGTTCCTGCCTCTTTACTTCCCCAGTCATCGGTTTACTCATCTTGCAAAACACATAGAGAGAGAGAGAGAGAGAGAGAGAGAGAGAGAGGCGATCCCAGGCGTAGCCTACCCCAAACCTCGCTATCTCCAATCTGACTCTCCGACAACCTCCGATCATCGAGCAACTGAAAGAGAGGTGATCTCACTCTCATCTACTTGTCGAGCTTTCTCAAATCTGGTGAGAAATCGCTCCCCACATTCATATTTCTCTTAGTCCTCACTTTGAAAATGGGTTCCTACTTCCTCGTTCCTACTGTTATGATCTACTCTTCTGAAACGAAAAACCCATTTTCTTCGTCAGTTTGAGGTTAGCCCTAAATTTTTCTTGAGGTCTGTTCACTCCTTCCATTTTTCTACTGATTCACAGGCATCAAACACTGTGTAGATATTTTTTGCATCACATTGAACTTTGCAACCATACTGGGATTCTTTGGTAAGAGTATCCACAATGGTCTAACCAAAATTGGATAACTAAAAGTTGCCACATAAGCTTTTGGTTATCCATTTAGAGGTTGCTAAAGTTAGTAAGTCCCACATTGGTGTTTTTTGTCCATAACCAAAAATAATGGACACCCTCCATCACTTATTCACTTATTCAAATGATAAACAAAACTTGCCACGTTACTTTTTCAAATTACAAAAAATAGTTTTGAAATTTTTTTTAAAAAATATTTTGAATTTTCTTTAAGTACAAAATGGTTTAAAAAAAACAGTTTTTAAAAATAAATTTTGAAAAAAAACAGTTTTTAAAATGAACTTTTGAAAAAAAACAGTTTTTTTTAAAAGAACTTTTGAAAAAAACAGTTTTTAATAGGAATTTTTGAAAAAAAAAAACAGTTTTTTAAAATGAACTTTTGAAAAAAACAGTTTTTTAAAATAAACTTTTAAAAAAAACCAGTTTTTTAAAATTAAACTTTTGAAAAAGAAAAAAAAATTTTAAATTAAACTTTTGAAAACATTGTTAAGAGAAGAGAGAGAAGGTTTTTGTCATTTTGTGTAATGTGGGTGTACTTGATTGGGTAGATGTGGGGTCCATTAAATTTGGTTATTGGCAAAAAGTTGCTAGTTTTGGTTATCCAAGTGACAAAATTTGGTTAGTTGCTAAGAGGTTGCTAAGTTTGGTTATTCCAATGTGAGCACTTTTTTAAACAAACATTGCTAACTTTAGCAACTTTTTGGTTTTGGTTATGCCAATGTGGATGCTCTAAGATCATTAGGTTGGTAAGATCTTCGTCAGTTTGAATGAATTTTTTTATCACAGCAATCAGGTTTTCACAAGAGAAGCTTTTGACGAGTTTGAGTCCGAGCTGAGTCGGCTCGTTCATTAAAAACCGAGTTCTAACTAGCGAGCTCGAGCTTTTTAAATATTTCTCGAGCCGAGCTCGAGCCATGCCATTATGTACCGAGCCGAGCTCGAACATGCCAATGCTGAGCTCGAACATGCCAATGCTCGGCTCGATTCGGCTTGATTACACCCCTAGTTGTCAGTAGCATTTTCAACCGGTTGTAGCAGGTTATAGGAGAAAGAGGGGGAGTGGCTAATTGATGGCTAAGATCAATTTAGAAGATCCAAAGGCTAAAAAAAAATGGGGGCACCGGTGCCCCAATACCACTTTGGGGCACTACAGCCGGACCCCCCTTTTCTCTCTCTGCTTGATTTCATTGGAGGAGATTCATATATACATATACCGTGGAGAGAGAGAGAGAGAGAGAGAGAGAGAGAGAGAGAGAGAGAGAGAGAGAGAGAGAGAGAGAGAGAGAGAGAGAGAGAAGCCGCTTACTGGCCACTCAATGTGGAGTGTTTAGCTGTCGTGGGGTCTCTTTAAAGAGGACCGTTTCGAGAAATTGGAAAAAATTGGCGAAGGAACCTATGGGTAACTACTTCATCTCTTGCCCCCCTCGACTTTTATCGTTCGTTATGTGTTCTGCACGTTGGATTGACTAAGCCAGTGTTTATGATGATTTATACATTTCGCATGGTTACAAATATGTGAATGTGTGTAGTTAAAGGTCTTTTTTTTCCCCTTGGCATTGATTACTGACTCTGGTTACTGTAGACATGAGCCATTGATGGAAGAGCTCAGAATCATGGAATAACTTATATATAATGTATAAATGCTCAAAAATTAAAAAAATTTGTTGCCCCAACCTAGGGTGTTACCCAAGCCTGAGTGCTTGCTAGGCTTACCCTTGGGCCGGACCTGCTTGTCAAATATGAACTTTCCTAAGGGCATTCTCCCAAATGCACCCCCCATTGGTGCTCTCCTAATGTGCACCCGTGCTCATTTTTCTCTTTATAGCCATCCACCCTCATTGGACTGCTAGGATCATTTTTATTTCAATGCCTCACGTTCTCCTTGTAGAATCCTCCAGGAAAATATCTCCATTCATCACGCCTCTACAATGTTCTGGAACTCTCGTGCTAAGTCTAGCACATAGTGGAGTCTTCTATAATCTTTTTGAATATTCAAAACTCCTCCCTTCCAGGATCCTTCTAAAATGGGTGCACTCTCTAGATGGGTGCTCGCTCCCATCCAAATGGGAACCCGCTCCTCAATAGAATGGGAGCTTCCACACTAATTAAGGACGAAATTCTCACTTCTCTTTTCAAATATATGCAAGGAGGAAGAAAAAGAAACAAGAAGAGATATTTAGGACTCTCTCTTTCTCATCTTGTATTCTTCTACTTATTTACATATTTAGTCCATATATGTGGCATAAGAAATTCTATTAGGTTGTCATTTCTCACTCATTTATATATATATAAAATATTTATATGCACTCTCCTTTTCCAACTATAAAACATATGTAGGGGTGAGTACACTCCTCAAGGTCTGAAGTTCAATGCCCCACGGGGTGAGTGCCTTGAAGTAAGTAGGGAACCGTAACTTGTGTGGTCGTGCTAGGGTTTCTCGTTACCCAAAAAAAGAAAAAAAAACACTAAATCTTGTTTAAAGCTCATTTAGTCATTTAGAAGCCCAATTTCTACCTAGCTTAGTCCTTGCCACGATATGGTACATAAGTGTACGTTTTCAAAACGAAGAGTGTTTAAATTCTACCAGCGTGTTGTGCGAAATCTAGGATACAAGAAAGGAATGAATCTCTCGAATTGAATTGCTCATATCAAGGATTAATGATTTTAGCAGTTGATTGGAAATCTCCTGAATTATTATTATTGTTGTTGTTAATTTGTGTGGTAAGTCTTTGCTAATTTAGTGCGTTGATGGGTACTTGAATAGATAACTTTGTTCACTAAATTACACAAATTGAATAAAAAGAGAAATTATCAACAAAATAAGATGTCACCACAAAATTAAAATTCGAAGATTTTTAATTATGTGAGAATGGCCCATACAGTCTTAGTTCGAGGGATGACCTCACTTGGCACGCTTGCTAGCATTGGCTACTGTATGACCCACTTAGCTATAATTAACAACAATGTTAGTTGGATTCTTCAAATGTGTAAAGTATTCGTGTCTCAGATACTTAGACACTCGGATAATGGTGCGGAATCCGTGTCCGATATGTTTAATTTGGACATTCACATTGCTTATACATTTTAATATGCATAGAACTCCGACACTTGGATGCAACTGACACTTGCACCCGAGTCCATGTTACATGGGTAGTAATGGGCAAGAACATTCCTTTCATAATCAATGAATCCGCGATCTAGATTGTACATATAATTAGGATATGTTCCAGCAGCACATGTAAGCTTTTGGGGATTGTAATGGAGCACGAGATATAGAGGATTCAATTGATCCTGCGAGATGCGCGTCTGCCACCCTTTCACGTTCATGGCATCGCCAGGGAACAACATAGAATTAAAACTAGTCCAGTTTTGACATTTCATATTCCAAACCATGTCTTTAAATAAGATTCTTTCTTTTGCATCCCAAAGCAGGGGTGAGTTATAAATGAAAAAGCAAAAGTCCCTGCAAAAAAATTGTTAATGTCAGTCATAATTTGAAAGAGTAAACTGTTGGTGGGCACGAAGAATTTTATACTCAAACACTACTCGTTAATCACACATCAAAACTTCTCTCATACACAGACATAATCTGGTGGGGGGAGACCCCCTCTGGGGCTCCCCGTTACTCTCTGCTTTCTCTTCTCTCTGTTGCCCACACAAATATTGCACACATACAAGATACACTAAATAACAAACAACTCAATAAACACTCAACTACTTCCACAACCATTCCTCTACTCCATTGTATAATTGGTCAACTCTCATCCATCTAATCTTTATACAAAGCCTTGGTCACATTCACTCACCATGTTTCCCGACCTCATCCTCTTCAATTTCAAACTCACTCTCTCTCTCTCTCTCTCTCTCTCTCTCTCTCTCTCTCTCAATCAACACACACACTAGGACCAAACAATTAACTTTACTATCTCAACATAAACCATGTGAATTACTATATTATCTAAACTTTTGAAGGCTGCTGTACATTATAATCGTACGCATCCGATTGCCTAGTGCATATAATAAATCGACAACTCTTGGCACCATCGCTGAAGAGGTGATTGGATGACCTTGAACGACCTTCCTCACAGTAGCTTCAAAATCAACAATATCCTTATGGATACCAACTTCTATACTAAAAGCTGTAGTCATATATATGAAGTAGATAATATTCTAGGTCAAAAGGTCAAAACATTTTACTATGGGAGTCTACCTGTCTACGTGTATGACAAGAGGTGCAATGCATAGAACAACTAAAATAAGTTAGGAACTTAGGACAAAGAGATTACATGCCATTTGTTTGCATGCACCATCTATCCAAAATATCATATGTTTAAGGACACAGAGATTAGCATTCAAATGGGAGCAAAGATATTTGCATTAGAAAATTCTCCCATTACACCCTCTAGTGTAGTAAACGAATAAGTAAAAGAAAAAGATCTGCTCGTCAAAGGTGGAATTTCCGGAAACAATTTGCTATTCTATTGGAGCCATAAGAAATGCAGGAGCTATAAATAAAGCTGCACAACTTTAGATCATGATTCAGGTTGTTACAACTTGCTAAGAAGCTCGATCAAAATCTCTAGCTGTAGATTCATTATTCATAATTTGCTATCTTTAGATCCGTATGATTTTCATTTATTTATTTATTTTAATTTTTGGAACCAAAATAAGGGATCTGCATATTCATAGTAATAAAATCTAAAATTGTGCAGCTTTATTTATCGCTCCTGCATTTCTTATGGCTTCGGTAGAGTAGCGTAGCAAATAGTTTCCGGAAATTCCAGCTTTGACAAGCATATCTTTTCTACTTCTTATTCGTTTACTGCGCTGGAAGGTGTAATGAGAGAATTTTCTAATGCAAATATGTTTGCTCCCATTTGAATGCTAATCTTTGTGTCCTTGAACATATGATATTTTGGATAGATGGTGCATGCAAACAAATGGCATGTAACCTCTCTGTCCTAAGTTCCTAACATCTTATTTTAGTTGTTCTATGCATTGCACCTCTTGTTATACACGTAGGCAGGTAGACTCCCATAGTAAAATGTTTTGACCTTTTGACCTAGAATATTATCTTCTTCACATATATGACTACATCTAGAAATATAGAAGTTGGAATCCGGAAGGATATTGCTAATTTTGAAGCTATTGTGAGGAGGGTTGTTCAAGGTCATCCAATCACCTCTCCGGCGGTGGCGCCAACAGTTGTCGATTTGTTCTATGCACTAGGCAATCGGATGCGTACGGTTATATTGTATGATAGCATTCAAAAGTTGAGGTAATATAGTAATTCACATGGTTTATGTTGAGATAACAAAGTTAATTGTTTGGTCCTAGTGTGTGATTATTGAGAGAGAGAGTGAGTTTGAAATTGAGGAGGATGAGGTCAGGAAACATGGTGAGTGAATGTGACCAAGGCTTTGTATAAAGATTAGATGGATGAGAGTTGACCAATTATATACTGGAGTAGATGAATGGCTGTGGAAGTAGTTGAGTGTTTATTGAGTTGTTTGTTATTTAGTGTATGTGTGCAATATTTGTGTGGGCAACAGAGAGAAGAGAAAGCAGAGAGTAACGGGGAGCCCCAGAGGGGGTCTCCCCCCACCAGATTATGTCTGTGTATGAGAGAAGTTTTGATGTGTGATTAACAAGTAGTGTTTGAGTATAAAATTCTTCGTGCCCACCAACAGTTTACTCTTTCAAATTATGACAGACATTAACAATTTTTTTGCAGGGACTTTTGCTTTTTCATTTATAACTCACCCCTGCTTTGGGATGCAAAAGAAAAAATCTTACATAAAGACATGGTTTGGATTATGAAATGTCAAAACTGGTCTTGTTTTAATTCTATGTTCTTTGGCGATACCATGGACGTGAAAGGGAGGCAGACGCGCATCCCGTAGGATCAGTTGAATCCTCTATATCTCGTGCTCCATTACAATCCCCAAAAGCTTACATATGCTGCTGGAACATATCCTAATTATATGTACAATCTAGATCGCGGATTCATTGATTATGAAAGGAATGTTCTTGCCCGTATCCTAGGGAAGATTATCCTTGTCAATACAACTTCGCTTTGAAGAGATTTGGGCTGTGTTCGTTTGGAAGTTTTGGGGCAGTTTTGACACTATTTTAGTTTTGATTACATCATCACTTTTCTCTCTATCTCTCTCTATTTATTACATCTGCTTACATCATTAAAACAAAACTAAACTAAACTAAACTGTGCAATCGAACATAACCTTGGGGATTGCTATCATCAAAAGTTTCAATAGGAGATGCCTCTTGCACCATACATGGTTTTCTTATAACAAATTTGTCCATGATGCCAACTAACCAATAAAAAATGAAAAAGCATCAATAAACATTCTACCATCAATATCATCCTATATTTTAAATGCAATCAATCTTTCACAAAAATCAATAGAGTAGCACACAAAATTACAAATCTATAATCTAAATTACCTAATCACTTAAATAACAATGAACATATAATAGATTAAGTGAGTTAGAGAGAGTTAATTGTCTTACTTTTTAGGGCAAAGCTTGATAAGTGTGTAGAGACAAACAAACTTCCAATATTCAATGAAGATGTCCAAATTCTAGCATCTCATCTTGATTGGTAGCTGGACATTGAAGGAATTGATAAATCAATTATCTACATTCATTTATTCATAAATAACCGAACAAAACCTAGGGTTGATTACAATACATTATCACATTACCTCTGTGTGTGTGTGTGTGTGTGTGTGAGAGAGAGAGAGAGAGAGAGAGAGAGAGAGGTGGGCTTGGAACTTGGAAGAGGCAAAGGGGAATTCGCTGCCCTGGCTTTAATCAGTCGGACTGCTCGAACCTCGAAGTCGCACTAGTGGCCCAGAGAAGAAAGTTTATTTTTGCAAGTGAAAAGTCGAACAACTGATCCCTTTGTTTGGGTATCAAGTATGCCTTTAGCTTTTTAGGTACTTCACATGCCTTTTTTTTTTATTTGGGCTTTAATTTTTTGGGTTTCAATTTAAATTGAACTTGGGTTTTTTTATTGGCCCAAGTGTTCAATATTGGGCTCTTTTTTGGTCAGGATTTTCAATTTATAGGGGCTTGTGTGTTCAATTTAATTTTGGTAGGGTGTTCAACAATAGACTAATCCATAAATTTCTTCATGTATTCTGAGGATTTTTTTTTTGGGTGGTCATCTGACCATTGAAAGCATCATGTGCCGCCGCCCCTGCCTCCAACAGTCGTGGTCGGCAGTAAGATCTTTCTGTTCAGTGGGCTTGAGGGTCCTGATTGGAAAGCGAGACAGTGGGCTGAAGTGTACGACACTAAATCAGGCAGGTGGACTTTTCTCTCTCCATCTACACAATTGCCTACAGCGTATGGTTTGTTTGCTGTTGCTTTAACTGGTCCTTCCCTTGGAAAATTTCTAGTTGGTTCATGTGCCGATGATTTTTTTTACACTTATTATGTGGAGGACGGTCACTGGGATCGTTGGGATCATGAGATGGTTTGGGCCATTCCGTGCAATGTGAAGCCGGTGTCAGTCATCACCACATTCTGGTTTAATAACTGCAAGCTTCATGCATATGACTTGATCACGAAATGCTCCTACTCAGGGTGTATAAAGGACCTGGACAAGGTTATTCCCCTTGACTCCTTCCTGCCACCCAATAGTTGCATATTTTGTCCAGCAGTGCATCATGTTGCTGACAATGTGTTCTCTTGCTCTGCATTGAGTATTTCTCTGTTCAACACCAATCTGCCCTGCTGCATGGCGTCCAGTTTAGTATCTCTGATCTTGTCATCCAAGTGGGTGAAGACTTATACTTGGATGCCGGTCTTCTAAGGCTTATGCTATTCCGATGCCATACCAGATCCTCGATGCTGTGGTAATGCAAGCAGACATCTTACCCTGTTACTGCTTTTGTCAATTTTATTTATTTGTATCTGTTAAGTGCCGAAATATGATTATTTAGGCCCTCTAAACCACACTTGTTAGTGAAATTTATTGGACAGGTGATGCTTGTTTTGTCTTTTTTTTTTTCCTTCTGTTTTCACGTCCTTCGGGCTCATTGTCTATGATTTTGGGTAAAAAGAGAGTTAAAAAGAAGCCTGCGATCAAAGTGCAAAGGGATTCAAAATTGAAAAGATGATTTATTATTACATGGAGTTAAAAGGGTTTCTTATGCAATTGATACATTAAAGTTTAAACCCTTCCTATATAAATCAAAGGATGCCCACTGACTTGGGAGGTTGGTTTTTAGAATTGAGGGCAGCGGCATCCAAGCCGTACAAGGAGTTGTTGTTCTTTGACGATGGAGACTAGATCAACATCTTCTAATTCTCTCCTACTCATGAGCAACTAATCATCTTCTTAGGGTGTAGATGAAACCCTAACCAAGTAACTTTCTTTTTATATTAATTTTGGATTTTGATTATTGAAACGATGGTCGTATAACTTCAAGACTTATTTTTATTATTCGATCTTATTTTTCCTGTCTAGTGTTATTTGTTTGTTTTCGTTGATTGCAAATACATAGTTATGCAACAATTTTCTTAGCGCGTGAAATTGCGAATTAGGATAGTCCATGCCTAGGGAAGACGAGTCGTGCCTAGATTAATTAGTTATAGAATCGAAGACAATTCGTGCCAATTGAAGATAGGTTATGCCCGGTTTTCAATTACATTCTATTTTCTTGGCTATATCGCTAGGGCTAGTAACTTTTAGCGAGTTATTGTCGTTTCGGTAATTGATTTCCCTAAATTAATATAATTACTTGGTTGTGAAGTTAGGGTGGATTAAAAAACCTAAGATTTTTTTCCATATTACTACCTCCGTCCCAATTTTATAGTCCCTTGTTCTATCCTAACCGGATAAAAAAACGATTATATCATTTAATTGATAATACATTTTATATGCAATATAGATCTTGTTTGATAGATCTTGATTTAATCTAATCTAATAAACAAAATGTTCAAAATCACCTAAAACATTGTAGATTATAATATATAACACTTTGAAAAGTGGCACGAAATCCCATAAGAGACTATAAAATTGGGACGGAGGGAGTATTTAATTCACAATCTTTCTTGCTTTTTATTATTTAGATAATTTTAGAAATCAAACTCGATTCAACTTTTTCTTTAATTAATTTAGAAATCAATTGAAAATTTTGCAACTTAGCCGTTTAATCTCTGAGAAGCGATACTCGGAATATTTACCACTATTCATTTAAGCAGTAGTAATTTTTTCGTTTATAAATTATATTTCATATGGAAACGACACGATCAAATTTTAGCGCCGTTGCCAGGGATTACAAGCACGGTTGCATTGCTTCAATTAATTTTTATTTTAATTCATAGTATAGGACTTTCTTTATTACTTAATTTTTTTTTATATTATTTTTGTTGTTGTGTCCCCCTTTTTTTTCTAGGATTTGGATTCTAGGCAAGAAAAATAGTGCTGATGGTTATCATATGATGGAGAATGTTCGGTGCCGATACAAAATACAACCCAAAACAAGATGGAATATGTCTATCCTCCCCACTGTTCAGAGTTTGTCCAAAGGCAAGGTAGTTATGCCCAATGGTTTCCTGAACCTAGTTATTATTGCTACTCCAACACTTATGATTTGGGATAGGAAAATCATACCAATTTTTCGTGGACAGAACACCCTTCGGACCTATATTACGCCCCATCCCCAAGGCAAATTTTTTCTAATAGTACTGATCAATTGGCCTACTACCCTACTTCCCTACAACAATCGTATCAACCTCCTGCTCCCCCTCCACCTCAAAAATATTCGATAGATTTTCAAGAGAAGATGTTGCAAGCTATTGAAGAGATTAAGGCTATTACCCAACAACATACCCAAGAGTTTCACTCCAAAGCCCAATCTCTCTTAAATATTGAGGTGTACACGAACCAGATAGAAATTGCGATTAGTAGAAGGGATGAGGAAATATTATTCAATAATGAGCCAGTAGTGGACACTAGCCATGAGGAGGATCCATGGAAGGTAGTGGACATTAGGGATGTAGTGGATATAGAGTATGCAAAGGATACACAAGATGAGGAACATGTTATCACCAACTTCGGAAATTCTAGGGTTGAAGAGGTCGTCCTATCAAAGGGGGGTGTCGATTCCTCTCCTCTTCAATTGAGCTCTATCTTTGAGACCATGTCAAGTGACCCAATGGCCAACTCTCCAACTAGAAGTTCTACCACATGAATCTGTGTATGTACCTTTGGGCCCAGTAGAAACTCACCATGGTCACACCTTTGCATGTGATTCAAAATGAAGGGAAGAGAGTGGATGAAAAGTGTCAAGATTTTCAAAGTAAAATTGAGCGGGATTTTGTTTTTGGGTGCAATCGTTTGATTCCTACTCATCGAACGAATCTAATGACACTACTAATTAACGACACATTTCCTTGGTATTCGGATCATGTCTGAATTTTGGGTAAAAATAAATCTTGACTCACTTATTTGAACACATCGCTACTCAGCTTTTAATTGAGTCAAAACAATTTTTGT
Source organism: Vaccinium macrocarpon (assembly GCA_022606695.1). NCBI lineage: Eukaryota > Viridiplantae > Streptophyta > Magnoliopsida > Ericales > Ericaceae > Vaccinium > Vaccinium macrocarpon. The sequence continues at coordinate 35,769,151 of CM040180.1, read as the reverse complement.
TGGCATGATCCTTATGTTGTGAATTACAATAAGTGACTTAAATTGCTTTGAGCTCTATTGATGTCTGGTTGAAGACATGAAATTTGCGCTTCTTGGGAGGCAACCCAAGTGTTATTCATTTTTTTTAGTGTCGTCTTTGAGTACTTTCTTTTTCTAATTTGGTTTATTTTTTGTTTTGAGTTTTTATTTTTTTATTTGGTTGTCGTGGAGGCTAACAATTGCAGGTACTACGCTTCAAGTTGGGGGGGGTCTCCCTCTCGCCATCTTTTACCTGGTTATTTTTTCTCCTCTACCAACTACTAAGGTGATACATTTCCTATCTTTTACTTTCTTGTCCTATCTTTTAGTTCAAAGCTTTCAATGAGGACATTGAATGTTGTAAGTTGGGGGGAGGAATCACTTTATTTTGATGCTTATTAGTCATAAAAAGAAAAAAAAACATTGAAATTTTTTTTTAAAATGAAAAGAAAAAAAATAGATGGATTCTTTTTGCACGCGACTTGAGACTTGTCAAGATTGGCTCTTGATTGATTGAGTTTGGGATGCGATAGTAATTGTTTCGATATCAATAGGGCATTGTGTTTCTTTTTGCTAGCCAATCGTGAGAAATTTGTCATGGCATTTATGTTTAGCACCTTTGCACGTCATGTCATTGGGCTTTGGTCACTTGTGAGTTGCAATTTGATTGTTCTTGATGGCTAGTTTAGTGGAGACTTATGCCCATGTGAGTTTTGAGCCTTATCATTTTGTTAGAGTGGTGTCACGTAAACTTTTGTTTGTCTTGAAAAGAACAAATTCGTTGTCGATCTCATTATCTTTCTTGTCAAGTGTTGATTGTGGAATTGCACGGTTGTGTCGCCCCTAAGAGATGATCATAGGCCATTTTTGGTACTTTGAGCCTGTTCGTATATTTCTTTCATGCACTTACCCTTTGTGAGCCCATTTGAGCCATTAGTCATTTGTGGGGGTGTATTGTTAATCGAAAAAAAGAAAAGGGGTGAGTGGAGAATATAATTAAAATTGATTGGTGGTGATCTTCCCCATACAAAGAAAAAAAGAGAATATATATATATATATATATATATATATATATATATATATATATATATATATATATATATATATTAAAAAAAGAAAAGAAAAGAAGCAAAGTTGAAATTAAATGCAAAAAGGGTAGACACCAAGAGCCTTGTTGAAAAGAAAAGAAAACTGTGGGAGTTTGTTGAAGGGTACAAAGAGAGGTGGCGAAATGGAAAAAAAGAGGGCACAGATTGATAAATTTGCCCTAAAAGAGTTGTTGTTAGCCTAACTCGGACACTTGATATTTTACCCTAACCTTGATACACATTCCCTTACCTAATGTTATTACTCGAATTGAAGTCCTATTTGATCTTAGGGGCGATGGGATGTGGATTGATGGTGGAGAGGGTCTCAATACTTAGCATTCCATTCATGAGATCTTGTGTCCACCATATATAGAGCTTTCTTTTTGTGTCATCGTGTACGGATTATTTTGCTTTCATGTCTCATAACTTTCACCTGCACACATTGAGAGTACATTATATGCACCTTGTTTCGAGTGAATTTATTTGTGAGTGCAAGACACGGTGAGATTTGAAGTCGAGACTTGGTCCGGAGAGAACTTTTAGTTGTTTTTCACTTATGACCGAGGTCCTTGTTCACACTCGCTAAGTTTAGGTGTCATGACTTATTTCTACATTTGATAGCATCTGGAACTGCTTATGCCTCATGTCTTTGCGATGGCTTCATAATCTTGGCTTGAGATATAAATGAGTTGTCTTACAGGTTTTTGGGTCTCATGTGAAAAGAGTTTATGGTGTTTTGTGGGTAATCACTGCTGAAAACCCTCACGAGACTTCACTCGTTCTACCGGGGCCACCTGAGGGTTTAAAAGATTTATCATTCTTAGTTTATTTCCATTAGTTGCATTTATTTTATTTTGCTAGGGACTAGCAAAGTGTAAGTTGGGGGGTGTGATAAGTGCCGAAATATGACTATTTAGGCCTCTAAACTACGCTTGTTAGTGAAATCTATTGGACATGTGATGCTTGTTTTGTCTCTCTCTGTTTTCAGGTCCTTCGGGCTCATTGTCTGTGATTTTGGATAAAAAGAGAGTTAAAAAGAAGCCTAGGATCAAAGTGCAAAGGGATTCAAAATTGAAAAGATGATTTATTATTACCTGGAGTTAAAAGGGGTTCTTATGCTATTGATACATTAAAGTTTAAACCCTTCCTATATAAATCAAAGGATGCCGACTGACTTGGGAGATTAGTTTTTGGAATTGGGGGCAGAGGCATCCCAGCCATACAAGGAGGAGTTGTTTTTTAACGATGGAGACTAGACCAACATCTTCTGATTCTCTCCTACTCATGAGCAACTAATCATCTTCTTAGGGTGTAGATGAAACCCTACCCAAGTAACTTTCTTTTTATATTAATTTTGGATTTTGATTATTGAAACGATGGTCGTATAACTTTGAGACTTATTTTTATGATTCGATCTTATTTTTCCTGTCTAGTGTTATGTGTTTGTTTTCATTGATTGCAAATACATAGTTATGCAACAATTTTCTTAGCACGTGAAATTGCGAATTAGGATAGTCTATGCTCAGGGAAGACGAGTCGTGCCTAGATTAATTAGTTATAGAATCAAAGACGATAAGTGCCAACCGAAGATAGGTTATGCCCAGTTTTCAATTACATGCTATTTTCTTGGCTATATCGCTAGGGCTAGCAACTTTTAGCAAGTTATTGTCGTTTCGGTAATTGATTTCCTAAATTAATATAATTACTTGGTTGCAAAGTTAGGGTGGATTTGAAACCCTAAGACTCTTTTCCATATTGTTTAATTCACAATCTTTCTTGCTTTTTATTATTTAGATAATTTTAGAAATCAAACTCGATTCAACTTTTTCTTGAATTAATTTAGAAATCAATTGAAATTTTGCAACTTAGCATTTTAATCCTCGAGGAGCGATACTCCGAATATTTACCACTATTCATTTGAGTGGTAGTAATTGTTTCGTTTTATAAATTATTTTTTATATGGAAACAACACGATCAGTGTCAACCACATCTAATTCAACAAATTTAGGTATTGTAGATTGGGTAGATGTGTTTAAGAGAAGAATTTGTCAGGCTTCTTTGATGTATGATTTTGGTGAAGTACGAGTAAAAGACACTCTGTTATATTTGGAATATACGAAGACTTGATTCTTATCTTTGGGCTTAAAATGCTGCCAAAAACGTAGATTTTTTAGGTTTTTTAGACAAAGCTTACACAAAATTGAATTGGTTTTCAAACTTGCTGAAGCTTCTAAGAACTTTTGGTTTTATGGGCCTGGAAAGCAGTCACATTTTGGATTTGTTGGGGTTGGATTGAAGGTAGGGGAAGATGTTAGTGGTTGTTACCTGTCGGTATGGGGAAGTTTTGTGGCTGAACTTCACAATGTTCTTGGTGTTACGGATTGACATGGCAATTGCTTTATGCTGATAGGGTAGAGGTAGACTTGTAGGGTTGGTTTTCATCTCTCAAGCGTGTGCGATCCTTTTCATACCCTATTTCCAATAGGCCGAGAGTTGTATTGTCTATGCCTATTGAAATGATGTCCACTTGACAATTCATTAGCATAAATTTGATAGATTGTTCCTTTTGCAGGAATGATGGAGGTTCAAAGGATGCATAGCTTTTGCAGGTTTTGGGGTTTGGAGTGTATTGACTTTATGCAAATTTCAATCCTTGTGGTGATATTTTGGCTAGTTATTTTGCTTTTTGATGTTAGTTAATTTTCTGAGTATTTAGTTCTTTCTGGTTTTCCCCCGATTAATTGTTATTTAGTGTGGAGTTAGTCGGCAATAGTTGTATAAGAAGTGTTCATAAAAATGGTGTTGAAGTTAAGGATTGCATTACGCGTTGGAAGAGAGTTTCTGAAAGAGTGCAAGTAGTTGTTAGATAACCACTTACTTCAGTGCATGTAGTTATTAGAGAACCACTTACTTCAGGTTACTGAAATAGTTTAGTAGGTCCAATCACTCCCATCTTTTGCACTGGGTAGGTCAGTCTAATAGTATCTTCTTCTTCTTTAAGAACAGAAGATACAGACTGCAGTGTATGTTTTATCAAAATTTCTTTGGGTGACCTGTATTTCCCTGTCATTTAGAACGCAGAAGTGTCATTTATGGGTGAATGACGCGGGGAACTTGGTACTAGACATGGGGATGCAGTTATAGGGATGCCGTTATAGATTGTTCAAATATAAAGACCTTAGGAGATGTATGGTGTGGCTTGGTCATATGGTGGCTGCTACATGATTTGCATTATTTACATGGTATGATTCTTTCTGGTGCATTTGGAGTTGATTCAGGAGATACAGAAGAATGTTCTACATTTGCCAACTTTGTCCAGAGTCTCTAGAAGTAAGCATGAGCTGTATGTTATCATCAGCATCTATTCCTGTCATAAGCTGGAGATTTTTAAAGAAGTGCCTAGGTTCTGGAGATGCCTATTATATTCAAGGTCACATTTCTGGGAAAACCTGCCTAAGTTCTGGAGTCCACTATTGTATTCAAGGTTGTGTTGGCAGTACATTCCGTGTGTTTTGGAATTCCATAAATAATGCTGGATCAACTGTTATAATAATGGTTGAAATGATCTCTCATTTTTCAGCATTCACGTTACTTGTCTAAGTATACGCAGGCTCATACAAAATAAGGAGTATCACTTTCAAGTTTGAACTTCTCTCGTTTGTTTCCTGTCAACATCTTCTACTTAACCATGTCTTGTTTGAATGCTCTAGATGAAGTTGAAAGCTCTGCTACAGAAGTGTAGGGATCTTTGCCTCAGGAAATTTGACTTAAATCTTTAACCTGAATGCCTGGGTCACCGGTTCAACAGCAGGTGAACCGGGTTGCAATAATATATATATAGGTTCCACTTCTTTTCCGGATTTTTTATCCAAACTTTTTTTGATTATCCAATCCGTCCAATGTGTTTTCAAGGGTCTTCGTGGAAAATTTTCAAAAAAAAATACGGGGAAAGGTTTGATCCAAGCAGTTTTTGCAAAAATATATAAATACAGTTTTTGCGAAAATTGCTTGGATCAAGCCCTTCCTGATTTTTTTTTTGAAGATTTTTTGCGTGGACCCTTGATAACACCTTCTGAACACGTTAGACGGATCGGATTTTCCAAAAAAAATTTGCAACATAAAAATAATCATTTTTTTTCTTATTTCTGAGAGGTATGGATAAGAAGATTTCCGTATATATATGTGAAAATATGTATATACAACTATCAAATATACCCCAATTTACATATCATTCTAATATTCCTCATGGGTGTTTTTTCTCATATGTATATACAACTATCAACTACACAACAAATTCTGGTAATGCATAATTTAGTGTGTCAATATTGGCCTGGAGAGATCACATATATATAGTAGATAAATTTGCTCAGGTCCACTATTGCTCTTTCAAAAAGTGAGAGTGAAAGAATGTCTAAAAAAGTCACAATCCCACATTGGAGTCCCCAGGATAAACAGAAGCTTTGGCGTCTCCTATTCCTATTTAATCCAAGCACACACAAGTCATCGACTTGTTTGGTTAGGTTCTCCAGAACCGATTTTGAGAACTCCTGAGAACCCCACTTGAAAATGGTTCTCAAAAGCCAAAAACCTGGGGTACACCCCATTTAGTACCGAAAATGCACTCCACCCCTTCGCGGATCCACTTTTGGGTCCCACACGAGTGATCCGAACTGTTCATTGTTCTTAAAATATTTTTTCGAGGGACCCATTTAAATTCCAATCGACGGTTAAAAGTCTTCCAAATTCTCACCGATTTCAAATAAAGTTAAGCGGTAATTTTGACCAGATTTAACCCTCCGATTGACCTGATTTTCATGCGATTTTCGGTGCTTAAATGGGGTTGTACCTCAAAGAGTGCGGAAACCAAAGTGGTGCCCTGTCATTTTCAACAGTGGTACTGTGGTACTGTTGAAGCTTTAAAAAAAAAAAAAAAGGGTAGAGGCCGGTTTTTGGAAACCAAACAAGGGGTGGTTTCCAAAACCGGTTCTCAAGAACCCAACCAAACAAGGTGCGAATTCCTTGCGCAGTCGAAGGCTGGTAACGTAATTATTGCTCTGTGCCATTGAGGCGTGAGTGTAATATGTAACGGTTCACTTTTCTTTGGATGCTAATGAAAGAAAACAGGAGCCTTTCGAGGGCTATTCGGGCGCGCAGCAGTTTGGTGTCTTCCACATGGACACCGAGTTGGCAAGAGTATGGGACGGATCCAAGAATTCTGCATAGTGGGGCACCAAATCCTACTACAGAAAATTAGTTTAAAGACCAAGTTTGGGGATCTAAATGGTGTTTAGTTCAGTTTAAGTTATTTTAAGATTTTCAATACATTAATAAGAAATTTTTGACAGTTCAAGGACAATGCTAGACAAAAATAACCTTAATTATATCTTTTTCGCACCTCACCTCTTTTATGCACTTTTATACAAAAAAAGAAAAAGAAAAGTGAATGCCCGACACTTTTACTCTGCCCAGCTGCACGTCACTTCCAATTTTATCACAGCATCAGTCATTGATCCACGCATGGGACCCGTCACTGTTCCGTCATCAGTCACTTCCAATTTTACTCTGCCCAGCATCAGTCACTTCCAATTTTACTCTCTCCCGCCCACTGTGCCGTCATTCTCTCTCTCTCTCACACGCGCACGCATGGGACAAGTTTAATGGGTTGGACAAAATTAATTGTTCTCTCTTCAATTTTGAAGGTAGGTTCAAGTTTTGGGGTTTAATTTTAGGGGGTTTAGGATCTTTAGAGTAGGGTATAGTGGGTTTAGGCACTTTCATAGAGTACCCTAAGATTTTAGGCATTTTCATAGAGTACCCTAAGATTTTAGGCATTTTCATAGAGTACCTTAAGATTTAAGACATTTTCATAGGGTACCCTAGAGTTTAGGCACTTATGGTGCACTTTCTAATTATAGGGTTTTAGTTGTTTAGGCACTTTCATAGAGTACCATAAAGTTTAGGTTTAGGTACTTTCATTAGGTTTGGGGGTTTAGGCACTTTCATTGGCTAGTAGGGGCATTTTTGGAATGTATAGGTGATTTGTTCTCTTGGTATTAAGAAAAAAGTTGATGTCTTTATTGAAGTAAATGCTCATTTATTATGTCCTTCCAAAAAACGGACTCATTCTACTAAGCTTACAACAATACTGTATAAAACTACTTCCTCCGTCCCAATTTCTGGGCCCCTTTTGGGGAAATGGGTTTTTAAGGGGTGTGAAAATTTTGTATTAATTTTTCTATTTTGCCCCTAAATTCAGTCAATATTACTGTGCCCAAATTTGTGATGCTAATTTATTATATGAAAGTCAAAACATATTCAATATAGATCTTGTTTGATAGATATTAATTAGTTTTATTATACAAATTTTTTGAAAATCATAAAAACTGTTATAAAATAAAAGATAATAGACTAGCCAATTAAGATGGGAAAAGTACTTTTTAAAGGTAAAATTAGAAAGTGACTCAATTTTGATGGATGTTTTTAAAAGTGGGACAAATATTTTAGGACATCCCAAAATAGAAAGAAGAACCAAGAAATTTGGGACGGAGGGAGTAGTTTTTCCCCTTATGCAATAGGACTTATATGTACAAGAGAGCCTTCTAGAGTAAGAGCTTCTCAGGCTCGTGGATCTGCCGTTCCTTTGCTCTGGCGGCGTGTGCAGCACTCTGGTGGCTGGAAGGAGCACTTAGGAGCTTCTTCAGTCCTATTTCAAAGTGCATCCACTCATCTGGTGAGATCTATTTGAGTATTGTTTGGTTGGTGCTAAGCACTGTGGTTAGATCTAATTTTCGGTTTAGAGTGTATCCAGTCACCGGTGATCTCCTAGTTTGGTCTAATTTTTGGGTTGGTTTCCTAGTTGTTACTTGGTTTTCTACGTCGTTTTGTTGGTCTAGTGTGCTGTTTTGTTTTGGTGATGGCTAAGGGTTTTCGGTTGAGGTTAGGCCACTCCGTCGCCTCTCCAAGGAGGGCAGGGGTAAGAGAATGGCTTGGTACTTTTCCTCTATGGCTATGGCGTGGCTAAAGGATTTGTGTTATGATGACTACGATGAGTCCGAGTAGGAGTGGGGATCGGAGTCACGGTTTTCTAGGGAAGACCTGGGCCGCTGATTAGTTGAGCGACCTCTTTGATCCAAATTACGGCCCTTGGGAAGAAGTGCATGAAAATTTGGATTCGATGGACCTTGAGGATCACCGAGTTCAAATTCTGCATACGTTATTGATTGTTTAAACATGTAACTGCTAAAATAAATAAACTCTTGACTAGGCTGACTTTTGATCGCTGTTTGAACTTGTAAGTTTTTTACTTATTTCGGTTTTTTTTTTTTACCCGTAATTTTTTATTTAGCTTTTCGTCGTAATTTCTGGGATTAATTGTTCATTTCTGTAAGATGATTCGGTAAAGCATAAGAATTTAGACCGATGTTGAAAAATAATCTAATAAGAACGCACTTAAGTCTAAAAAGTTGTCTTTTGCTACTTAAAAGTGTGTCTTCATATAAAGGGAATTTAGAATAACTAATTGCTATTCTAATTGGTGGGCTAGCTGGGTCTCTTGCTTTTACAATCCATTTGTTAGGAAATACTAGGAATAATTAATTGGTGACAACAATTTTGTTCACTCTTCTTAAAAAGAGGGTGAATAAAACCTTCTCTCTTATTGGTTGAAACATATGGATCTCACAACAAAGTGATATCATGCTTACATCAAAGTGATGTTATGCTTACCAAAAAGTGTATCGCAGAAGTAAGCATAACATCATTTTGTGGTGGGACCCCACCAATTCAACCAATAAGAAAAAGGGTTTTGTTTAAAATTGGTGGTCTACGTATTATTTTCAAAGTTCAATATTAAAATTTGGGTTTCCTATGTCGTTTTGCTTAAATTTTGGGCACATCGTTTTGCTTAAACTCTGGACACATCTCTGAAGGTTGGCCTTGTTTAGAGGAAGAAAAAAATCATTACAAAATGCCTAAATTCAAATTGGATAAACTAAAAGTGCCTAAACCCTAAGTATCTAAACTCATTATATACCCTGCCGCATTTTCATAGCCTGACCCTAGCTATCATATGAGTACACTGTACACCTTTCCCAATATATATATTTTACCGAAAGAATAAAGAATTGCACCAAAAAAAAAAGAGAAAGAATAAAGAAAGACAAATTGTCCATCCATATATATATGAGTTCGGATCTAATCTGGGACTCCACCTTCTCGATATTTTTTTGAAAATCCGAGCCGTCCAATGTGTTCAATAGGTGTTTTCAAGGGTTCACGTGAGAAATCTTCAAAAAAAAAAGTGGGGAAAAGGCTTGATCTGGGCAGTTTTTTCGTAAAATTGTAAATATACAGTTTTTGCAAAAAACTGTTTGGATCAAGCTCTTCCCGGTATTTATTTTTGAAGATTTTTCGCTTTGGCTTTTGAAAGTACATTTTGAACACATTGGACGGCTCGGATTTTCAAAAAATAATTTTTAAAAGCATCAAAACACCAAAAAATCTCTAATCCGGGATCCTGGATTGAATAATTGGCTTGTATATATATATATATATATATATATATACATATATATATAAATAATTTTCTAGTCCAAACCCTCCTAATGATATGAAAAAAGTGTTTTTTTTGTGTTGCAAATTATTTTTGGAAAATTTGAGCCGTCCAATGTGTTCAAAAGGTGTTTTCAAGGGTTCACGTGAGAAATCTTCAAAAAAAAACAACCGGGAATGGCTTGATCCAAGAAGTTTTCGCAAAAAATGTAAATATAATTTTTTGTGAAAACTGCTTAGATCAAGCCTTTTCCAGTTTTTTTTTTTGTTGAAGATTTCTGGAGTGGACACTTGAAAACATCTTCTAAAACCACTAAAAGCCTTATAATAGGAAAGTGCACCATAAGCCTAAACCCTAAGGTACTCTATGAAAGTGTCTAAAATCCTAGGGTTACCATATGAAGGTGCCTAAATCAGTAAAACCTTATAATAGGAAAGTGCACCCTAAGTGTCTAAGTCCCAAAAAAGAGTGATTGACCTTAATGTAGTAAGTGGTAATTTAAAAGAATAATTGGAGTTAGTGGTAATAAATATTTGTTTTTTGTACTGGCCCGTAATAGAACCTAACAAAAAATGTAAGAGTGCCCCCCCAAAATACCATTTTTGGGAAGAGACTCACGTGTGCAAAAGGGAAGAGGGCATTTTTGTCCTTCTCGCTTCAACTTTTTTCACATCAATGAATTAGACTCATTTAAAACAAGTAGGTAGGCCTAGAGTCTACTAGAGCATCTCCATTTCTACACCAAATATTTCACCAAATTCAAATTTGAATAAAAATTACCAAAAAATCTACTCCACTCCATCACCAAATTTGCTCAACAGCAAACCCAACATCAAATTATCAACAACTATATTTGTTCAAAGCATGTGTGCTATTTGTTCCTTATTTCTTTGTTTCCGCAGAAGAGGATGAAAATGAAATTGTTCACTGCAAGTTTTGGAGGTAAAATGAAAAAAATAATAATAATTTGTTTTGACAAAATGGTGGGAAAGTTTTGGAGCCAAAATGAAAAGAAAAAAATATATTTTTGACAAAATTTTAACAAGAATTTAGTAAAAGAGTGGTTTCCCATTGGAAGAGGTGATATCAAATCAAGTTTTGACCAAATTTTTACTCAACAAATTTGAGTAAAAATTTGGTGTAGGAGTGGAGATGCTCTTAGGGCATTCACAGTGGGCTCCCTAAAAATGGCTCATAAGTTGACTTCTAAGGTGTACACATAAGCCTAATTGGGGTCCATTTGACACTCCTAGAGTTTGCTAAATATAGAGAGCATACATGCACCCAATGAACTAGCAAGAAAATTTTCTATTATGTGAATAAAGTAATCAAAAAAGTGTGGGTCCCATTAAAAAAGGATTAAAAGGACTTGGGTCTCACTTGGAGCTAGATACAAAGCTAGTTAGATTTAACTAATGAGTTATGAGTCATGCTTATGAGCCACCATTAGAAGTTTGTATTGAGAGCCCATTAAAGACCATAATTGATCAAATGACTTGCTAAATTTTAAGAGTCTCACCTAGAAGCTATTTTAAGAGTCCACTATGGATGTCCTTAGGCCACTAAATTTGGCCTCCAGCCCAATTTCCTGTTCTTTTTTGTTTTTTGTTTTTTAAAAAAACAAATGTCAGTGAGAAATCTTGGGAAGAAAGAATAATTACTTCTACACAATTTTTGCTATGTTTGGAAAAGAAAAGGGAAGAAAAATGAAGTGAAGAAAGTAAAAGAAAAAATGGGAGAAAAATTTCACTATTGGCAAAACTTAATTTTTAAAATTATTTTCCATCCCCTTTCTCTCTCTCCGAACCAAACAACAAGAAGGAAAAACTACTGTGTTCGGATTGCAACTGGAAAAATAATTTTTGATCTAAAAAATCTAGTGGTGATCGGATGATAACTCCTACAGCAGCAGGAGTACGTACGTACGTGGGTCCATTCCAGCTGGGAGAGAGAGAGGCGTTATTGGCTTCTCTCTCTTTTTGTACCGAAAATGCACCCCACGGCTTTGGAGATCCACTTTTGAGTCTCACACGAGTGATCCGAACCGTTCATTGTTCTTAAAACATTTTTCCGATGGGCCCACGAAAAATCAGCTCAATCGGACGGTTCGAAGTACTTGAACCAAATTCTCACCGTTTCAAACCAAAATTTCGGATCACTCGTGTGAGACTCAAAAGTGGATCCCCAAAGCCGTTGGTGCACTTTCGGTGCAAAAAGGGTTGTGCAAAATTCCAAAACTCGACAGCGACAGTGGGGGGCGACAGCGACGTGGGGGGCCCTCAGAACTTCACATCAAAATTCCAAAACTCTTCTCAAAAATATTTCTCAAAAAATTCTTCTCAAAACTCTTAACCAAACACAACGTTCCTTTTTCGTTTCTTTCCTTGTGTTCCAAACTGAGCGAAAACAAAGGTTGGTGAGAAACCCTAGAGAGGAAAAACAAAGAGATAAGAGTTTCGGGAAAGAAAAAAAAAGAGTACTGTCAATTGGGAAGAGACTCGCGTGCTCAAAGGGGAAGAGGGTATTTTTGTCCTTCTCGCTTCAACTTTTTCACATCAATGAATTGGACTTATTTTGATGTTCAAAAAAAATAAAATGAATTGGACTTATTTAAAACAAGTAAGCTAGGCATTCGGCCTCCAACCCAATTTCTTGTTTTTTTTTTTTATTTAAAAAAAACAAATGTCGGTGAGAAATCCCAGGAAGAATGAATAATTACTTCTACACAATTTTTGCTATGTTTGGAACATGAGAAAGAAAAAGGAAAAAAAAAAAAAAAGCGATAGGAAAGTAAAAAGAAAGTGGGAGAAAATTTGTTATTCTATTTTTCATCCCCTTTCTCTCCAAACCAAACAAGGAGGGAAAAAACTTCCATTTTCCTTTACTTTTTCCTTTTCCTTTCTTTCCTCGTGTTCCAAACCGAGCGAAAACAAAGGTCGGTGAGAAACCATAGAGAGGAAAAACAAACACAACACAAAGGTTGGTGATCAGCGAATCGACTCCCAGCATTCTTCCGTGAATCAATCATGTTTTCAGCATCTCCTTCGCCGTCAGCCTCCCGATCGCCTCAGAAAACTGCGTATGTGCGATCTGTCTCTGCAGAAGGACGAGTAGACTGCGAGATGGAATTCTATGCCGTGGCCTTAAATCACGATGTCTCTGGAGTAGAAGACGACGGCTCTGTAAAGGTTATCACTCCCATAAAGGCGGCGATTGTCCCTTTGTACGGAGGCTTTGCTGCGGTGGACAACAAGCTGTATTTTATGGGCGGTAATCCCGCCTTCGATTCTAAGAGCTATCGTAAGGTGCGCTCGCTCTATTGTTTCGACACCAGCAGCCGTATTCCCACAAAATCCTCCTGGAAGAGACGCGCTTCGATGCACAATGGTAGGTTCTTACCTCCGACAGTGGTGGTCGGCAGTAAGATCTTTGTGTTCAGTGGGCTTGAGGACGATTGGAAAGCGAGACAGTGGGCTGAAGTATACGACACTAAATCAGGCAGGTGGACTTTTCTCTCTCCACCTCCACAATTGCCTACAGCGTTTGGTTTGTTTGCCGTTGCTTTAACTGGTCCTTCCCGTGGAAAATTTCTAGTTGGTTCATGTGCCGATGATTTTTTTTACACTTATTATGTGGAGGACGGTCACTGGGATCGTTGGGATAATAAGATGGATTCGGCCATTCCGTACAATATGATTCCGGTGGCAGTCAACACCACGTTGTTCTGGTTTAATTTCGGCAAGCTTCATGCATATGACTTGATCACGAAATGCTCCTACTTAGGGTGTATAAAGGACCTGGGCAAGGCTATTCCCCTTGACTCCTTGGTGCCACCCAATAATATATTTTGTCCAGCAGTGCATCATGTTGCTGGCAATGTATTCTCTTTGCTCTGCGTTGAGTATTTCTCTGTTCAACACCAATCTGCCCTGCTGCATTGCGTCCAGTTTAGTATCTCTGATCTTGTTGTCCAAGTGGGTAAAGTTGTATGCTTGGATGCCACTGTTAGGTCTTCTAAGGCTTATGCTATTCCGATGCCAGACCAGATCCTCGATGCTGTGGTAATGTAAGCAGACATCTTACCCTGTTACTGCTTTCGTCAATTTTTTTTATTTGTATCATCCATATCTAATTCAGCACATATTTAGGTATTGTAGATTGGGTAGATGTATTTAAGAGAAGAATTTGTCGGGCTTCTTTGATGTATGATGTTGGTGAAGTACGAGTAAAGGACACTCTGTAATATTTGGAATATATGAAGACTCAATTCTCATTTTTTAGACAAAGCTTACGCAAAATTGAATTGGTTTTCAAACTTGCTGAAGCTTCTAAGAATTTTTGGTTTTATGGGCCTGGAAAGCAGTTACATTTTGGATTGGTTGGGGTTGGATTGAAGGTAGGGGAAGATGTTAGTGCTTGTTACCTGTTAGTATGGGGAGTTTTGTGGCTGAACTTCACAATGTTCTTGGGTTTTGAATAGTGCCCCGCGACATGTTTTGGTGTTACGGATTGACATGTCATTGCTTTATGCTGATAGGGTAGAGTTAGACTTGTAGGGTTGGTTTTCATCTCTCAAGCATGTGCGATCCTTTTCATATCCTATTTCCAATAGGCCAAGAGTTGATTTGTCTACACCTATCTAAATGATGTCCACTTGACAATTCATTAGGATAGATTTGACAGATTGTTCCTTTTGCAGGAATGATGGAGTTTCATAGGACGCATAGCTTTTGCAGGTTTTTGGGTTCGGTATGTATCGACATTATGCCAATTACAATCTGTGTGGTGATTTTTTGGCGAGTTATTTTGCTTTTTTATGTTAGTTGATCAATTTTTTGAGTATTTAATTCTTTCTGATTTTCCCTCGATTAATTGTTATTTAGTCTGGAGTATGTGAATTTGACAACTATCCAGGGTGCTCTGTATACAAGAGATTAATTAAATGTAGTGGTGTTAGGTGTAATAATCAGACGAGAGAAATAACATCTCTATATGGGCTTCCTGACTTTGTTTTTATAATATGGGATTCTCTTTTGTAAGAAAACAAAAGAAGTGAACTGTATGAAATCTCGTCATCTCGCGCTTAGAAGAGTATTATTTGTGACATCGTACCTTTTTCTAATTTTCTAATTGTTTTTCTTGTGCATGAGTTTTAGCTTATGAAAGATCTTGCAAGGAACATTTAGGAGAGTATCTTTTCTTTTAGGATATTTGTGTGTGATACAGTTTCAATCCACAAAAATCAAGCAGATTGTTTAGCTTATTATGAGTGAGCCATTCGATATCGTTGTCCTTATGTGATCGACCGTCATGTGTTGGAATTTTGGACCTCCGATATTGGTATGTTACAAGGTCGATATTCACTGAGATCTATAGGTTACGTAACTTGATACCGCAGTTTAAAAACCTGTGTAGCTAAATTATAACTGTTTCGATGGGCGAAGAGTTAAACTGGAAACAAATTCATGAGGAATACAGCAAAGAAATGGATCCATTTATATGAAAGAAAAGGTAACAAATATAAACAGGAAATAGACCCATGTTGTGTCCCAAAGAGATTGGAGCAGCTTCTTGTTGGGTCAATAACTTAATATGCATGGACGTGTAAGTACTGTAGCAATGCATTTTCTTCGCTTTGATTTACATTGTTTTATGTGTTTCTTTGAGGTTTTCAAGCTGCATCTTTGGTAATTATTTAGGGGTCCACTTTTGCCTGTATAAATGTGTATGACGCTTGTGTTGTTCCTCCTTGAGGCATGTAGCTGACATCATCATAGGGATTTTTAAGTACTATTTTCTGTCACTTCAGTCCCAAGGAAAATGTTTTTCAAATGCACGGTAACAATGACTAGATGAGTTGATGACAGTTTGTGTATGGAGTAGGAAATTATGTTTCCTGTGCTAAAAAGGACATTCAGTTGCTATTGGGCTAGTTTAATTTGTTTACAAACTTACAATTTGCAAGTTGAAGTATGAGATTGCGTTTTTGTGGTTGGTGGTTAGGTGTCCTAGTTCATGGTGGTTGATAGTTTCCGTAGTGTTTGATGGGTTCAAGATGTTCAATGAAAGTATAGCTTTTAGGGTCAAATCGGCCTTTTGCTTCATTAGATCAATTAAAGAAGAGAATCTCTAAGAGGCTCTGTGGATTGTTTTTTCCTTGCTTATTTCTGAGATGTGAAGGTATTTTTTTTCACCCTTATTGCAAAGATGAGGATGAGGTAATTCTCTAAATTGTATGCGTACTTGTTCGATGTTGAGGTTTTACATTTCCGTCCTTTTTGAAATGGTTAAATTTGTAGCTAGAAGGAAGAGGGTAACAACCAGGAAGACTAGAAGCAGTTAGTCGGCAATAGTTGCATACGAAGTGTTCATTGTCGAAGTTCAGGATTGCATTACGCGTTGGAAGAGAGTTTCTGAAAGAGTGCAAGCAGTTGTTAGAGAACCACTTACTTCAGTGCATGTAGTTATTAGAGAACCACTCACTTCAATTATTGTTTGTTTCCTTTAGCATCTCCAATTATTTGGGAAATCAAAAATTTTCTATTATTGTTGCCAATTTGTTGCAACAAAAGAATTTTTTTCTATTCGTTCTTTTGGATATACTGGCCTCAGTTATACCACGTTATTTTGGCTCTGAAAATGACTTACACTATACATGTGTAGGTGTTGTAAAAAATAAATTATTTTGAACAACTATGCATTTTATCAATCTGATGTCACTATTAAAGCACAAATATATGCCACAGATTATAAAGATCCAAAAAAGTTTAGGACCTTGATCCCACCGTGGTCGAACAGAAAATTACTGTCCCATGGGAAATCATGACAACAGATTATTATCTCTAAGTCTAGAAAGGAGACATCTAATTACTATTAAGATAAGTTATTTTTTAATTACCATTAAGGTAAGTCTTTTTTTTTTTTTTTTGAGGTATAAGTTTAGGGTGCACTTTCCTATTATACGGTTTTAGTGATTTAGACACTTTCATAGGGTACCCTAGGATTAAGGCACTTTCATACGATTTTGAGAGTTGAAGAGAGTGAGAGATGGTGCCCATCAATGGCGGCTCCACATACAAGCGTGGGTTGTCAAATGAACACCCCAAAATTTTCTTCTCTCTTGTACATGTAAAAATTGGTCCAAATTTTAGGTTACTCCATCTTTTGAATACCTTGCTGAAATCTGAATGAACACCTGTGCAAAATTAAATGAAAACTCGCCTAATAAATTAGCTCATGTCAAATGAACACCCCAAAATTTTCTTCTCTCTTATAAATGTAAAAATTGGTCCAAATTTTAGGTTACTCCATCTTTTGAACACTCTGCTTAAATCTGAATGAACACTTGTGCAAAATTAAATGAAAACTCGCCTAATAAATTAGCTCACAAATCAATCCACTTTGATCGACCAAATTACATCCATTATATCCCAATCATAGGCGGCTTTACATGTAAGCAAAGGTGATTGAAGATGCTATATATATATAATTTTGTTGTTATATTGCATGTAATAATTTTATCTTATATATTTTCTTTGAACACTTAGTCTTATAATGTGAACAAAACACTCTGCAATCCAAGTTATTTACATTTAAACACCTAATATGTTGACTCAAAACAAAGTACACATTTTAACGAGAACTATCAGAGAAAAAATTATCTATTGGTATCGTTATTGTGCAACTTCTCTCAAAATAGCAATCAACTCTTCTCTTCAAAAATAAAAGTATATGTTTAAAAATTTTCATCAAAGATAACACTATCGTACGGTACTGAATAATGCCGCACGGCACTGCCGGAGAAGATCACATTTTTTGTTTTGCCATAACACAGGCCAATGGAACACAAAATTAGTATAATGGAACTAATTCCGTTTTCAATGACCTCCTCTCAGATTGGTAAGCTTACAACTTTTAAAAAAAGATTTTACATTTAGGAAAAGAAACTTTCGAAAGAGGATCTTGAACTCGCTTCCTTCGGCGGCCTTTGGGGCTGTTCGTGAAATCTACCACCTTGGTTATACTAAGGCCCTGCTTGGATGGGGGATATAGCCCCCTGATAATTTTTCACCCCCAAAAAACCATGGATCCCACTGCTAATCCCCCGTTTGGCAACACCAGAAAACAGCCGGATAAATTTTCACCCCCTCTTCCGTTATACCCCTGCAAGGGTTTTCTCCCGGATAATTTTTGGGCACCCTCCGACCTCCCCAAAAATTATCCGGTTGTAGAGGGGAGGCCTTTTGTCCATTTTACCCTTCCTTATCCCCCTCCTCCAACCCCCACCCACAAATGATCATCTTCATTTCACAGCCAACGCAACAAAAAAAAAACTGTTGAAATTCTTCAACAAACTGTTGAAACAAAAAAAAAATAAAAAAAATACAGACCGTCGATCTTGGTCAGTGTGTTTTTGTGATCATCTTCATTGAAGCTCCCATGGTGGTTTTGTTGGAGGACGAAAATCAAAGACCCCTTGATTGGAAGGATGAAAATCCAAGGTGCACCGATGGTGGTTTTTTTCGGCTGGATTTGAAGCTCTCACCGAGTAGAATAATATTTCCTCCTGGCTCTTAGATGGAATCCGACGTTATAGCCTTCAATTTTGGATTTGAAACATGAGATTGGGTTTGGGGTTAAGAGAGATAGAGAGAGAGAAGCGGTCGGGAGAAAAAGAAAAAACAAAGCAACACGATGCTCTGGAAAATGGAAATGCAAACATATAAATGTGAAAATTGCACTAGCCCCCTCCAACTATTTAACAATTTTTTCACCAATTAATATATTTATTGTACTTATTTTTTTTAAAAAACAATTTTTTTTTTAAAAAAAACAAAGGGCAAAAAAGTCATTCGATAGTTTTTAACATCATCCACCCCCTCTTATTCTCAATGCATCCAAACCAAGTAAAAAGTTATCCCTCTATTTAATTCTCCATCCAAACCATCTACTTTTTTATTCCCCTTCCATAAACATCACATCAATGTGGGCCAACCCTCCAAAAAATAATACCCCTCTTATCTTATCCCCCCTCCATAACTTATCCCCCTGAAAATAATCCTCCATCCAATCGGGGCCTAAAGTCTTGAAAAAGCAGTTGGGTTTTCGGGTTTAGTTTCGGGTATTTTTGAGTGATTTTTGTTGAATTTTGGAGCTTTGAGATGGTAAAATGCTACTCCAAGTTATAGGACTGAGTTTCATAGCTTTGAAGATGGTAAAATGCTACTCCAAGGTACTGTCTTGTGGCATTGTGACAGTCCCGTATGGCACTGTGTGGACTACCGTATGGTATTGTACAGACTGTTTAATTTGCCAAACTTTGAGGGGTCGCCTCAGGTGCTACCAAACTCCATTTTGCGCATGGCTGGTACATTTGAAAAACTTCTTGAGTCTACTTTCTAACTCAAGTGGTTTGGACCTAAAAATATTTGTACATCAAAATCTATGACCATTTTACCCTCAGGTGGTCGGAAAAAAAGTCGTTTTTGGAAAAATCGTCACATTTCCCTCATTTTAAAACCAATTGAGACATGTTATATATCAATAAAGAGGGTTTTTAATGTACTAGAAGATGGTGTAGGGGAGAGTTTGTTGTGAAGAGGTTTTCATTTGGGTTTTTTTTTTTTTTTTTTAAGAAAATGAGCATCAGTCTAGCTTCCAAGAATGTTTTGATTCATTTCATCATTGGGGAACCACCCGGGCATGGCTTAAGGGTATTTGAATGGTCCAAATTGGGGTGTCAACAACAGTCTAGATTTAAAAAAGCACACAAAAGAAAAGAAAAAGTGTGTTTCGATCTGGACTGTTGATTGCGTTTTTGGATAGCCCGGATGTGCTAAAAGGATATCATGTCACCCATACCCTATTTGCACTCAAATTTTTCGGACCAAGCTACCCGCCAGTTCTTTTTAAGATATTGCCTTGTGAGGCAATGAATAGTTAATCGTGCTCGACATATTTATTGGTATATATTCAAATTCTTATATTTAGTGGCAGTAAATGATCTCTGGTGTTGAAAACAGTTTCAAGGCTTTGTTTGGTTCTTAGGGAGCGGAAGAGAAAGGGAGAGTTTAAATTTAAAAATGTTCCCTTCCTTTGTTTGATTCTACAAAAAGAGGAAGGAAAATATTCAAATTCCTAATTAACTTTCTTCCCATTTTCTCTTCAATTTTCCCTCTAATTTTCTTCTTAATCATTTTCCCTTCTTTTTTTCTTTCTTTCCCTAACTTCTAAACATAGCCTAAGTATGTCCTTTTAGACAAGGCGCCCTTTCTAAAAATGGTTATTTCATGAGTTCTTCAAAAAATTCACATCGACAACAATTTCTATTGGGTCTAAGGAGAGGAGAAAAATGTTTTTTTAGGAATAATTGCATAAATAATGCTTTCTTTTTCTCTTATAAATGGGTAATTACTTGACCAAATGAATCATTCAATTTCTAAGCATATGTGTTTTATCCCCCACAAGCATCCAAACCTTCATTACTAATTTTTAGAATTTTGAATGTTTTAAAAAGTCTCAAATTCTTTTTCTCCTCTTACTCTTCCATGTGTCCCATAACTCCCACCCCATCTCTCTAACTTCTCTATTTTCTTTTTAACTAGCATTACGCTCGTTGATGCACGGAACAACATGAAAAAAAGTTCACATGAATGTACTTTTCGGTCCCTATGCATAAAACGGATAGAACGCCAGTTGTTAATGATTACGATGGCCATTGATATCACAAAGATCTTCAATCTGTTTTAAGTTTGTTGCTCAAAATACAAAATCAATATGAATTCATGTGCTAGTTCTATTAAATATAGTTTATTGAACACCCTTAAATGTTGATAGAATTTGTCAATTTGATCTATGATATAATCGATTGTATTCTATAAATTTGTCTACTGAAAATATTTTGCAAGCCACACAACATGACCTAAAATGCTTAANCCAATGTACTAGTAGTGTATAACAAGAAGATTTGTTATATGCTCAGTTCACATATGCAAACTTCCAACGTGGGACTAAACATTTTGTTATCTCTAATATTTCATACTAATATAAATGTTCTTATAAATCACTAGATTTTTTGTGTATGCTTCATGGAGAGAGTGAATTTAACTTTGATAAAATGACATTTCAAAAAGTGATGAGTGAGAAAATTCGAAAATATTTATCGTCAAACATAATGGCAAGGTTTAGAGAGAACACGTTTAGGGACAGATATGTAGTTGTATAAAAAAGGACAGTCTCCCACTTCATGTTAGGCCCTAAAGGTGAAATTAATTAATGTCCTTACACTCCTCTTGCCGTAATAATATTTTGTTTTGTTTGTTTGCGTATTTTCATATGAGATTTGTATATGTATTAAGCATTTTTTAGGTACTACAACAAATTTTATGTTTTAGACATTTCTTTTTTATGAATTAAATTGCATAGAATTGATTCGCGCGATAATTAGAGATTGAAAAGATTTTACCCAAGAGAGAACTCATTCGCAGAGGAGGTTGAAACTTTTGATTCACAGAAATTTACTCGCTTCATGCTACATCAACTAGTTAGAAAACTCTTATATTGAAGAGATGATTCTTACGTGGAAGAGTTAGAGAGATTACTTGTTTCAAATCTTTTGCACAGATTATCTGTTTCAAATAGTTTCGTACTTGTCTGCTCCATGAAAGAGTTAATAAGGATCATTAAGGGGTGGTTTGGGTAAATTGAAAAAAATTAGTTTTTCGGATTTTTTGATTTTGTCCTTATTCAAAAAAAATTTGTATTCGTTAGTTTTCGGTTGATTTTTTTTGTGGTTTTGTGGTTTTTTGGTTAGTCTCGACGAGAGGAATCTAAAAAGTATAAAATTATTAGCAAAACTTAAAGTTTTGTGAATAAAGACGAAGATACATCTAAAAAGCCGATTTTTTGGATTATTTTTCATCTTTATTCACAAAATTTTAAGTTTGACTAATAATTTTATATTTTTTAGATTCTTCTATTGAGACAAGCCAAAAAATAAAAAAAATCGACTAAAAACCAACAAATGCAAATTTTTTTTAAAATAAAGACAAAATCAAAAAAACTAAAAAACTAGTTTTTTCAATTTACCCAAACCAAGCCTTAAACTTAAAATTGCAGTCATGACAAGCTTGTCACTAATTTTTCATAAAATAGACCTACGTTCACACATCCTTCGTTATTTCTCAGTTTCTATCCAAACAAGTCGCCCTTCCTTTTTATTTTTCTTTTCTTTTATTTTCTCCACAAACCCCTCGTTAATTTCTGCCGCCGTACGATTTGAATTCAGTCCCTGTCATCCCTTCCTCTTTCTCTGTTTGATCCTCCCTTCTCTCTCTCTACCTGATTTCATTGAAGGAGATTCATATATACATATACCCAGAGAGAGAGAGAGAGAGAATGGCAGTGGCGGCTTACGGTCAGCTCAATGTGGAGGGTTTAGCGTCGTGGGGGTCTCGAAGCGTAGACTGCTTCGAGAAATTGGAAAAAATTGGTGAAGGAACCTATGGGTAACCACTCCATCTCTTGCTCCTCTCAACTTTTATCGTTCGTTATCGTCTAATCTTTCCTAGAAAAATGTTATGTTCTGCTCGTTGGATCGATTGAGCCAGTGTTTGTGATGATT
Organism: Vaccinium macrocarpon; assembly: GCA_022606695.1. Lineage (NCBI taxonomy): Eukaryota > Viridiplantae > Streptophyta > Magnoliopsida > Ericales > Ericaceae > Vaccinium > Vaccinium macrocarpon. The sequence goes on along the minus strand of CM040180.1, from coordinate 35,746,872 downwards.
TATGCATATCGTATGGTTACAAATATGTGAATGTGTGTGTAGTTAAAGGTCTTCTTTTTCTTTGGCACTGATTACTAACCGTGGTTACTCTAGGACTTGGACAATTAAGAACAAATATTCGATGGCTGTTATCAATTCTTGTTGTGCCCTACTGGGTGAAAAATTGTCTACAAGTTTTCGTCCCTTCAAATTGATTGCGTCATATATTACACAATAACCACTCTAGCACACTGCTTTTACTATGTTTTCTTTTTATTTTACACGTAATGGATATGCATATAGGTTATTCTGCATATAAACCAACTAAGAATTGCCCTCAGCACCACATGGCACCTGTTGGGGGCTTGGGGCCAAAGCTTAGGTCCCACAGCGACTAGAGTTTGTTTTTTTCTTTGTTAGGGTCTATTTGTTGAAGGGAGGTTTTCCCCCTTGTTCCTGGGTTTGTGGCCTGCGGTGACTAGAGTTTGGTTTTTGTGTGTTGGGGTCTACTTGAGTCCCCTGGCTAAGCCAAGTAGCATTGTTTCCATGTTGGTTGACTGAAAATATTGTGGGTTCACCCATGAAGATTTAGAATATATGTCTAAAATCAACCCTAGTGCGCTGGTAAAAAAGAGCATTTAGTTGTTCAACAAAGATGTATGTCTTTCAATGACCGGTTGGTTGACCAAAGGTGAATGCTGGTAAGCCTTGGTTAAGATAGACTAAAACGAGAAATGTTGGTTGAGTGCAAGGTTCTATTAGTAGAAGTACTTGCGCCATTAAAACGTATAGCAAAATGCACAAAAGGAGAAAGCATACGGTACAAAAAAATTACATAACTTCAGGAAAATTTAATGAAATTGATAAGTGCATAACAAAATGCTATACAAACATGTGTATGATAACTATATAAAGAAGTTAAGTCTCTCTTATAGGTCCATTTGACTATCTCTCTACTAGGCACAAACAAGTAAGCCTTTGCTCCTGTCCATAAAGCTTCTAGGCACCATTATCTTCGTAGCCAGGCCATGTGAGACTGTAGAAACTAGAACTCCTATTTGGCGTATGTTGATTTGCATGCAATCGAGAGCCAATGCAACTAATTCCTTCGCTTCTTGTTTTGCGAAACTGATTTCCTTAACCTTTTTATGTACTAACTTTTAGTTAGCATTAACTTCAGGGAGCACCTTAAACACTACAAGTTAGATTAAAAAAATGTTAAGATACGGGCTTGTAGAAACAAGAAGCAAATAATTGGTAGCATTGGCTTTCGATTGCGTGCAAATCAACAATTATAGAGCTCCAAATAGTAGCTTCGGTTTCTACGGTCTTATATGGCCTTGCTACTAAGATATTGGTGCCTAAAAGCTTTTCGGACAGGATCAAGGGCTTAATTGCTTGCACCTAAGGAGAGAGAGTCAAAGGAGAACAACCTATCTATAAGAGAGACTTAACTTCTTTATGTAGCAATCAATACGTATTGCACCTACGAAGTTATGTAATTGTTTATAATACCATCTGTTTTCTCCTTTTTTGCACTTCGTTTTATGTTTTAAAGGTGCAAATACTTCTATAAACAGAACCTTGGAGTCAACCAACATTTCTAGTTTGGTCTATGTTAACTTGCAGCTTACCAACCGGTCAACCAACAAGTCTATGTTAACCCTTGGTCAAGCAACCAGTCATTGAAAGACATGTTCAATAAGTTTTCGTTGAACATCTAAATTGTTCTTGGTATGGGAGTGTCATTTGTTGGTTCAACTTAGTAGCTAGTAGTAATGGTTCTCCATTGTAATTCTCCCTATGCATCCCCACTAAGGTCTCACAAACATGCACTTCCTTTCCTAATTTGGTTACCAACACACTAGGGTTGATTTTAGAGTATATTCTAAATCCTCATGGTTAAGGCCACAATTATCACACCCCAAAAAGATTAGTGACCGGCCATAAACCACAAGGCATTGACTCACGGAACATGCAACCTCAAAATATCAATACCACTTATAATAATTAATACCATGACCAAAAATATTTTTATTTAGAAAAAACTCAAAGCTGAAAAGGTCGTACTCAAAATCATCGGGCACAAGATCATCCCATGAACCAACAATAAAAATGTACCACCATTTTTTTCAGGTGAGTTATGACGTTAGGCATGGACTCTGGCGGCATCTTGGAGACTACTCCTATTGACCTCCTGAGGATGTAATGTTAGGATCTTATTTATCGCTTTAGATCTTACTATATGCAACATCCTAAGGAAGTCAAACAGAAGAAGTCGCAAAGATACCACTAGAGTCATGCCTAATGTCATGACTCACATGAAAAAAATGGTGGTACATTCTCATTGCTGGTTCATGGGATGTTTGTGCCCATGATTTGGACTTAAACCTTTTCAGGTTTGTGTTTGTTCTAAATAAAAAGATGTTTTGTCGTTTGTTATTCCATGGTTTTGGTATTTATTATTTATAATTGGTATTGATATGAGGTTACATGTTCTGCGAGTAGAGGCCTTGTGGTTCATGCCTATCACCACTCTTTTTGGGGCACTCCTTTTGGGGTGTGACAATTATGGGTGTTGAGGCAACCTGTGTACACGACCATGTGAGCTCAATCCAAAGAAATGACCCAGTTAAAGTTGTGGTAACTCTGATTACTAGAGAAAAGACCTGGGTAAAGCTACAGTGACTCTAGCCACTAGGGAAAAGACCTAAGTAAACCCATGGTGACTTTACTGCTCAACCTTGTGAGGACACGAGGGTTTATAAGTGGGGAGATTGTAATACCCCGCACATCGGAAGTCTACATAGTGGTGCTTTGGTGGCGATGAAAGTAGAATTGCCAAATGCACCCCCGTTAGTGCTCTCCTAATGTGCACCTCACAAATGTGCTCATTTTTCTCTTTTATAGCCATCCACCCTCAATGGACAGCTAGGATCATTTTTATTCGAACACGTCACATTCTCCTTGTAGAAATCCTCCAAAAAAATATATCTCCATTACTTATGCCTCTAAAATGTTTTGGAACTCTTGAGCTAAGTCTAGCACATAGTGGAGTCTTCTATAATCTTCTTGAATATTCGGAACTCCTCAGAACTCAATTGAGATTCTCTAACATTGTAGAACCTTCCAGAACCATCTAGACCATTCTCAACAAGGCTTCGGACCGGACTTTTCTAGGCTTCTCTAGTCTATTACGGGGGATTCTAGATTCATGGAGAGTCGGGTGTTGACTCTCAACACTCCCCCTCAATGTTGACTGGTCATCTTACCTCTTTAACAAACTCTCCTTCCTTTGTCACACACGATCATAACCTTGTTTCTTTTGTTATTTTCCTGATTGCAGTATGGTCTAATGTTTAATATCAGTCCTATCCGTTTATCATGTCGGTCCTGAACGCCTAGGGATTGATATCCCTCTTCTTAGGGTGAGCATCCTATCTTGTCACGCGGCGAAGTGCATGCTTCATTGAAAGAAGAGTCACGCAAATGGTAGCAAATAAGTTGATTAAGTTTTCAAAACTAGTAAGTGTATGTAGAATCCTAGAAACAATGTTAAAGAAATGTTGAAAAAATCATTTTATATCCATAAAAATCTTAAAGTAATGTTTTTAAGTTCTAGGTTGGAATCATAAAGTTTGTAGCAACCTAATATGTCATCATGAACTATCCCAAGAACCTAGTATTTAGCCTTATCCCTTAGTCATCACCATGATGCCCCAGGCCGAACCAAGGCATGCGCCTCAGGCTATAGCTGCGCCTCAATGGTATGAAGCGTTACAATGTTGCTTCATCTCCGCATGCTTCTTAAACATTGGGTCAAAAATTAAAAGAATATTAAAACGTGGAAGGTTTTAGGGTTTTAGAATTGAAGGGGGGCTATTGTTTGCTTGGTTTGCCTGAATTTTAGGTGTCAGAAACTCTAAACAGTAGCCCATTTTAGATTTTAGGCATCAAATTAATGGCCATATGGTAAGAGAAAGACTTGGGGTTCGTTATTCTTGATAACCGAAGTATAGGGAGTCATACGGTTGTTCATTGTCTACGGACATTTCCCGGGGAATAATAACTTGGCTATTTATTCGAAGAGAGTACAAAAATGTGAGAAGAAGAATAAAGATTCTAAATGGCTACACTGTCATTGAGGTTAAGTGAATCATCTTTAATTTTCATCATTTCAACCTCATGGAGTATAGTCAGTTAACCCAATAGACTTTTCACTTCTCCTACTTAAGTAGAATTGAACTTCGACATAGGGAAGGCAGAACCAAAATTTTGGGAAGCTAGGACTAAGAACATTCGGGAAATAGACAATGACCCCAAGAATTAGCAAAACACGAGCAACTAATGTTGAAAAGTCATGACTCATGAAGGATAATCACAATTTTATCCACATGGGAGCACATTTGTTTAATATAGGTAAATTTAAGGACTCAAATGAAGTCCAAAACTTGATTTTAGGGTATTAAGTAGGTCCCGCGTATAATAGACCTTGTACCTTTTCTGTTGGTTAATAAGGTTAGTAAGGATGCATGTATTATTAATGGTAGTTGCCATTGCTCTCCTATTTGCTATTTGTTTCTCCTCGCAAAGAAAGTTTCTACATGGTATCAAAGCGGGACCCATTCCACCCAACATTTTAAATAATTTACAATTCTCATGAATCACATCCCACCACGACAGACCCAACAAAAGGTTGCTCGATAATAGATCCAAAAAGAGGCTTAATGTAATAGACCTCAAAACGGGCTGCACTTGGGGGAGGATGTTAAGGAAATACAATCCGACATTGTTTGGGTGTGAAATGGGTGATCACTTCATCTAATGTTGTGACCTTTCCACATTTGATTTACTTCTACAATTCATTTTCTGTATCATTCAATAACTCCATGATCAATGATGATGTACTCATTTTATGCTAAGAATTTTTACCAGTTATTGGGAAAGAAACTTTTCGTATGCTGCATTGGCATGTGACCACTTAACTCGGAAAAGACGCAACTACCCAGGGATTCTATAAATTCACCTAAAAAAGAGACGAAAGCCAAAAATGGGAAATGCGTCTAGATCCAGTTGTCATTGTAACAGTCCTGAGGAGAATGAGATGGATAAACGGGAAACTACAAGACAGAGATCATACGGGATCATAATTGAGGCTCTACTGCTAAAAACAACACTCTACAAGTAACTGAGCATTTGAAAAAAACCAGAACGGAAAAGTTTGGATTACTTTGAAGGGTAACAACATGGGTTTTGGCTGAGAAGCAAGCTATTGCATATTCAAGACCTTCAGGATAAAAAATCAAAAGAGGATATAAAGGCAATTTGTCAGACAAGAAAATTAAGCTAACTATTCTAGCATATAGAACATGGTTCCTCAACCGAATTCACACTGAATTTGGAGACTGTTACATTGCAGGCTTTAATTTTACCTTCCCGAGTGCAGGGCCTTGGAGATTAATGAACCCCTGAATTGGGTTTCATTGACCGTAATTGAAAGACACGAGCTACCCCTCGAAGAAAGTGTCATGGGTTTCTATAATCTTTTGTTTTTCACATTTTGTTTCCTGTTCTTATGAGGGTTTTTACAAACTCTCACTTCTCGCAGTCTTGTACTAAAATTATTTGCATGAGTGGGCCCAGCTGAGTTTGGACACTTTATACAGTTTCTGAGTTTAAGTTTCTGTGTTGACATTGGTGAACATACTACTACTCTATTTCTTGGGATTTATTTTTTGTTTCCTTATATTTGTTGCCTTTCCCCAGTCAAGTGTACATGGCCAGAGAAATTACAACGGGGGAAATCGTTGCTTTGAAAAAGATACGCATGGACAACGAAAAAGAAGGGGTATTTTCATTTATTTATTATGTTACTTTCATCTGTTACAGGCTTCTTCTATATGACAGTTTCAACTATGTAACAGTAGCTGTAGTAGAAGGACAAAGTATGCACCATTATGCTGGTAAATGGTTTGAAATGGTACCTTGTTTCTGCAGTTTCCTATAACTGCCATCAGGGAGATTAAGATTCTAAAAAAGCTGCATCATGAAAATGTCATTAAGTTGAAAGAGATCGTGACCTCTCAAGGTAATTTTTCCCCAAGATTGTTATGTTGTCAAGTGCTACCATGTTTCAACATGATACCTCATTTTGTTCCTTAAATATCATTAAACTAATTCTTTTTAATTTTGACTTAAGGTCCTGAGGTGGATGAGCAAGGAAAACTAGGTGAGTGGACTTTTTGCATGGTATTTTTTCTTATCGTATAGTCTTTTGATGATTCTTCTTGTTTAGGTGTTGCTATATGCTTACCTTGATTTCACGTACCAAAAAATATTGACATGGTTACTTATCTGAGCATCTTGCTCACCAGTTGCTTTTTGTCACCTTCTGCATGGCTGTTCTTGACACAAGGTGCCATTTGTTGGACAATGCAGATGGTAATAAGTACAATAGCAACATTTATATGGTTTTTGAGTACATGGACCACGACTTGACTGGTCTTTCTGATCGTCCTGGACTGAGATTTACAATCCCTCAGATTAAGGTACCTGATATCCAAATAACTAGCAATATTTTTTCCACGTGCTTTCAAATATATGCATAACTTTTATTATTTACTTCAATAGAAAAAGACAGCTCACATTTGGCAATGTGTCACAATATTCTTTAGTGTTACATGAAGCAACTATTGACAGGACTCCATTACTGTCATGTCAACCAAGTTCTTCACCGGGACATAAAAGGTAGTTGCCTAAATTTAACCATACTTCCTTTCAATCTGGTGGTTTTGGTTTTTCTTTTTCTATGCAATTAGAGCTATTTGCCTTCGGCACCTATCATTGCAGGCTCTAATCTTTTGATAGACAATGAGGGAACTCTCAAGCTTGCAGATTTTGGGTTGGCACGGTCATTTTCTAATGACCACAATGGAAATCTTACAAACCGTGTTATTACTTTGTGGTACAGGTAAATATTAGATTTTAATAGGCAAATATGGTCAAGTGGCATCTGGTACCATGGAATGTCTTGGAACTAGTTCCATTTCTTAAGGAGACACAGCCCGGTTTTCAGTCAATTGATCCATTCCATGCTAATTTGATTTGAGCAGACCTCCAGAGTTGCTGCTTGGAGCCACGAAGTATGGCCCAGCTGTCGACATGTGGTCAGTGGGCTGTATCTTTGCGGAGCTTTTGCATGGGAAACCTATCTTACCTGGGAAAAATGAGGTTAGATTACCTTATTCTAGCTTATGTTACATCACAGGAATCTTGTGGAACATGGTGCTCTTCCCATGCATAGTTCACAGAAGAGTAATTCGTTGTCTATATGGACAGAGTAACTTAATATATCCTTTGGTTCCAGCCTTCCAGGATTTCCATGTCTGGAATTTTTCATGATTACTTTTGTGATGGGTGCATTATATTTGGACATTTTGTTCTGTTCGTGATATATAGGAGATTACAAGTACCAAAGTAAGTTTTCCCTTATATCAGAACAAGGTAAATGTTGAGAGAAATGGCTGCAGCTGTGTTTCCAAGTACCGAAATATTGATGCACCTTTATAGCTCGCTGATCTAAATGCAGACAAAACCCAACCATTAAAAAGGACTCCAATGATTCAGTTGCTTTTCTTTTGTAAAAGAAGTTAAGTTTGGGATGTGCAGTGTTTAAAAAGGTTGGGAAACTATATTAACGCTCTGATTTTGGTACCTGCAATAATCAGTTTTTTCATTCTCACTTTAGTAATCGTAAAAATGATTTGTGATAAAGTAGATAATTATGGTTCAGAAGAAAGAGGGAACAAAATACCCTCCAGTACAACCCAATTCCAAGAGGCGATGTCCAACCCTTGAAAGAAACCTTGTTCAGTATCCTTATACCTTGAAAAATTAGTTGCCAGTCAACTCTTCTGTAGATTTATATATCTCAATTGTGTCAATATTTATATATTTGGTAAATATTTTATTGGAATCGAATAACCAGTGATTACAAGCCATGAAGGGGGCAAATCCTTTTTTCAAACCATAGCAAAATGCGTTCGTAATGGAGGCTATCCAAGTCAACGTGTTGAGTTAATAAGGAGCACCCTTGTCCATAAGGTTCTTGCTACTGCATGGTTTTGGGAGGATCAGATTTATGCAGCCTTACCCACATGCGGAGACGTTTTCCTTGTTTGGAACGACGACACTGGGTAGCATTGGAGCAACTTTGCTGATGGCCAAGGCCCTGGTTTTAAATTATTATTTTGTTCTCAGTCATCACCTTCCCAAGGGCCAATAAATGCAATCAAGATATGGCATAAGAAGTCCAAGAATTATATTCTAATGTGATGCAGGACTGTTTCAAGAATTAATGAGGCCACCTGGGGTTACAGTTGGGTAGAAGATAAATTTAAGGCTTTGTACAAGGAAAAGTACGTAAAACTGGTTCATTTTTTAACCAGCAGCTTGTTCAAAATTGGCATTGATGCCATTTGAGGGCTTAAATGCTCTGATATTCTGGAGCTGATCGGTTAAATTGGCTGCAAATATGTTAAAGAAGGCGTGACAGTTGATTTGGCATAACTGGGTGGGGCTAATGGGGCCAACTGTTAACTTTTTAGAGGCTATGAGGAGGAAACTGAGCCCGATAGTTGGAATTCTCATTAAGAGAAAAAGGAAAAAGAGGTGTTCTCTCCTTATAACTGTGGGCAAATTCATGCAGTAACAATCTTAGTTGCGTGATTGTGGATTTGGTGCGGTGCTAATTGCAAATCAAGAAATTAGGCGGGCTATAAGGATTTGAAGGAAAGGAATGGATGTTAAGCTTGATTTTGGAAAGCTAATGTTCATGTCGGATTTGTATTCGCAGATTTTGTTGTGGCAAGAAAGGTCTTGGAGATGGGTAGAGGACAATGATATTGGGTGTGCAACATCAATGGTAAGGTTGAGGAGAGTTTTAGAGCTACATTGGGGTCTCAGGCAGTGAGACATTTCTTTTAAGCTTATTTGCTGTTTCGGGTAGAAGGGTGAATAGGACCAACAGCTAGGGTTTGGTGAATGGTTTTTTTATAGCCAGGATTGTATTTGTGTCTCATCTTCAGTTTGCGGTGGATATTATTTTTATTTCTTCAATAGAATCTGAGGTGATCAGTTTGCTACTACTTTGAGGTAGCTTCAGGACTTGAAGTAAACAGAGATCAAATCATTTTTGTTGGGTTGAACTAAATGCATTTGGGTTGAACTAAATGCATTTGCTAGGTTGTGGCATCGGTTCTTTGGTCCCATCCTTTGTGTGGGTGGGAGGGATAGTAGATTGGAATTTTTGGGAATGAAATGTTTGAGAAATTTGGTAAAGGAATTGGATGGATGGGTGGAAAGAGCATTAGTACGAAGAGGGGGAAGGTGTACTTTGTTTCAATCAATTTTGTCAAACTGTCCCTATTTACATCTTGTCATCGTTCCTGATGATAATTTGTCTGGCATTCATTTTTTAGAGGTTCCTTTTTGGAAGTTAGTAGGAAAGGAGAAAGACCATGTGATTACATTGGATTGTGGTCTCTCTTTCAGGAATGGAAGCGGGCTTGCTTTAAGGCACATTGTTGAGAAGAATATTGCTTTGTTAAGACGTTTGTTTTGCCCATTCTTTTAGCCATCCTAGAATTTATCACACCATCAATGGCTCTATGGCATCCATTATCTTATGTTATTCTCCTCCAACTAGGAATTTCAACTACCTCAAGAATCCTAATGATGTGAAGTCAACTAGCTTGGTTAATTCCTAGCTCTTGATAGTCTTCTCTTTGAGTTATGACCCTTGCATTCTATTCTGGGTCCCTTTTCAGGTATTAATCAATGATCAATGTTCAAAGCTTTTGACCCTCATAAGTGGATTTGGAGGGCAGTTACGCCACTTTAAAGTCTGGTTTTTTGATGGACCTTTGCTCACTAGGCACTCAGTCCTGAAAGCATGTTTCGGACTGGTTGACTTCCGCAATGGTTTGTCATATGTGGGAGGCATGAGTAGAGTAGTTCCCCCATCCTGCAAGTCTTTGACCCGAGCACAAGATGATGATTGGAGAAAAAAAAGACAGAAAAGGTAGTTTTAAGGCTAAAGTTTCTTGGGTAACAAAAGAGACCTTTTGAACATAAAGGCATATGATAACTAGCATGGGCGGAGGGATTGAGGGACAAGAAGGGTCACTTTAATTTCTCACAAGGATTTTTGATAGTTTGGAGCTGAATTTTGCAATTTTGAGCTCTCTAAAATTTCATAAATTGCCCCAACTTGCTTAAAATGCATAGAATTCTCAAGTTTTTTCTTCATTTAGAGAGTTGGTAGTTTACAAATGAGTCGTACATTATTTTCGAAATATAATAAGTCATTAGGACAAATTATTAAGCAAAAATACATGTATCACTGTATATCTACATTATAGTTAACCTCTTAATTTAGTTATTTCTTTGCATGAGAAAATAAAAAAAATAACTTGCATATAGATTTAATTTTTGACCCCACTAACCTAAAATCCCTGCGCCGCCCCTGATAACTAGGCTTTTCTAGGCAAAGGGGGTCACGGGTGTGTTTGTGTACCATAAGCATTATGGATACAGCTACAAGTTAGGCACGCTGTTGATGCATAAGAGCCAGGCTTCCAATGCACGCCACCTTAAGCAGATCATCTGAGTGCCAGAAAACTGTATGCTTTAGCTGCTTTGCGGAATCCCATAATACATCTTGACAAGCAGTTTCTTCCTAGAATTTGCATGAACTAGAGTTGTAACATGTTATGGCAGTTTGAATGATAATGCATCAAAGCCTTGTGAATTTAACTTCTTACTTTGGCTGCATTATGAGATTCTGGTTGAAGCTAATCACGGGTTTCAGTTTAGGTGTTCTCAGCCTACACTTGTCTTTGGGTTCAACGAGAATAACTATCCACAGCTTGTATTCGGTCCATGTTGTTTGAAGTTCTTATATTTTATAATGACCTGCCTACTTTTCATTGCAGTTTGTTTGTTGTCTTCTTTTCCCATTTTTATTGTTTGCATCCGGAAATGGGTGGATTCATAAGGAATCAAGTAACTATGCAAGTGTTGATGATTATACGCGAGGCATTGCAAGCTTTTGTCAGTGCAAATTAAGTGTTTTTTTTTTTTTTTCGTGCGTGGTAAATTAACTTTCATTGAAAGAAACCAACCATAAAAAACTTAATTTGCGTGACGAAAACTTGCAATGCCTTGGGCATGATCATTGACACTTGCAAATCAAGTTGGTAATGTGTAATGTGCTTTTAAAACTATGATGCTCGTTATAATTAATGAGTAACCTATAATTATTTTTTTCCCGAAGAGGGATAAGTACCCTATTATTTCACAATTGATGAAGCGGAAGGCACATTTGACCTGGTAAAAATTACAAATTACTACTACACTTGTTCTATTTTGGTTTTCTTTTTTGGTTAGCGACTGTGTCCTAATAAATTAACCCGAAAACAATTTTCTAATTTGTCAACGGTTTACTACAGCCGGAACAATTGAACAAGATATTTGAGCTTTGCGGATCTCCTGATGAGCTAAATTGGCCTGGGGTTTCCAAGATTCCTTGGTACAATAAGTTCAAACCAACAAGGCAAATGAAGAAGCGAGTGAGACAGGTTTTTCAACAGTAAGTAAACTGGATTTGAAATCGTCAGACCTCTTGGACTTTTTGTGCTCAGTTTAGTGCCTGAAGTTTGATGTCCAGTATCCTAATATCCTTATTTTGGTTTGCAGTTTTGACCGCCATGCTCTGGATTTACTAGAGAAAATGCTCTCTCTTGATCCATCTCAGGTACTGTTAATTCCCAGACTTGGGGAAGAAGAAGTTTTAAACCTTAGATATTGCACTCGGGCACTTCTTTTTCTGTGCACCCATCTGGTTCTTTGGTATTGTGTCACGGACTGGTTGATTCCAAGCCAAACGTGCGGAACTTCGACACTCACTCCTGCTCTTCAATGGTGCTAAGTAAGCCTTGAACTATGGAGAATGGGTATGACTGGATCTAGAACACTGGGGAGAGTTCTAAAACATCCTTTCTAGTCTAGAATATACAAGTGCTTTTGGAGTAGTGTGTAGTGGCTTGGCCAAATGAGGCCACCTCTCTAGGGAGAGTTCTAGAACATCCTCTAGAAACTTCCAACCTCCTCAAATGGATCCTCCTATGTGTGTGTACATCTTTCAAGAATTCCCAAGAAAAATCTAGGACATTCTACATAGCTTCCATGTCTTGGATTCTTATAGAGAATTCCGCGGGACTTAACAATCAACTTCCCTGATTTTTTTTTTATTTTGATTTGTCCAATTCACATAGAGAATATCTGCAAAGGATGCCCTTGATGCCGAATACTTTTGGACCGACCCCTTACCTTGTGATCCAAAAAGGTACGTCTCTCATCCTTCTAATTTTATGTTTGTTGCATTGGTTTTAATTAATTGATTAATTGTATTGGTAATTGAAAGTGACACATAATGCCCCTATCAGCAGGGAAAGCAGCATAGGTAGCAGGAGCTAACTAGGGTTTAGGTACCAATTTGAAGAGCATTCGTTTACCTCTCCTTAGGGAGGCATGGGCATGGGCATAGGTGAAATAATCCCGGAATCCCTTCCTATTGGTTTGGTAAAACCTTCCTAAGAGCATCACTAGTGGTATACTCAAATATGGATACTTAAATATTGCCACATCACATTTTGAGTATTCATTTAATGTGTTTATAAGTTTAAGTATCTACCCTTCTACAATGGTTCATTTGTGTCCATAATATTAAAAAGTACTATTCACTCTTTTTTATTCATAAAACGGGCACAACTTTAAATTTGTACATATATATTTTTGTAATATTAGTACCATTTAAAAGATATTCGCAATACGTTTAGAATGAGATCAATCTTGAACATATTTTGATAAAGATTAAAAATTGATAATTTCAATTTTTGAGAGAAAGTGCAAAAAAATTGAGTTTTGAATTAAGTATTTGAAAAATGGAGAGAGAATGTTGTTACTTTAGATAGGGTGTGGTCCCCAAACTTTGGTTATTGAGGTTTGGTTATTGAGAAAGATTGGTAGTTCTGAGTATCCAAATGCCAAAAGTTGAGTATTTGTAACAAATGTTGTTAACTTTGAGTATTTATCCAAATACCATTGTGAGTCTGTTTTGTGTATCAAAATACTCATATTTGAGTATTTTTGTGTTTGAGTATACCACTAGTGATGCTCTAATGGCTACGAAACACAAATATAGAGATAGGACAAGGAGAAGGTCGCGACATGACACGTACTCCCGGACACGTTGAAGACAACTTGAATGCAATAATATACAATGGTTATAAATATTAAACCTTGATGTTAGTCGAAAATGTTATTTGAATCAAATTAAGGAAATTAGGATCACCTCAAAACACCTAGGCATTGTGAAGATATAGAAACAGCTGTCACCATAAATATTTGAAAATAAATCATCTATGCCCTCCCCCAACTTTCGGAATTGAGTTTTATCTAGTGCGTCCAAACTCCAAACACTGAAGTGTCCAAGTATAAAAATTTGACAAGTATTTGAGTGTGCCTGACTCGTCTGCGTAGTGTATCTCAACGTGTTTGTGTTTTATAGACGTCCGATATGGACTGATGAAGCAAATGGACATTTCTATTCTTCTTAGGTTGATGGTTGGCTACTTGTCTGTGTCTCTACTTTCCTTCCTCTGATCGTCTAATTGATCTTTGATGTTCTTTGGTGTTCTTCGATGACCTAGTTTGCCAAAATACGAAGCATCGCACGAATTCCAGACAAAGAAAAAAAGACAACAGCAGCGCCAGAATGAAGAAATGGCAAAGAGACAGAAATTGCAGCATCCACAGCAACACGCTCGCCTCCCTCCTATCCAGCAAACAGGGCAATCTCATCCTCCTTCGCATTGGGCCGGGCCCGCAAACAGTTACCCGCCTCCGGTATCCAGCGGGCCTACTCACCACCAATACGGAAAGCCTCGCGGTCCTCCTGGTGGTGCGCCCAGTAGGTACCCTCCAAGTGGTAATCCAAGTGGTGGGTACTATCCCGACCGTGGGAGTCAAGGCGGAGGTTACACCTCAGGGTCATACCCACCACAGGGGCGGGGACAGCCCTATCCGGGAGGAGCTAGTGGTTATGCAGTGGGCCCTTCTAACTACTCCCAAGGTGGTCAATATGGAAGTTCTGGTACTGGTAGAGGTCCTAACTTAGGTGGTAATCGGTCTCAGCAGTACGGTTGGCCTCAATGACTATAAATCGCATGACTGCAAGTTAGTAGACGTAGAGCGCTTGAGTAGGGGGTGATTCAAACAGTGGAAGAACTATCAGCCTTTGTTTTTATTGCTGCAATAGTTTTGTGAAGCACAAGTTGTGGTTGAATTTCGGCTGCTCTCCAAACTAGACATGTACAGATAATATCATATTTTGCCAGGGTTATTTGAGAAACTGACAGGAACACAGGAGAGGGGTTGGGCTTCTAATACAAAGAAACTGTGAGATGATTGATTATTTACATGTGGTGGTCTTATTTATGATCCTGGGAGCCTGCAATGTCTTTATCATTTCCCCTGTTCCAAATTTCTATTTGATTTTCTTTTCTTGTGATTCATTGGTGTTCTTGGTCAGCAACTTGATTAAACCAGCCAGTGACAGCTTTGCCAACAAAATCTGAAATCATCATTATTTGCATCTCTATGTAAACTGAATCTGAGAAAGGCAAAAACCCATTTTCCACAGCACTATCGTAAACCTAAGAATGCTCAAATAACCAGGCTCGATATTAAGCAAGGTATGTTTAGCTAATGCCCACAGAGCTAATCTCATTTCCACAGAAAATTTCTTCTAAAATACATCACCCCAGTCTGCTTTTCACAATATGCTTTGCCAGAACTTCTCAACATGTCTTATGCAATAATAAAACCGGCAAGCGCAAACATTACGCATTAATCTGGTATGTTTTGCTAACTAAGAAGTTAGGCAGCAACTGATTTCCAATTCAGATTCTCAAAAAATTGCTTAGCATCTTATAACAAGAACATGTATGAACCAACTATTCTCTTTTGCCATGTAGATTATTATCAGGTGAGCAAAGGGTTAAAAACACAAAAAGTCAAAACTCTTTTAGAGAATTCATGCCACCCCATGATACGCATCAATTTTGTGTATCTCCGAGTGTAGCAATAGCGAATTTTATGTCGACTCCACCTTGAGAACTATTTTCATGAACTCATACACGAAGTAACTTATTGCAGCAGATGGTAAAACCTGGAGGAAAAAGAACACAAAATTGTCAGAACTTCACCAATTAAACTACTATTGATGCTGAGTGACCATTCAACAAAATTGTCAAAAATTCTGTCATCAACGGAACTTGTGCCACGGCTTGCTATAAAAGACACTTCTCATGCAAGATAAAACAAGAACATTATAAGTAAGGTTTCTGTGAATTTGTGTTGCTCTGTATTGCCAAATGTGAAAAAGCAAGTTCACCTGTTTTGGAAATTGATTTCAATTCCATTGTGTTAATTTTAATGTTTCCAAGGACACTAGAGGCCTCCTACAACAAAGCAGTAGTATGGGTGAGTCATACCAGTACGTTTCGAGTACAGTGGTGAGGCAAAACCTACAAAGACAGGTTTTTTTTTTCCCACAAAATTTTGGACTTGTAGGCGGATGTCATTTATTCAAATCTAATAAAGGGTTACATCTTTAATTTCAAAATCTTCAAGAGGGCTTCATGTTCATCTACCCTGCTAGGCACAGTTTGACCTATAACCAAAAGGTTTAAACAAATGTGCCTTAATCATGTAGCAAACTCGTCTTCTCTATATAAATCCCCTAGTTCGGTAATCCCTCTTTCATTTGATTTTCTTAATCCATGGATTAACCACCTCCACTTATTACACTTAGCCTCAGCTTATTACACTTAAACTTTATCTCTCAAATGTTTTCCATGCGTGAGTATTTCAAATTTGCTCTTTTGCAAATAAGAAAGTATGTTACGCACAAATATAAAAATAATAACTAAGAATTCGAAGGGAAAAAAAAATATTAATTGTCAGTACGAAGCATCTAGGAAAGGTGCACCCCATTTTGTACCTTAGGTTGCACGAAGCGGGTGCATAGAATCATAGAAGCTCCTTTTTGGGGAGTGTGCTTGGGAGAGTGTATAGGAAAATAAATAAACAAATAAATATATACTTCAAGCAATATTATTCTATTAATTCATAATTTGTGTCAATTGCAAATTATGTTTAGCGAATATAAGTCGAGTAATGTGATTGTACTAAGCATTTGAACAAATTGGAGCAGATATTTTCTAGTATCTTATTATTACTTTTTCCCTTGCTAGGTATCTTTTACTTTTGGTTAATTACAGATTTTTATGCTTGAGAGATTCTATCCTAGTTGGAGCAGGCTCCATTCTCGAGTGAGCAAGGTTCCTAGGAGAGTCTGCCTAAAGAGCGCGGGAGCCAGATCTGAGGTTGATTAGCTACCTCCATAGGACGTTCATGCTACCAAGTGCCGTACCCAGAGACCAAAACGTACCCGAAATGCTTGTGGCATACAGGTTGCATACTATAAAAGTACCCGGTACTTGCATGGAAACAAGCTTTCAGTACCTGTGCTTCATAGACGTTTGAGAATCAACTACTATAAAGGCTAGATACTCAAGCTAAAACCACCAATCATTCAAAGAAAGAAAAGAATCAAAAGACATTGATGAAATACAAAAATATTTTGCCGTGTCCCAGTCATTGGACCCGCTAATTAGATGAAAATCAGACAATTAGATATTTGAACCTGATAACCACGACAGTGCATGTAACTTAGATCGAAGCATCTCAGTTCAAGAGTATGAAGTACAAATAACATTAACAAGTTCCTACAGAACCATATGGCATTGGTGGTTTCTCTTACAATCATGTGTTGTATGATTGTAACTTACAAGATATTGCCTCCGTCCCATTTTGTCCATCTAAGGCAATTGTGCCATTAATTGGATCGAACAAAATTTTATTTCATGCACACAAAAGAACACCACTGATCAAAAGATCTCAATTATTAGTTCTTTTAATAGGTGGGGAAATTCAAAGAAAATACTGACAAAAATATATTGCTGATCCATTGAAAGGCAGACTAAAACAGACAAACAACATGGGACCGGCAGAGTAATTCTTTCCAAGGTAACAAACCATATGTTTCAACTGCAGACCTAGTACTATAAGAGGAACGTGATTTCGCTCATCATCATTTTATCTGCCTACAGTTTCCATCTAAGGCATGCAATTCTTAGGTCGGGGGAGCTGTCTGTACAACAGGGGCAAGAGGAGATTGGAATTAAATCCCAATATGGGGGTTAGAACATAAACCAAAAACCCATGCGCGTATAATTGATAGAAAAACTCACTTTATACAAGATCCAGGTTTTACCTGCAATAAGCTGGGAATTAATCCTGCATAGAGAGCAGAAACACCACCTTGCTCGACCAACTTCACACAAGTAGCTAGTGCACTCATCTTCCTTTCTCTCACTTGCATCTGAAGCTGTCTCCTCACAACTTCAAATGGGTATGTAGCAGCTTCGGCACAAGCACCAGCAATTGCCCCATATAATAATGTTCTCATCGGACCCAACTCCAGTTGTTCGAAAGCATTAAGTTCCCCTTCTTGCTGCTTCATGTGTTGAATTCTTTTCCTCCCTTCTGGTGAATGCAAATAGGCTGACTTCAATATATCATAAACACCGTAGAAAACAGCACCTGATGGTGCCATACTTAAAATTGAGGGCACTAAGCCCTTGTACAGAGAAAAGAACCCTTCTGTTTGGATCATGTGGCGAAAAGCACCAATTACACCACCCAACGCTTCCCCTCCAGGTGCTACCATCTGCGTCCTGATCTGAAACATTGAGTTTTGAGGTGTAATTTTAAGTGAATCCCATCATTTTGAGATTCTAAAACTAATATGGTTAGAAGGTTCCAAAGGCACCATGGCTTGTTTCAAAAACAATGACCAACAAGACACACCCCTTTATTAATAAAGTAGCTTAACCCCCCTATGAAGTCACACAAGATTGAGAATGAGATGGTTTGATGTCTATCTCTAAAATCAATACTGATGTGCAAACCTGAAGAGATGCACACAGACACACACCCACCTATACCTACACATGTCAAATGTCATATTGGTATAAGGACCTTAACAAGCACAACTTCGCCGATGTGTCTCGGTTTATGACAATAGTTGAATATGATTGGGCCCAAACAAGGCAGGACATCATTCACCCCCAGTTCTTGGACAAAATGATAGTTATGTCACAGGTTTTGAGAATCTTGTAACCCAAATGGATAACATAATTTGATAGGAACTGAAGCAATTACGAAGAAGAAGCCACTGAGTCACTGACTATTCAAATCCTGTATAAACACAGCTTCCATCTAATGACTGTCCGATGCTGCAAAAGTGATTACCAGAAAAAGCACAAGCCAAATCCACCTCTCAACTCTTTACTGAAAAGCCTCAATACCACAGGAATTAAATCACACTCCCTCCATCCTAATTTATTTGTCCACTTTTAGACTTGTAGGTGTCCCAACGTGTTTGCCCATTTGCCCTTTCTTTTTTAATTAAAGTAATTATCCACAAAAAGACTGAAGGGTAAATGTTGCAAAGTTGAATTTTTTTTTTAAGTGTCATGAATCATGATTATGTTCCCTTAAAAAAGATTTTCAAAAGTGGACAAACTAATTATGGCGGCGAGAGTAACTACGGGCAAAATTCATCCCAGAAAGAACTGGTGGTGATTGTGGCCAAGTATGAGCTAACAAATACTCTGAGATGACCATATAGATTCTTAGGAAAGCATTATATTCCCCGCAAGAAACCAATAGCAGATTCATAGCAACAAATAAATACGATGTTTATGTCCAGGCTCATTTACATGGATATCACCTTAACCACAAGTAATTTCTCCAAAATGATTGTGAGAACACAACAAAAAGACCACTCCCCAAAAGAAAGAGTTTGTCAAGACAAATACGATTGGAAAAAGACAAAATACAGGCCAATATGAGAACTACGCAACAAAAGATGAAAACTAAGCTGATAACAAAATATGCTTGACTACAGAAATAAGCAACAAATCAAGCAACCAAAATAAGGGTGTCATAAATAACCACATACCGTGTCCATAGGTATACAAAGAATAGTTGCAGTAATTCCAGCTGCAGCACCAGCAACAAACCTTTCAAAATTTGTGGTTTCCTCATTCCCAGAAATCCTGAGCAGTTGATTTCTATACGTATCATATGCATAAAAGTTGATAGCCTTGAAAGGAGCTGTGCGAAGAATATTGACAAAATTTCCTTTCCAAAAACCTTTCAGCCCTTGAGAAACTGCAATTGCCTTAATTAGCTCAAAAAGATTCCTCTGTTCTCCACGAACTATATATTCCAGCTTTAGCCTCTCAAGCGGAGCCACAAAAGTTCTGTGCAACAAAAATTAAATTACCCGTGGAAAATATTAATAATGATCAAAGACTGAAAAACTAAGCAATAGTCGAACTTTTCGCAGATATAAACAATACGAAATATAGTTTGTGTAGGAGATAAGAAAGCAATTCTGATAGCTATGACGCTTGCAAGAGTCCTAAGCTCTCCTAAATGAAGTCAATTGCTGCAGCAAAATATGAAATACTCTCTTTAGTTAATTGCAGACTACGTGTGAGGGAAATAGTTTCCACATGAAAGGCAGCACGGCGATATAAGTGCGAATGCAAATAATCTTCTCAGAACAATGATAGAACCCTAAGGTACCAGAGAGGAACTTTCACGCAATGTCTCTGTACTGAAGCTAATTTTGGTTGATAAAAGCTAATTTTGGTTGATAAAAACAGGAAAAAATTGAATGTCATGAGGGTCATAAAAGATTTTGAGAACAAATATGATCACTACTCAGGAGATAAGACGTAAAGCTTCTGGATAAACCCTAAAGGAGAGGTATCCAAAAGGATTATCTAACTGTTGCATGGTCTTGGGTAGAACACAACCCCAAAAGCTAGCTCATGAAGTGAGGGTGCCCTCACACTTATATATTTCATATTACTTCGGTACCTAGGTGATGTGGGACTTTACTTCACACCCTCCCTCATGTGCAGCGTGCTTACTCGGCAGCGTGCTTACTTGGCAGCACCTGCCACGTGCAGGCCAGAGACACACACCCTACCCATCTCTAGTACCCGGCTCTGATACCATGTTGCACGGTCTTGGGTAGAACTCAACCCCAAAAGCTAGCTCATGAAATGAGGGAGCCCTCACGGTTATATATTTCATGTTACTTAGGTACCCAGGCGATGTGGGACTTCGCTTCACACTAAAAACTAAAAAAAAGAAGCCTGCTGAGGATTGCCCACATAACTAGTATATCTGTGGCCTACAAGAATGAGACTATTGCAGCGTTGACTGAAATATGAAGGGTCTAAACATTGCTTCCCTACTTAAGCTTTAATAAGCAATTTAATCGAACCAAAACCAAACTGAGCCTTATGTCCGAACTACTTGGGGTTGGCTACATGAATCCTTTTTCTCTAATGAGCTCCGTCAAGGGCTACTTGTTCACTCAAACCCATTATACTAATATCTTTGCGCACAACCACATCTAAAGTCAATTTAAGTCTTCCTCTCCCCTTAGCGTTACTACCCAAAGCTATCATATCCGCTCTCTTAACTACTGCATCTACAGGTCTACAGTAGACATGCCAAAACCACCTTAGCCTATTTTCCCTTGACTTCTCCTCTATAAGTGCTACACCTACCATCTCACGAACCGTCTCATTTCTAATCTTGTCTTGTCTGGTCTCACTAGTCACTACAAATCCACCTCTTGTCACATAATACACCAGTAGCGCTTCTCCACTTGAGTCACCCCACTTGGATCCTATGGGTCAAGCCATCTGCAATCTCTCCATCTTTAGTCAAAAGTGAACCTAAAGACCTAAAGCAATTTAATGCAGGAAATTTTTTTATCCTAATTCCACAATAAAAATGAGTTCTCTTTGATCCTAGGAATTGCATTTGTTTAGTGATTCACCAATTCTCTTCCATGGAGTTAGTTCAACCAGAGAAAAAAAAAACAAAAAAAACAAAACTTTTGAACAAGCTTGATCTGCTTTGTTCAATGTTTTCATGACAAGTACAAACAACCAACATGCTAAACAAATCATGATTGAGATCAGTGAAGTTTGCACGACACGACTACAATTTCCAGTCTACAATCCAATTGATTGGAAACATGGCTACACAAACACAATAGCACAGAGATCAGCTAAGCTGCATAATCCAATAAGAACTGCCAATTGATAACCGAAAGCAAAAAACACATAATATGCTTAGGGCTAATAAACGAGCCAAAACAATTGAGTTCAAGCTTGTGTTTGCTCATTAGAAGCTCGATTGTGATCTGTTTGTTACATAAACAAACAAAGCTTGAATATCTTTTGAGACTCGTTAAGCTTTTGAGCCAAGCTCAAACAAACTACTCCTCGGCTTGTTCAAGCTTGTTCAAACCTACGATGTTTAAAAAATGAAAGCTACTCGAGATCGCCTCAATTAAAACTCTGCTTGATATCAGTTCATCTCATAATAAACAAACCAAGCTCAAACATATTTCTAAAGCTCGTTAAATTTCCAAAACAAGCTACAACAATAAGCTGAAGTTCAGTTGCTAATCGGCTCAATTAAAGATTGTTTGAGATAATTCGTCTCATAAACAAAACAAGCCCAAAATATATTTTTCAATCTCATAAAATTATCAAACTAAGCTTCAACAATAAGCAGTTCAGATTGTTAGGTTCGTGATTGGCTCAATTAAAATTCGTTTGAGATCGTCCCATTCCGTCCCCTAATAAACAAACCAAGCTCGAACATATTTTTAAATCGTTTTCAAATCAAGCTTGAACAATCAACCGCTCAGCTCGTTTATCCAACTATGCTTAAATATTTGTGATTCTATAGACAAACAAGTATATACTAAATGTGAGCGAACCTTGAAACCATTGCTGCGACAGCACCAGCCCAAAGATGCTTTGTAGTGTTGAAAGCACCTCCCCCTCCTCTCCCCACCACAACCTTCTCCTTCTCCTCTTTCCCAACCTCCTCAAACGCCACCGTTTCATCCTCACAACTCTTCTCTCCATTTCCCCCCAAAACCTCACTCGATTCCCGAGAATACCCTTCCCCGCCTCCACCACCCGTCAAGCTCACCGACAAAAACCCACCGCCGCCACCGATCCGACGCCGGGAATAAGACAATGAGGTCGAACAATTCTTCATGGGAACAAACGAGACGAACGAAGAAGTAACGGTCGGTTCAAGAAATAATCCTCCGTTTCCAAAGCCAATCGAGCTCGATTCCGATGCCACTAATTCCTTGAACCAGAGCTCTAATCCCCGCATCGCAGACACTGACATGTATAAAGAATCTCTGAGTGTATTGTCGACTGATTTAGTATATAAATATAGTAACGGCCTTGGGAGAGTACGAGCAAGGTGTTAGCCCAAGGCCGTTACACAGTGGTGGTTGATATATGTATATGTATGTATAGAGAGAGAAAGTGAATAGGGTTAGGGTTTATTGGGAGGGAGTAATGTGGAATTTAAGAGAGGGAAGGAATGGAGAGGCTTGGAAGAGAAGAGAGAATGGAATAGTAACAACCAGAAGGGAATAATAATGGATTCGGATGGGAGAGAGGGATGAGAGAGACGGAGTACGACATTCGTTTGCTTTGTTTCCATCGCCGCAACTCTCAACCGAAATCTTTTTTTGGGGGGGTGATGTTTTGGGGTAGTTTTAAAATAGGGGAAAATTCAGTTTGACACCTTGTGGTTTGAATCGTGCGGAGTTTTGCCCCTGACATTTGATTATCAACACATAACGACCTTGTGGTTGTTGGACCCAGGTGCGCCACATACTAGGGTCATGTTTCACTGACTTAGAGGGTGTTCGAGAGCCTACTTTTTAAATTTTTATTTTTAATTTTTTGGTTTTTTGGCCTTATAGATTATTGTCAGAATGTGTTTTGAGTATGGAAAGAGTGTTCGGGAGAAATGTGCGGAATGCATTTTGCAACATGAGTAGTGTTTGAAAGAATAATGATGAAAATGAGTTATGAATTTGTTGTTTACCATTTTTTCCTTGTTTCTTTATTATGGTATTAAAAATGTGTGAATATTGTTTTTAGCATTTTTTTTGGATTCATATTTGGAAAATATTTTGTAAACATATTCCTTCCAATTCTCTCCTTTGCACTTCTCTCCTTTTCTAGAGACTTCTGGCAGCAAAAAAAAAAATCCTAGAGACTTCTTCAGATCTAAAAACACCCATTGCTCTCTCTAGATTGGATTCCATCTTCCAGTGGAAAACAATCTCTCTCTCTCTCTCTCTCTCTCTCTCTCTCTCTCTCTCTCTCTCTCTCGTCATTGAAGATCAAGATTTTGTGTGAAATTTGTGTTGATTTCAATTTTGGGGTTGGGATGAGGACTATTTTCTGATAAGGAGATGGTTAGCAATCAAAGAAATGTGAGAAGTTGGAATCAAACAACACTCCTCTAGATTTTTGAGGAATAGAACAGTGACAACAATTGGCGTGGAAGAAATCGCAAGCGTCTCCCTTCTAGCTTTCCTACTCTTTCTTTTTTGCTATTGTGTGGTGGAAAAATGGGATAACGTAAACAAGGGGTAAGAATGGGATTTAGAAATGAGGGAAAAATCAAAATGAGAAATAGAAATGAAAAAGGAAGGTTGGACCTCTTTTTGGGTTTTGGCCTCTAACGTTCAAAATTGAGAATGCATTCTCAGGAAATGAATTCTGGGTTTGGCGCACAAACAACTGGAATGGGAATAGTAGAATTGGAAAATGTGAAAATAGAGCGGCCAAACAGCCTCTTAGTTTTTTTGGTTTTTTTTCGATCTTTAGTTTTGCAAAAAAAAAAAACTAACTTGTTCCACTAAACTAGTTTTTTGGCTCTTTAGTTTTGCAAAAAAACTAACTTGTTCCATTAACTAGTTTTTTGTCTTCTTGGTTTTTTTTAGGTTAGTGAAATTAAGTGGTTTTTTTGTGGGTTTTCTGTTAGCTGAATGGAGTAGTTTTTGAATTAAAACTAAACTTCTTTTTTATTAGCAGAACACCCCCTAGGACTTAGGGGTGCACAAACACCGAGCCGGGCTTATACTAAATAATAACTAGATTTGTCCATTCCCAAGTCCGATCCATTAATAATTGGGTTTCATTTAATATACCCAAGCCCGACCCAATTAGAATTTTAATTTCCCAAACTTCGTCAACAAGCCCATTTATTTTTCTAAAGCATCACAAACATATATTAATCAACCATAGCAATCACAATAATAATTCACAACCGTAATAATATACATAAATTCTAAGTTCTCCTCAAAATATTAAAAACAGACCCATAAATTAAAGTGCTCTAAATGACGGGACTCTAAATTCACACACCTTCACAACAGATCTTGTATAGCACAATAAAAATAAGAAGAACAAGCTATGAGTTATTATTATAGGACAATAGTTTAAGGGGGGAAAAAAACTTCAAAGTTCTCTTAACAAATTGTTATTACTTCAAAGGTATTCTTTACATAAGTAGTATCTAGCATTCGTCTTCATCAATGTCAATTTATCAAGATAAACAAATCCTAAGCATCTAGGTTTCAACGATAACATATACATATACATATATACATATAATATTAAAATAATATTATTGTTTAAATCGGGCCTGGCCAGGCTAGGCTTGGCTTTACAGGAATTTCCCAAGCTAGACCCAATTAGTAAATGAGTTTAAAATCTCAACTCAACCAGGCCCTATGGGCCTAAATTTTTTTCCCAAACCCTAAAAAAAACGGGATTGGGTTGGGCGGGTTATCCGACCAGTGTGCACCCCTACTAGGACTGCTCAAGTGCCGGTTTCTGCCGAGTTCGGGTTTATCGTTTACTGGCCTAATTTTGGACGAATGGGTAGTCGGTTTCAATCGAAATGGTGATCAATTTCGTTGGTTCGGGTTGATTGGGTTTCGCGGGTTGATTTTAGCACCATTGGCACCAAATTTCAAGCACCAGTTCAGAAAACGAAAATCGAGTACAAATCAATTACTTGCGATTTATGAGACTTTAGTGGCAATATAGAGAGCTGCCATTATCCCAACATTTGATCGAGAAAGAGATGAGAAACAAAGAGGTAGTGAAAGTCTGAGAGCGTGAGAGAGATGATAGAGTCTGAGATGCGTTGTTTAAGAAATTAGGCTTATATTTCCATCCAAGTTAACAGGGTAAGGGTACAATAGATATTCCAAGAGAAAAAAAACCTATTTGGTCTAGAAATTTATGAAAATGCCATTGTTCTTCCCAATATTTTTTCTTCCTTTTTCGTATTCTTCATCTCACGTACATATACGGGCAAAACACACACGCACGCACAAATATACATGCATATGTATATTTGTATGTGTTTGTCTACATATGTATGTCTACGAATATTCACAATTTGCACGTTTATACAAACACACACATGTACATTAGATATTTAATTTCCTAATAATCTCAGTCCAAAATGAGATGCCTTTTGAACAACCAAAAATAAAACTAGAGAAATTGGCATTCATTTTGGTTGCTTTGTCACTAGCCTAAGTGATCACTATTGAACCAAAAAATCATCAATTCTAACCTTGATCGATCATTTGAAGCATTGCATTGACTAATTCAACCCATTGAGCTGTCAATTTCAATTGTATTGCGTTGTCATGGTTTTTTCTATCCTCTCTATGTCTATCTACGCGTATATGTACATAAATTTAAATACACATGAGCTATTTGTACTTAAATCGTTACTGTATCGAATCTTCAGCCGATTCCAAATAAATACTCCAATGGATCCAATTATCACACATTGATGTTGTTTATGAGAAAGACCACCCAAAAGCCAAAAATATGTTTTGATCTTGCTTTAATTTCTTTTGAGAATAATAAGCAGCCATGTGGTACATATTTGGAGTTCATCATTCGCGGTGCCAATTAAAGTTCATCATTTTTGTTTGGATCTTGATCTGTTTTGTTATCCAACAAACTCAATTTTTTATTTTGTGGATTGCTGAAAATAAATGTTCACAAATGTGGATGTATGACCTTAAGGTCTTGGGTTCAAGTTTAAACACAATCACTTTGTGGGGTTCTGGGTTAGGGCTGCGCAGGGGGTGTAGAGCACGTGTGCTATGAACTTCGAGCCGTTCAATGGTCCACATCTTATCTCAATTCTGCAATATCTGATTGTTCATTGCAAGATGAAATCTGGCCATTGGATTGCCAAGCAAACGGGTTAGATTGCACAACATTCGCGCTACGCTCTCCCTGTGTGGCACCAACACCTGACCAACCACTAGGGATGGCAACAGAGCGGATTGGGGTATGAACCGAACTGAACCAAATCATTAGAACACTGCCCCGAACTGAACTAAAAACTGAATGGGTTATAGAAATTTATTCCATAACTGAACCGAACGGGTTTGGGTATTTCCCGAACCGAACGGGTACCCAGATACCCAGATTGGAAATTTTCCAGATTAAAATTTCCAGATTAGAAGAAAATTTCCACATTTCATTAACATCTAATAGAGCTCAAAAACAACAAATTAAAACAATATTACACTAAATTCCACACATTAAAACTTAAACACCACACATTAAGACTTAAAAATCACACATTAAACCTTTGTCATTGGCCATTATCCAGATTCATCACCACCAGTTGGTGATTGGCTTAATGGCTTTCATGCACACCACCATGACCAAGTAGTACACCACTAGTCCACAGACACCACATCATAAAATACTAAAAAGTCTCAACATCCAAAATACTAAAAAGTCCACTTAGAATAGGAAAAAGTCTCAACATCCAAAATCATAAAAACATTGTCCAAATTCAAACATAAAAACATAATTGCCCCAACAATCAATCATTCTCCATTTCCAACATTCCATGCCAACTTCCATCTATGGAATTCAAACCTGTTCAATTAAAGCAATAAAAAGTTGAATTAATAGTGGCAAGGTGTAATGTTCAAAACCATAAAAAAAACATAACAAAATGCTAATTACCTCATGAGTCACGCATGAATCCACCGATTCCATATCATCATAGATAGTGGCGAACCCGGATGATGATTCACCTAACAAAAGTAAAGGTAAAAACTAAGAATTTCACAAGTATTGTCATATTTTTTTTTACTAAAGTAGAACAATAGAACAAAACTAGTTGATTACCTTTTATTTCTGTAGCCCATAACCAACTTTGAGCACACATCAAGGCTTCCATCGTATCAGGATGAAGTCTACTCTAATGTGGACTCACCAACCTACCACTCGTGCTAAATGCAGACTCAAAAACAACCGTGGATATCGGAATAGATAACAAATCCCTAGCCATTAGTTGTAAAACTAAATATTTGGGTACATGTGATCGCCACCAATTTAAGACATGAAATCCCGGGGTTCTTGGTAAGACTTCCTCCGACAAATAATGATCAAACTCCACTTTTCCATAATCAATGGTCTTACTTCTCTTTGACTAAAGGATAAAGGCATCAAACTTTGATAGTGACTCAATATCCACGGAACTTGATTGGGAAGAAGAGTCACCAATACCCTCCATCAAGTTTGGACTTTGACAATTGTATTCCTTAACCAATATACAACAAAGTGCATGATCTTGTCCAAATAGTTTTTGAAAGTAAACACAATACTTTGATCTTGTACCTAGGATCCAGCAATAGCGAAACCCCCACAACGCCATGTATCACAAACCAATACTTGTCAAATTTTTCAATCATTCTTTTGGCCATTTCCTCACTCACTTCATTTCTAGAATAGAGCCAATTTCTCAATGCAACTCTAATCTCACATATATTTGGAAAGCATTGATTAGTAGTGGGATATTTAGTTCCAGAAAACAGTTATGTCACCTTAAAAAAAAATTCAGCCTATCACAAACATCTTGAGCAAACGCCCACTCATCTTGATTCGATAATGATCGATATAAAGCATCTTGTTTCCTTAAACGATAAAACACTTCCTTGTAAAGTAAGGCTGTTTGAAGCATCAAGAATGTTGAATTTCACCTAGTTGCACAATCAAGTCCTAATTTCTTAGTACATGATACATTTAATTGTTGAGATGTTTCTTCAAATTTTTCCTCTCTTTTAGGTGATGTTGTCAAATATGCTACACTATCCCGGATTTTCTCAATATCCACATTAATAACAATGCCCATCTCTAACAATAAGATTAAGAATATGTGCACATCTCTAACAATAAGATTAAGAATATGTGCACAACAACGCATGTGAAATAAATCTCCCCCCAACATAAGAGAAGTGCAGTCAAGTTTTTCCTCCAAAAGTCCAACCATGGCATCATTGGTAGTGCAATTATCAACAATTATGCAAGAAATCTTGCTATCAATGTTCCAGTCCATCAAACAGTCTAAATATTGCTCACAAAGAACTTCTTTTGTATGTGGACATGGCACATGGACAAACCTAACATGCAACATTGGTATTTAATTACCACTAGAACAATGAAGAGCAAAATTTAACGATAACGACGTAATTTAAATGTACCTCATAATGCGACTTTGCAAAGTCCAAGAATCATCGTTAAAATTAGTCGTGGCGGCCATGAAGCCTTTCTTTTGGTTACTAGAAGTCCACATGTCGGTTGTGATAGCCAATCTACTTGCGTTTCCCACCATCAAAGTCATTGTCTTCCCCTTCTCGTACTCATAAATTTTAAATATGTCACTCTTTATAGTGTTCGTACATGGCACCTTAAAATGCCAGCTGAAGTGCAAAAGAATACCTCTTAAATCCTACGTGGTCCACAATTGAAAGAGGATATTCATGCATGATTATTGCACTTGCAAGTTCTTTCCTTGCCGTATCTTGATCATAACTGTAAGAAGATAGTGGCGGTCCTTGTGGAGTATGGCCTTTGTTGAAATTGTTCATTAGAACTTGTTGCCTCATGCTCTCCCCCTTCTTGTGCTTCCGATTATAGTGTTGGATCAAATGTGAAGTTCTATTGTTTTTGTTTCCCGAAATTTTGATATGGCAATACTTGCAAATGGCCTTGTAAACCCCATCGACTTGAACCCTATCATAGTGCGTCCAATAAACAGACCTTAACTTGACATTATCATCTTTATCGAGAGCATTTTCATTTTCAGCCAATTCATCACCATCATTTTCACTTGGATTCTCACTTTGATTGTTACCAATCTCTGGTTGTGAGGACGGTGAAGAAGTATTGGAACCATGCGCAGCCGAACTGGTAGGTGATTCAGACATGATATTGATTGAGCCTACAAAACCACAAGATAGGGTACAAAATTGAGTTAATTGCTAAACTTGAGTTAAAATTAAACTTAGTGTGAGGAATCAAACCAATTACAGAAGATTAACCATTGACGCCAAAATTAATCATAAACTTTAAAACCCATAGCAAACGGTAGTAATAAAGCAACCCAAATTAACTACTAAATTACAACAAATAAAGCAGCCCAAATATATCATTAAGCATTTGACTCGGAGAAAACACAGCAAATGGTAGCAATCCTCTTATTAAAACCCACAATTTGCAAAATCTTGATGTACATACAATATGCTATTATGTTTAGCTATTCAAACAAACCTAGGTATGTTAAAATCTTCAAAATATATAAATCCTGATGGCAGCTTTGTGTTTCTCTCTATTACTCAATCAACAACAGAAACTACTATTGCTATTACAAAAAAAATAGACCAAAAGAAGAAGGAAAAAAACAATCAAGCTGCCACAGTAAGAATTATTTTCCTGCATTCAAAACTGGAGAAATCAAGGAGTAGAAACTATCGTATAGACAAAAAAATATTGATTATCCATGACATGTTTTCTGCTATTTATGGAAGCTGAACAAACCTTGGTGGAGTAAACAAACCCAAAACGAATAGTGAACTGAGCAAAGCTATTGATCTACGAGAGAGAGAGAGAGAGAGAGAGAGAGAGAGAGAGAGAGAGAGAGAGAGACGTACGGGTGGGCCAGGTGGCCGGATTCAAAGTAGCGGCGTCGCCGTCGATCTCCAGGAGAAGAGTCAATGGACCGATGACCTACATAATAATAGACAATGAGACGAACAATGTCTATCTATGACTATGAGAGAACTGGAGAGAGAGAGAGAGAGACCGATGACCTACATAATAATAGACGATGAGACGAACAATGTCTATCTATGACTATGAGAGAGAGAGAGAGAGAGTCTTACGGTTATGGGTGGTTGGATAGTGGATTCAAAGGAGTAGCTTGTCGATTTTTCCGGTGGCAATCACATAAATCGCCATTCTCGAATCTCACGAGTCACGACCTCTGAGGCTTTGGGGAAATGTTTTCAAATGGGATGGAAAATCCTAGCAGCCATGGATCTTATCTATATATACAAAGGGGTAGAATGTAATTTAAAATATACATAAGGAGGGTCCTATGTAATTAACAATGTTTCGGTTCGGTTCAGGTATCGGTTTACAGGAGAACCCAAAACTGAACCGAACCCGTTCGGTTTCCCATCCTTCAAACCCACACCCACACCCACGGGGAAAAAATCGGTTACGGTTGTGGAAAAAAAAAACCGGTTTCGGTTTGGTTACCCGTCGGTTCGGTCACCCGTCGGTTTGGTCGATATTGCCTATCCCTACCTGCCACAGGGGGATTATGTGTGGATGATAGAATTTGAAGGGTGAAACTGCATGTGGACCAAACCAAAAGGGGTCAAATTGACAATTTCTCATTAAAATTAGCACAGTTCACATTTGAGTTCTTCTTCCTTCGTTTTCTTTTTTTGTTTTTTTGTCAATGGTTGTACAAATAATGTCAAGCAACAATTCTTATATTTTGCTTATACTCTCTGCATATTTGTGTTCAGACGATTATCTACAGTATTTGGTGGTCGAATCAAAATTTTAACTCACGGGGTCGACTTATTAGACATATTTTGTCAAAACATATATTTATTATATTGTCGGCTTTTGCTCTCTAATATTTAATATATTCGTTCATTGAAATTATTCTAGCCAAATGAAGGACAGTTATATGAATAACTTTGTTCAATTTTTTAGGCTACTACAACTCTCACGTGCTTAATTTTTATTCCACTAATTAATGAAACAAATTGGGAATGAGAATGTAAAATAATCCGCTATTTTAATATATCAAACCATAATTAGGGGGTGTTCCACAAACCTAGTAAAAACTAGCTTTTCACGGTTTTTTATGTAATGTGTTGTGAG
The DNA here is from genome assembly GCA_022606695.1 of Vaccinium macrocarpon. Taxonomy (NCBI): domain Eukaryota; kingdom Viridiplantae; phylum Streptophyta; class Magnoliopsida; order Ericales; family Ericaceae; genus Vaccinium; species Vaccinium macrocarpon. The sequence continues at coordinate 35,715,481 of CM040180.1, read as the reverse complement.
AAAATAACCTATCTCGGAGTTTGGAAAAAACAGTTTTTGTTAGTGAAACACCATTAAGTTTATAAGAAGCTATTATACTAATCAGTAATCATACTCGTAATTGAATATGATATAAATAGTTTTTTAGGGGGGCTCCTGGTCAAGGTTCTGAATCTCGTACCGGACAGGGTACCGGTTTTCTTACTGGTATGGTACGGTACCGGTACCGGACAGGTACCAGTACCGTTTCGGATTTAGCGGTACTACTATATATATATATATATATATATATATATATATAAATTTTTCCTAGTATCACCCTTTTTTAGGGGGTAAATTATATCATCCAATGAAGTATAATTAGACAACAAATATCATAAAATGGCATTCAAATTAACAAATAAATGTTCCAAGTGCATAACACAATAGCAAAACAAACGCAATGTTCTCCAAAAGGACACAAACAAATTAACTAATCAATAGTAACTACCTTGTTATGAAGGTCCAAGTTTCAAAACAACTCACAGCCTTAGTTAGAGCATCAGTAGAGAAATTCTATCAATTGCGAAAACTAATCGATTAAGAGCTATCTACCATATGAATTTGATTGAAAAGAAAAAGTTCACTGTACCCGTTCCAAGAAGTTTCGTGACGGCGAGCTTAGCTGGGGCTTAGATCGATCTTCAAACCTCGCCGCCACCTCCTCTAGTCTTGACACCACGCCGCTCGCCGGCCTTGTGGTCGCGAATCTCAGCTCCTCCTCCTCGCTCTTCTTTTCCTTGAACTGCTGCTGTAGCCGCAGTAGGGTTACGAGAGAAAGGGGAATGTGAAATTGCTGGCTTTTATATGAGCTTAAATCAATGAAATTTACAAAATTGCCATCTGCAATTTCTTGTCCGGTACGTCCGGTACCACGGTACCGCCCGGCATCTTCCGGAATGACCGGAACCAACCGGTATTGGCCGGAATTGAGCACGGAACGGTATCATAAGGTGTCCTTACCGTTTTCATAGAAATCCGGTACGTACCGGCCGGTACGGTACGAGATTCACAACCCTACTCCTGGTCCCAATTAAGTCACTCCCAACATAGTTCTACACTTTTTTCTTTTTCTTTTTTTTCCGGTGCTTAGTTTCGCACTTCCACCGTTGCTAGTATTGTTAAACACTAGAAATTGTCCGTGTCTAAAGACATTGACCATATAAGGTATTTGCACAATCTAAAGGAAAAGCTTTGCGATGTTCAAAATATTATTTTTCGAAGTAAATTTCTTATATTTTATTCATCAACACCAAGGAAAAAAAGAAGAAGTATAAAAGTGTATGACAACACACAATAACTTTGCTCGTATCTACGCAAACACGTAGTCCTCTCTCTAGCTAGGGTTCATGGTTGCAGAAAAGCTGCGTATAAACTGAATATCATTCTCTCTCTATACTTATATATTTGCATATGTATCGATTCTCGTTTTAATTTCGTTACCTACCATATTTGCATATGGGAATCTGCAAAGCCAACAATGAATGGCATAGGTTGCAGTTGCTTTGAATGACGATTGGGTTCGAACTCCTCCCTTAGTGGTTCCAAGCTCGCCCGCGATTCGGTGGTGTTCACGGAGGAGGCCGGGGAGTCTCCCCGCCGAAAAGTGGTGATCTTGGGAGGTGGGGAAGAAGGGGGAGGAGGTGGTGGTGGTGGTGGGTGGGTGGGTGGGTGGTCATCCCTCTCCTCTTTTGTTCGAGTATCTAATTTGGGGAGTTTAGTTTGGAATTTTTTTTCTTTCTGGACTTAAAAGTTGGGAATGACCCACAACAGCAGATTTTGGTACTACTTTTGAAACCATTTTCAAATGAGGTTTTGAAGACCAGGTTCTCAAAAACCCTAACGAGCAAGGTGGAAGAGTCCGGCCACCTGAGGTCGGTTGGCCCTCCAAGTTCGAGAGACCAAGAATATGTATTTTTGTATTTGAGCGGTATTTTCATATTTTGGATGGGTAAGTGGACTGAATATGTTAGAAAAATGTTAGGTGGACTAAAAGTATTAGGAAATAGGTATAATGGATCCTATAGCAATTGACCCTACTCTTAATCACCCTCACCAACAAACCCGACTTTGTAAGCTTCAACTTATAAAGTGTGGAACATCTATGTTTAAATTTATAAGCTTATAAAGCTTCAACCAGATATAAGCTTATTAATTCCATCTATCAAGTTATTCGTAAAAATCAAATCCAAGAAAATGCATGTGCACACCCTACGAAATACCAATTTTTGATACTTTCTTTTTCACTAGATCCTGCACAACGGCGGAGCCTTTAGGGGCAGGGTGGCACGGACAGGGCCGGCTCAAGGATAAGCTCAGCAAGTCCCCGGGCTTGGGCCACCCAAAAAAACACTAAAGTTATATATATAAAGAAAAGGTTTCCTAAGCAAACGTAAGGCGTTCTTGGCATGGTGGTCTCCAGACACTGATCCTTCACTGCATAACTATGGTTCGACTCCCGGCGGGCATAAGTTTTGTTTTTACTTGTTTCTCTTTTCTTTTCATTTTTTATTTTGTCAGCTTGCCCCCGAGATCTTTTCCGTTTCATCTCTGGTAATTTTTTTCCCTAACAAGGCCAAAACTACACTCAAATCACATACACCCGGTGACGGATGCATGATTGTTGTTGTTGCTACGGGGAACCACTCCATAGCAAATATACAAAAAAACTGAAAATATACTGAAAATTTACTACTACTAGTAAGAACCTTGGAGAGTTTGAAGGGGCCAAAACCCCCCTAGCACCCCCAGGTCCACCCCTGCACACACCCAAATAAACAAACACTCTTATAAATGTATGAGATTACAAAAACTAATGGCATTGTGTATGTATGCCCCATGGATTTACTTTTGTATTTATGTAAATGTGTTTGCATTTTGAGTGTGATTTGAGAATTTTTGTTTTTTCCATCCCAATCCACAATATTACCAAAATCACATCACATTTCTAATTACTTTGTTGAAAATTTTGCATTTAACAAACACAACAATAATGTACAAATCATATGATCTTACATTTGATAAAAAAAATATCCCAATGGTGGAAAATTAAAAATAAATTGAGAGATTGATTTATTAGTTTTTCACACAATCATAGTTAAAATATGAGGATATTCTCTTAAAAAAACACTAACAGAGGTACCTTTCTGCATTTATATTATTTTTTCATGCAACCAAAGCTAAAACATGAGGATACTTTCTTTTAAAAAAATCACTTACATCGTATCTTTCTGTGTTTATCTTTTAATTAGATTTATTAGTTTTTTCACTCAATTCATAGTTAAATATGAGGATAATTTCTTGAAAAAGAACTCTCACAATTGTATTTAGGGAGCCCAATATCAGGAGTTTGCTTCGGACCCCTAAACTCTTAGATTTTGTAATTTTTGTTACTTGTACGAATTTTTATGTTTTAGTGGATGACTTATGAAGTTGGCAACCAAATTAGGGATTGGGCTTGGGCAACCCAAACTCTCAGGCAGCCCTGGGCACGGACCATTCTTGTGTCCCAATTTTTACTGTTTTGATTCACAAACTCTTACCAAATTGACTATTGGTTAATGGATGATTAACTTGCAAAAATATGTATTTTAGGGTTATAGACTTAGAATACGTGTATTTTTTTTTTGGGTGATTCACGAAATGAGAACTTAAAAAAAAAAAGGCATTTTGGTTCAAGAAAAAGTTAAACTTTTTTTTTTCCTGCAAGATACTGGATATCAACGAGTTTTTATTTTTTGAAAAAAAAAAAATACCATGTACATTTTACATGATCTTAGGGGTGTACCCCATACTCACAAGTGCTTGATCTTCTGAAAGAAAAATTGGTACATTAGATCAAGCACTTGGAGTTATCAAGTCATCCTAAGATGATTTTTCACAGGTGGGACCCTAAAGTAGGCCCCGTTGTTCAGTACTCATAGACGGGTTCCAACTTCCAAGTACAATCTACATAGTTATGCTCCCTGTCCCATTTTAATAGTCCTTTATTGCATTTCCACTTTTCAAACATATCAATAAAAACTTAATAAAATACCATTCTTGCCCTTGTATTTAAATAGAACTAGTACTATTTCCATAAATCAAATTTCAAATCATAGGGCATATTTGGAAAGTAAAATACTTTTTGGAGCAATCATTACGGCCCCTTTAAAAATTGGAACCCCAAAAAAGACTATGAAAATGAGACGGAGTGAGTTCAATGTTTTTTGGTAGGATGCTTTTGAGAGTGATCAAATTAAAGGAGAATTAGATGATTAAAGTCGGGCAAATTGTCGAAAAGAATAATCGAAGATGCCTCCCAGTCCCCACTTGTAAAGAAAGTTGGAATAAGGTTCTACAGAGGTGGTAGGGTGTATGCTGTCTCGCTCTCCATTTCAAGTCATCATGGCATGTGTCGGTTTGCTTTGGCAGATGTGTTCATGACTCTATTTGTCTTTTGCGTTCTCATTTCAATTGTTAGTGGTTTTTACTGCATTCCTGTCTTGCGTTGTTATCGGTGCCGGATGTCATTATGAAATAATATGATGACATTTTCATACCCAAAAAAAAAGTCATTATGGCATAGAATGAACAAGAGGCCGATCAAAGGTCCCTCCAACTGGTAACATTTGAAGTCCTTGCAGAACATGGTTATAAAGCAAGTAGTAAAAGGCAATACATAGTTTTTAGTTGTTCCTGTATCATACAAAGTTTTTAGTTGTTCCTGTATCATACTTAGGCCTTGTTTGGTGGCACTTATGTTTTCTGTTTTCAGAATTTTCGCAATTTAAGAAAGGAATATTGTTTTTGTGCCACTTTCACTTTCAAATTCTACTTCTTACCTCCAATATTTATGAAATTTGGGGAAGTTTAAAATCTCAACTTTTTGTTTTTGTTTTCCAACTCCTAGCCACCACCTCCACCCACCACCCCAACCACCACCCACCACCTCCAGCCTCCCGCCAACACATCTCCAACCGACTCTAATTATGTTTTTACTTCTTTCTTTTTTGAAAATAATTTCAGACAAACATATTTTTTGTTTTCACTTCATTTTTACGAAAAACAAAGACAGAAAACAGAAATACTACCAAACATAGTCTTATTGTTTGTGTCCACAGCAGTACAAGATAGGCCCATTTCGAATGATTTAGAAGCAAGACCAATGCTAGAAACACAAATTTAAAGTACAATTCCAAATAGAACTCCGTTTAGAGCCATTCGATGATAGTATGTGCTTCCCGTTTGTATTCGACGGATCGATGATGGTGATTTCATAATCATTCAAAAGGATGAGACATGGGCTAAGCGGTAGAGTACGTGGGCCTGTTTTATGGACCGAATGGCCGCTAATGGGCTGGCCATGGAGCAATGGACAAGGCTAGGCAAGCCAGTTCGCGCATGGTATGAGAAAGAAATTGAGAATTAACTTGGTTTTGCTTCCAGGATTGAAGTTCAGCAATATAATTTGGGAGATAACAGGAAAACCTTCTCTACAATTAGATGATGTGACACAAATAATGACTCTCTTCACCCGTGGGACGTCGGCAGGTGAGGTCGGTGGTAGGCGGGCGGGCGGGCGGAAACTTAGCCCCAACCAAATCAAGTTTGGGTCCGAAAGAATTCACGATCTAATCTATTGGGGTCTTAACTCTCGCGGCTAATAATTTACACATGAAAAATTGTGTATCGATGGGGTGGGTTTTCAATGTAGATAAGATTTAATGCAACAATTGTTTTATAGTATTTTTTTTTATTTCATTGAAATTTTAGTGAGTGGGGTGTATTTTATCTGTTGGGATATATATATATATATATATATATATATATATATATATATATATATATATATATATATAAATTGATATTCCTACTCTCATGTTTAAGTACGGTTTTATTTACATTGTGAATGCGCGGGAATGATTAAATGCTAATGAAAAATCAAGTTTATACAACAATATACTAATATTTTTAAGTCTATTTTTGAACCTATGGTGAACCCCCAAATCATATAAAGCGTGTGTGCGTGCGTGAGCAGGAGTGCGAACCCAAGCGTTATAACGGCTTTTAAAAAATAATCCAAACCATAGACATTCGCGAGCGAAAATTGAGAGCTCAAAGAGAGAGTGTCCTATCAAAGAATTATGTGACCACGATAAACCCCTCGAACCCGATTACGGTCGCCCCTGGTTATGCATACTCCATTTCTGTTGTTATGCTTTCTCGAATTGACATAGTACATGCGTATAATGAGAGTCAAACGGTATGTGCAGTATTCGTACACAAGGTGGGTATACTTTTACCAAAGTTTTGAATTGTGTTGAATTTGTCTAAAAACGGTACCCAACCCCTCTAATTTCGCGTCCCAGTCCAAATACTAGTTGATACCGAATGATACCAACCATACCGGGAAGTACTAGACGGTATCGGTCGTACTCTTTTTTATTTTTCATTATTTCTTAGGAGTAATTGCACGATTAAGAACCTTGTACTAAAAATATAAATTTTCTCTTTATTCCTTAATATAGCTTCATTTCCTCAAAAGCTTGACTTTCACTAATAATTTAGATTTCTAGGAGTAATAATTGACAATGCTAAACAATTCCCTCTGGACCTCTGGTAGCCGTTGTGGTCTATTTTGGGCAAAGGGTCTGGTAATCAAGCCTATGAAGAGTTAGCAACCCGTGAACTCTCTATTTTGGTTGTTTATGTTGACTTGTCTGTTGGCAAAAGAAGCTTTTTCTGAATTCACATGCAGCTAAGTGACCACCAGACAAAATCTCCATCATATTTTATGTACACCCAGCGAAAATATTCATTTCCTAGTACAAAAATACCCTTCACTTTTTGGAAAAGTCCCAAAGCAAAATTCCCCCCCAAAAAAACCATTTGGAGTTTATTCTTAAGTTCTTACTTCTTCGTACATAAGACCTTGAGATTAGTCGAGATGCGTGTTAGTTGGCTTATACCACCCAGTTATCAAAAAAAAGAAAAAAGAAGGAGGGTTCTTACTTCTTAACAAAGTTCCAAAATCAGTTGAATATAACATTGATGATATCAGAGCCCATACTGATGCAAGACAATATTGGGAAGTTCCTTTATTTTTATTTATTTAGAATATGATTTTGACTAGGAATATTTACGTTTAGGTTATAATTAGTATATTTCCGTATTCTGTTTGATTTTGATTTCCAAATTTTATTAGGATTTTTGGTCTAGTTGAATTAGCATTTATTTCTTCTTTAAATAGTTTGAGTCCTAGTTGAATTTGGATTTATTTCTTCTTTAAATAGTTTGAGTCCTAGTTGAATTAAGATTTTTTTTTATTTCTTTAAATAGTTTGAGTCCTAGTTAAATTAGGATTTGCCTTTTCTTTAATTAGTTTGAATCCTAGTCGAATAGGGTTTGCTTAGTATAAATAAGGGTGTAGCCTATGGGCATATGGAACAATTCAATCAACTATCAATAATATTTTTAGAGTTCTCTCTATTTTTCTTGTTCGCAAGGTGTTATATTTTCTTTGTGGATTCAAGAACCCGTCTATTAGAACAAGATCTAATCAATTCATCTACTAGAACAATATCTAGTCACCCATTCGTGTACTAGAACAATATTAGTCTATTTCCACTACAACGCTGAGACACATATGGTTAACGGTCCATGTAGAGGCATAATTTGGGTGAGTTTTTACTAAGGTATTTTCGATATTTTTGAACTACAAGTTGTCAAATCAGTTAATATATGCGAAGAGAATGCCTAGTGGGAGATTACCGAAAATAACTTCGTGGAAACGCAGCCTTACGACCTGTTCGATTAGAGCATTTTCAATGGTTTCTCCGATTTTGTAGTAGATTTTATAGATGATGTTTAATTGCACCGATAACAAAAATGAGTCTAGACTTCAAGCTTTTGGCTTACGGATATCATATTTACTTTCCCAATGGATTGAATTTGACATCTTCACAATTCTTCATTGTTTAGAGGGACGCAAAAAATGAAAAAAAATTGCTTTGCTGCCTCGATGCAGAAGGTTACTATACAACTTAATACTCCATTACAATGTAAAATTAGCACACAAGATGACAAAAAATTAAAAATATTCGTTAAATACATTCAGTATTTTTTCTTTCTCTATTTTTTTTTGGTTAAATGCTGCTTTTTCCTTTTCTTTTGTCCGCTTATCTTAGAAGATGTGCCATGTGCACGTTCTGCGTTACACACATCTCTCAAACACTACTCTTTTTGCAAAATGCATTTTGTACATTTCTCTTAAATGCTCCTGCCATGTATTCAACATACATTCTCACCATAATCCAAAAGGCTAAAAATGAAAAACTGAAAAATGAGTCTCTCAAACAAAACAACAAAAAAAGGGTAGAAAATAATGGAATAGTATATCGAAGTCAAAGTTTAAAATTTGGAGGGCAATTTTGGCCAGATGAAAAGTATTCAATATATATTTTGACTATAATCCAAAAGACTGAAAATGAAAATTTGAAAATAAATCTCTCAAACAAAAAAAATTACTGAAGCCTTGTTTTTTAATAGATTTTATCTCATAAAATCTAGTTTTAATAAACTAACATTCTCAACAAATTTTAGCAAAACTAGATTTTATTAACACCAGATTTTATCTCACAAAATTAATTACAGAAAACCTTTATTAACCATAGATTTCATCCATTAGAAAAATAATGTCATTTTATCACATTTCTAAACAAAACTATATTTTATCAAAATTAAGGGGTGGTTTGGGTGAATTGAAAAAACTAGTTTTTTTGGTTTTGTCCTTATTTAATTTTTTTTTTTGCATTTGTTGATTTTTGTTCGATTTTTTGTGGTTTATTGGCTTGTCTCGACGAGAGGAATCTAAAAAGTATAAAATTATTAGCCAAACTTAAATTTTTTGAATAAAGACGAAAAATAATCCAAAAAACCGGATTATTTTTGGATTATTTTTCGTCTTTATTCACAAAACATTAAGTTTGGCGCCTAATATTATACTTTTTAGATTCCTCTCGTCGAGACAAGCCAAGGAACCACAAAAAATCGACCGAAAACCAACAAATGCAAAAAAAATTTGAATAAAGACAAAATCAAAAACCAAAAAACTAATTTTTTCAATTCACCCCAACCAACCCTAAATTGTATCTCATAAAATCTACTCTTAACAACAAGGTCTTATATGGGAGCGAGAGTTTAAAAGTTGAAGGGCAATTTTGGGAGGATGAAAAGTGTAGGTAAGCGAGTGCTAATGTCACAGTCATCATCAACAAATGTCGTGACCAGGAGCCTTTTCCTAGGAATATTGCGCCTGTTAAAATTAGCCCCTTTCGAATGTAACGTTCGCATCCCACAGACCTCTCTCTCTCTCTCTCTCTCTCTCTCTCTCTCTCTCTCTCTCTACATATACGTACATATGCACATGTATAATAGTACATTGTATAATAGGATTATTTCTCCATTTCTGTAGATCTTTTGCAAAATGCACAACCAACCATAGGCCTCTCACTCTCTCATCTCTTCCTTCGAATCTCGAATGAGTGAAGCAATCTCCGTCTCTCTCTACTCTCGCTCTTTGTCCTTTCCGTCAATGGCGGTCGACTCTTGCGATGAGGTGAGTCTCTCAGTGCCAAATAGTAACATTTTAATTAAATTTGACTAATGGAGGTTTTTTCCGGGCTTTCATTTCCTAATTTTGGCAGCATTTCTGGCGAACTTGTTGATGTTCGTCCATTTAATTGTTGCCTTTGGTAATTAGCTCTGGGATTCTACAAATTCCATACTCGAGTAGTATAATGTTGACACGAGTTCTACTCTAATGAGTAATGCTGTAGTTTATCTAGATTCCTTATCTTTGTTTGGGTTATTGTTTTGAAATTCTGCTTGATTAGTTGCGAACAGTGCCCAGTTGACCGTCGAAGACTCTGTTTGTGTATATCGAAAATAATTCCACTCCGAAAAGAAAGTTCTTTTCTTTTTGATCGGCACTGCAAAAAGAAGGTTTAGTTAAAATTCTGCTTTTTTAGTTAAAAGAGCTTGTTAAGACGGAGTTATCAAGAAGTACAGATATGGCGGCGGAAGACACGGAGAAACCAATTTATATACTCCGGAAATAACCAAAAATTAAAGGTATCTCGAGAATTCGTATGGTTTTCCTTTCTAGATATTACAAGTTAGACAAGGGTTTTATTTGGTAAAAATTACTACTAACTTATTCGTAGTTTCGTGCTTCTGTCCACATATTTTTGAAATATCTTACCTCAAAAAATAAGTTTTCAATATTAGGAATTGATCATGTCATGTTGAGATACGGTTGCTCCCGAATTGTCTTTGATTAAAAATTATTAAATTTATTAGGCACACCACCTGGCTTGACCCGTACGTGTCCTTCGCCTGTTCATGTCCCCGGAGTGTCTGACATGGACACGCCTAGTGTTAATTTACAGAATAGTAATTGAAATCTTGCGATTCGCGATTCGAATTGTACGATTTGGTTTGATTCAGGTGTTTTCGATACGAACCGATACTATGAACGCATGTGTAATAGAATCGGTGAATCATGAATCGAATTGTAAGAATCGTACAATTCATTTCAATTTTAAACCTATGTCTTGCATGTAGGCCAAAATGAAATAATTGATAAATTTCAGGGTTTTCTTTAATTTTTCTGGCATATAAAGTGTTGACTCTCTTTTCAGAGGCTTCATAGCACTTTTGAAAAGATTGTACTGGAAAAAGTTAGGCTTTTGCACTTGCTAGGAAGACCACGACCACATCCCTTGTTGTAAAAGCAAATGTCTTGCCTATTTAGACCACTTGATCATCTATTTATCTTCTTAAACATTAATTTTATTGATTCCAACTTGAAATCTACCTTTTTTAATGCATTTTTAAAAAAATGACCGAATCTGAGCGATTCACATTTCGATTATATTCACGATTCGCAACCAGACCATTTCAATTCTCGATTCGATTCACAATTTGACAACTATGATTTACAATATCGGTACTTCATAGGGGCTCAACGTAGAAGGAACAAGGCAGGCATCACTTCGGAATGCATCAACAAAGAAGATAACAAAGAAACCCTATTACATTAGACTAAAAGGATTTAGCTAAAAATGAGCGGAGAAACCTGCCATAATTGATGGAGTTCAAAATTAGGGTGGGGAGTTTGTGAGACAATTAGATTGGGAACTCTTAATTCCAGCATCAAACAAACCAGTTTTAGAACAGAATGATGAGACTGATGGATGCATTATATGTTCTAATAAAAAGAAGATGGATGCATAGGAAAGCTGGGGCAATTCCTTTGTTGCCATATGTAGGACACTCATTGCAACCCGACATTCTTCCTGAGGGAGTTGTGAGAAGAGTTCTGGTATAACTTCCCAGGAAGCCATGAAATTTCACTGTACCAGGACAGAAGGCCTTAGAGACATAAGAAAGATGGCAGACTAGATTCCAAAATTATCTGGAAAACGGGCAATCATAAAATAGGTGAGAAATGGATTCATTTCCTTGGCGATAGAGAAGGCGATTTGTGGAGGACATGACCCCATTTCCTGATTTGTCTCAAGTCCTAAACTCCCCTTAATGGCCATCAAAAGAATGAAGCTATGGAAACCAGATAATTTCATGCCAATGCTTAAATTGGGTTAGGGTTGCAAATGAATTGAGCTGTTCACGAGCAGCTCAGAGCTCAACTTGAGAAGAGCTTGTTCAAACTCGGCTCAAAGGATAAACAAGCTCGAGCCATGTTTTGTAGCTTGTTTCATAAACAAGCCGAGCTCAATCTCCCAACATGATGTATGATGGGTTTAGAACGCTTGAGTACTATTGCCTACAATAGGAATCGTGGTGGTTTTTGGTGGGAAATAAGAATAGCAATAGAGTTAAGTGCGCAAAGAAGAAGAAATAGAAGAATTAGAAGAAGATGAAGAGAGAGATAAAGAGAGATAGAGGTGCTTCACCCTCTCAAGGGTTAGGCGGTTTCTGCAAGTAAGGACCGCAGTCCAAACCCAAATCACAATGGCCTCAGCCTTACAAACTCAATTCATTAATCAGCTCTGTTCCAAAATGAAAGATTACATCCATCTTTGTAATACATGGAAAAGGCCCTTCTAATTCCTAGAAGTCTAAATGACATGAACCCAATCAATGAACACATTAAATAAGATATTGAATGGACCTAGATATAAATGCATACATAGAATCTAAGAAAGACTACATGGAATGAATTTACATTATGTGTTTAATGTATCTAGATGAATATTAATTCAAGTACTAGATTCATGATGACCCTTGACCTTCTAACACCATGGATGACCCTTGAACTACTAACTACCATGGATGACCCTTGAATGACCAATCCTTGAACGACCCATGCTGCCCTTTGATTAGGATCCTTGCAATTACCAAAATTCCCTCATCGAGCACTTTACTACTTGTTGCTGTCCTCGTCACAACAGCTCAGCTTGAGTGAGCTCACGAGTCAAGACTCTTTATATTGACCATGTAAAAATTTATTACTAGCTATGCGTCAAGGAGTCTTTATAGGCGAATGAATGGCAGGTGGTTTTCTTATTTTTAGATGTGGGACAAGTTAGAAAGGCAAGGATTTCAAACACGCACTTTGCATCATTCCCACATCGGAAAAATTGTAAACCTTGTGTATGGAGGAGCTTATATAAATGGCAGATCCAGGTCTGTCCTTAAGTGTTTCATTTGTAACGTGGCTTTCAAGCCTTAGCGAGCCAAGCTCGAGCTAAGATGAAAATTTGTGAGCCGAGCTTGAGCCGAGTTTCTGTGGCTCATTTTGAGCTTGAGCTGACCTTCCAGGTGGAGAGCCAAGCTTGAACAGTTCAAAGCCTGACTCGGCTCGTTTATTCCCCTGATAGGGGAGGCGATTGTGATAGCATCCCAAGTTGCTGAAGCATTGAAGGTACCAGAAGGGGATTAGTGGACTGTATCAATTTCAGTGCTGTTGGGCTCAAAATGGGCAATCAAATTGAGGGACGCACTGTTGCTACAAGAGCAATTCCCGAAGAAGAAACAACTCTTGGTGTCATCTGTCAAACCTCAAATGAGTATGTGCTCCATGTCCAACTGAGTGCTTTAAGAAAGGCCAAGCAAGAGACCTTAACTTAAGAAATTTTACCAATTCCACAATCAATCAGGGGGGATATCCAGAGCCCAGAAAATTTATGTCTGATACCTTGAGCCAATTGCCCAAATGTGTCTCAGTAAGGAGGCATGGTTCTAGTCCATAATCCTTCTCAGCCCAAGACCTCCCCCTTTTTAGGTAAGTGAAGAGTTTCCTGAGCAACTTTTTTGAATTGAAGATAATTCAGTCCCCAGTCCAGAGGAAGTTTCTAACAAGTTGCTCTATATACTTGGTGACCTTGAAAGGATAAAGTGCACTGTCCAACGGGGCTGTTTCTCATTCTGGTCTTGTCACTATTATCTCTAATTTTACTATTTTACATAGGAAGTAAAGTTCAGTCACGTCAGTCGATATCTTCTTTGCCCTTCATGTCATACACTACTGTACTATGATATTTTAATCTTTGACGGTCAATAATTTCTATTTTTGAGATTCGCTGTTCTATCCTCCACCTATATCACTCCCTTTAAGAAACTGCAAAATGTACCCGAACCGGGTATATGTTTGTCTGTGAGTTGTGCTGTCCTATTAGACGTTGTGGATCATTCTTGTACTACAATCTTAGACCATTCTAAGAAAAGCCTCTGGTTATTTTATTGTGTTCTAGTTTCTCAAATTTCCCTGCATTACTGTTGTTATTTCAGTTTTAGTGATCGTCTCCGGTATCCCCGTCTATTAAATTAATCTGAAATGGGCATTTCAATTCCCTTTATGCAGGGCCAAGATGCCTATACCATATCAGTGTTACCTGATGCAAGCACCACTAATCTGCGCTCTGAATCACAGTTAGCTTTCTTAGGCCACTCAGAATTTCCCAACCAATCCAATACTCAGGTGTGCTTGGATGCTAAATTAAATTGCCAAAACTACATCAGTCTAGAGATGAAAAATGCAGAGGCTTATTCCCCTTGCATTGTGGATGTGGATATTGAAAACGGAAATTCAGGGACTCCTAAAAACGACGATGAATCTAAGCAAAAGATGAAGATCGAGGGTCCATTAATTGTAAGTTCTCTCTGTGTATGTATCTTACGATTATCAATACCTATAATCTCCCCCTCTGAGGGTGGAAAATAGAATTGGGTTCACAATTTGGTGTCCTGAAAGCATTCGACATGTAGTCAATGAGCTAAACATTATGTCGTCTTTGTCAGGCATCCTTTTATGTCTCTAGCTTTACTATATTGTTTACTTGAAACATCATATATTCTTTACAACGGCTTAAAGACGGATATTGAACAGCATTTGCAGAGGGTACTGCAGAGACAGATTAAGTTACAGATTGGGAAGAAATTCATGCCTCGTTTAGCGAACGACAGCCTTGAGTTACCTAAATTCACTTCTAGAGGTATGTAACCATCCTCAATGCTTTTTTGATGGTGAACTCTATCTTTTTGAAACTCAAATCCAAAAAAGGTATCTTTATTATTGCCCAAAAAGTGCTATAATTCAGGTTGCTCACTGCTTTTTTCCCTCAGCATTCATTTTGGCTTGAACTTTTCTCCTCAGCATATTGATCCAGTGAGCAAGCTATAATGCAGCACTTTTGCCAATGTGAATTGTGTACTGCACTTGGCTAAAGGATGTTTCAATTGTGTATATCCTCTTAATGGTCAAATAGTGTAGTAAATGGGGAAAAACAGAAATAAAAACGTACACACATACACACACACAAAAGAAGAAGAAGAAACAAGTAAAAAAAAAGCATTACTAATGGCACTAGGTATGTGTTTGTGGACCTAATGACTTAACCCATGCATAATTTGCGCACTATAAGCTCCTTGACTGGAAAAATGGTTAGGGCTCCAATTCCAAACTTTGCGCAGAAGGGCAGATTCATGCACTGACCAGGTACAGAGATAAACAAGTTTTGGTTTTTCTTGCACAACATACAAATAATTGTCCAAGGAAAAGTACAGATGGAGGAGGGACGTGAACCCAAGACTTCCCTTGAGCCATTGCAACCAATTCATGGTTTTGACTTAATTAGGATAGCTGCATACAGCTTACGGTACAATAGTTTACAATCTTGCTTGTCTATCTTCTTAGATTACTGTCTCCGAAATTGCGATTGCATATCTTGGTTTTACAAAGTAATGATATGTGATTATGTGTCTGAGGCTGCAGATCAATCTGCAACTGAAAGTCCTAATAACCGGACAAGGAAATATAAACGTTCTTTCTCGATGAATGCAAGAAAAGTTGTTCTCCTCTTCTCTGCCTTGTAAGCTCATGACCCATCTTTTCCTATCTTTTACTTATGTTAGAAGCTCACTTGAACACTATTTATGTGAATTGTGGAAGAACTAGGTATTAGATGTGGAACAAAAGATTATGGATTTTCTTTTTCTTCTCTTCATTTCATGCGAATATATAGCAAACATATTACTGTGACGCAGCAACAATGTGTAATCCAGTCTTAGTTCTTCATTATTGTGGATCAGTGAGTTCTTGCTTTACAGTGGACACTGCATATATGTTGGTGGAGCTTTAACTATTTTACATAATTAGACAAACGAACAGCTTTCATATTACAACATCTGATGTTGACATGGAGCCTCTATAGCATCCAGTTACCATGGCTGAACTATCTGAACAAAGGCAAGATAAGAACTTGTTGCGCATGAGCTTTGCTGGTATTATATACTCCCTCCGTCCCAATTTAAATGTCCCCTATGGGAGACCGTGCAAGTTTGACTTTAAAAATAAAATGCTTTCGGAACTACTTTTTGAAATTTTTTATACCGTTCAAAAGATCTCAACGAGTACTTTTGAATGGTGTAAAAAATTTTGGAAAAAAAAATCTAGAAATATGTTTTCTTTTAAAGTTAAAATGGCACGACTTTACGTAGGGGACATTGAAAATGGGATAGAGGGAGTACTAGTTCTCGTGAATTAGCTCAGAGTATATAAGTGATGAATGCTGGGACATTCTTTTTTGACATAAGCATAACTAAGACAAGGCAAGACAAGATCTTATGCGACGACTGTTGAAAATCCACAGTGGAGAGAAACATGAATAATAGTTCGAATTGGGGCTGGATGATTATCTATGAAATAGGGTGGGAGAGAAGAAGTATGTCTAGAGTAATACCTTAGTAGCAGGATTCTTCAAAATGGCTGCGCTCCCTAGACAGGAGCTCGAATCTGTGCTCGCTGGACAGGAACTCGAGGGAGCTTGCTCCCATCCCAGACAGGAACCCGCTCCTATATAGGATAGAAGCTTTCACACTTTTTTTTGCTATCCTGATTCTCACTTCTCTTTCTAAATATATGCAAGGAAGAAGAAAAAGAAAAAAGAAGCAAGAGAGATTTACGACTCTCTTTCTCGTCTTGTATTTTACTAATTATCTACATGTGTAGTCCATATATTTGGCATAAATAATCTATTGGGATGTCTTTTCTCACTCATGTTTATATATTTAAATTTTTATATACATGCTACCTCTGCAACTACAAAAAGTTATATACAATACACATAAAGTTTATAAATTTATCCACGTATATATTTATTCATTAAATATTGCCTCGCCGCTCCCAACCTAGGGAGCTTCTACATACCCCTACCCCCCACGACTGCCCGCGCTCCTGCTTCGTGCAACTAAGTGTAATACCAATCAAGTCATGTCCAATGAGGATGAACTTTGGTTGTATTATTATGACTTGGTATAAAGCAAAAGCAACCATTGGTGTTGCATATTGGGTATTAGAGAATCAACACACTCTTACATAGTAGTTGTCAAAAGGATAAGGGTTGCAGATGTTATGTGGGTGGATTTAGGCATATCCAGCGAGAAGCAATATGAAAGGACAATGACATCCTTTAGTTGTGTAGAACATGGAAAATATTAACAAAATTGCATGGGAGTCTCATACCTACTCCCAACAGGCAGGGATAAGCATTTTGACTTGAGTTGAGACCAGTTTTTCCGTTCTATGAAGTCTCTGATACTTTAATCCTTTATTCCTTCTTTATAGCTTGTTATTTCTGCTTAGATAGTAACGTTGGAGCCTTTAGGAAGACGTAGCAAAACGAACTAAACAGAAAAGCGGGGGCCAAAGGACATTTCCAATAAAATTTTAGGCCTCTGAAAATTTTGCATGGGAAAATGATTGGTCGCGTTTTTGCATGGCTATTGAGCTGCTTGCCATACACTTACCTTTTTTCTTGAATGAATATAATTCAATTCTGCAAACTTCCGTCGTAACTTACTTCCGATTCTTTTCTGATGTTGAATTTCCAATTTTCTTTTCAGGTCAAGTATGGGAACAATAATACTCATATATTTAACACTCAGAGTGAGACAGATTGGTGACGGCTCCATTCACAACTGATGAGTTCTGCATTTCCATCCCCTCCAGTGTTTGATCTTCCTTTTGTGACTGAGTCTTTCTTCGAGTCTGCTGTTATAGTTTTCATTTCCAGTTCAGTTTTTGGTCTTAATTCAAAACTCCCTTTGGAGGTGTCCTTTTTTCTTCCCTGCACATAGCTGAATTTGACTTCATATTTTTAAACTCCCTTTGGAGGTGTCCTGTTTTCTTCCCTGTACATAGATGAATTTGGCTTTATATTTCTTCTTATTGCTGTCCAGCATTTTACAAGCCATGCTACTACTGTGTCTGGGATTTGAGGGGAGCCATACACAACTCTTCAACATATTTTGCTAAACTAAAAAATAGTCCTTTGGGGATCCATGAACCTCTGTTCTGGTGTATTTTCGACTGTTCGGGCTTGTTTTGCATTTTTGAGTTTTGATTGTTTGGTTGGAAAACGGAAAACTCATTCTATCAAAATGTGTTCTAAGTTTGGTAATTTGGAGAGCAGAAGTAAAAAGTAGGTTAGGAGGAGCTTTTTGACTTTTTATTTTTCACTTTTCCCATTTTGGTTAACAAAAAGACCTACAGAATCTAATCTGCTCATATCTCTTAAACAATACTCCTGTTACAAAATACAATATTTTGAATATTTCTCTCAAATACAAAATATTAGGGGTGCTCACGGTCCGGATTGGTTCGGATTAGCATGAATCCAATTCTAATCCGAGAGTCACGGTTTTTTGAAAATACAATCCGTGTCCGATCCAAGAGTCTCACGGTTTGGTTCCAATCCGAACTGCAAGTCACGGATCGGTTCCGGATTAATCTGCGGATTTTCAACATATTCGGAAAAAATAACAAACAAAGGCAGTAAGGCACTAGCAAGTAGCAAATGCACTAAATATAAAGTTCAAAGTCAGAAATCCCAATAAAAAACAACAAAGGCAGTTAAGCAGATAGTTATATAATTGAACAAACAAATGCACAAACTTATATTACCACAAAGGATAGCAGATAGTTACTTTCGGTTTACTCACAAAGACAATAGTAGATAGTTCCTTCCAATTCATTCACAAACAAAGAGTATATATAGTAGACTTAATAATACTTTACCCCTCTAGATTTTATAGAGAGAACAATATTCGTACCATAACTTCTACAACAATACAACCAAACCGTAAGTCTGCTAAATTAACAATATCTATATAACTATAATTATAAAAGTTATAAAATTATATATAATAAAAATTCTCACGGTCGGATCGGTTAATCCACGGTTTTAAAATCAAAATCCATGTCCGATCCAAAAGTCACGGTTTTTTATTTTTTGAATCCGTGTCCTAACCATTAATCCACAGTTAAAATTCAAAAGGTACGGATCAGTTCGGTCCGGACCAGATTCACGATTCCCCGGTTTTTTTAAGCAGCCTTACAAAATATATTCTAACCATAATCCAAAAAGCCAAAATGTTGAAAATGAGCCTCCCAAACACCCCTATCAAGTGTAATGCGGCAAAGCTGTATTTTGACTAGCTAGAATTCCAAAATAGAAATATCCATTGAGGACTGGCTGTGGAAGAAAAGTTCCCCTTTGAGCCTTGTTTTCCAAACGAAATCAAGATTTAATAAAATCAACCCGGTTTTATGGTTTGAGAAACAAGGCCTAGTCGCTTTTGTGCGGCCCAGAGAGAGAGAGAGAGAGAGACTCAAATCTGGTTAAAGCCAAATTCCATGCCAAATACACGATTCGGCAGAGTTATAACTTGTCTACGGATTTGGTTAAGAAATTGGGAGGCTTTTGACAAAGGAAATGGCTTAATTTTTTCCTTTTGATCAGCAGGAAATGGCTTAAGTTGGAGCTGATGCAAGTAAACTTTTACAGATATCATAGCACCCAAAAAGATCCCTCTCAACATTGTCAGTCACTCATCAACTCACACCATTCAAGCAAGAAATTACAGAACAAAAAATTCAACCTGGAGGACAGCATGCTGCTCCAGGGAAACTTGGAAGCCAGGAGCAGCACCATAACCACCACGACTGCCACACTACCGGAGCTCTTCTCAGGCTCGAACCTGCCACTGCCATCCTTATTATCAAGCCAAAAAGCCAATGCGATCTGTGTTTTCCACAATAGCCAACTTCGGTTGTCACTCCTTGATCATGCCACTCCTCGGAAACAAAACCTGTGATGTCGATAGAGGCCTCTTTAGAGTCACGTACGCCTTTTTGTAATCCGGTTTCACAGTGAAAAACCAGCCTCTATTTTTCTTCTTCCCTTTCATGTTTAGGCTTCTAACCTTCTTGACCTCGATTCCATACCTACCCTCCAAAACACGTTTAATGTCGATCTGTAACCAAATCACGCGGAAAAAACACAATAAATACATATAATCAAACCACCTGAGCCGTAAGTTACAATCAACCAGACATAAATTCACTTTCTTCATTGAGTTCTATCAAGAACATCATGTTTTGAGATTATAGCCTATAAATTTACATACGCATTAAATTGGTCTACTGTTAGCAAATTTTAGGAGAATGGGAAGGCATGTAAAGAAAGAGCATTGCTATGGGTACACCATGGTGTACTAAGTGTGAGACCCTATTCGGGTTCCCATACTAATACTAATGATTGAAGCAGTTTAATTTATTCATAATATTGTTTTAGGCCTCTATGAAAAGTCGGCTCATTTTCGTATCTATAAGGCTTAATTGATTCTTTCAGTTTATTTTTTCCCAGGCAAATTTTGGGAGCAAAAATTGATGGACTCTTTATTGATATCTGGATGAGGTTAAGTTTTCACTCTCGTCTGCATGGTATTTTTGGAAATTTTGCATGTTTGCAGTGTGAAGACAAGTCATTTTTCTCACACACATAAATACTCCTACCATTCAACTGAAAACTACACTTGTTTTTTATTACACAAAAATACCATTTAGCAAAAAAATACATTCACTTTTGGCTATAGAGGACAGTATATTTTACTGAAAACTCACCTGAGTTGATTTTTTATTTTTTTATTTTTACAGGGATTCATCTAAACACCTATAAAACAAATAAATGGTTCTGATTAATTAGAGGGCCCCTAAGTGGGTTCCAAAGTGTACACTTGGGCCCCGTTCCACCAGATTTTTTTTTTCTAAATAGGTCATTCTCTCACACTACATCACATTAAAAAAAACGCAAAAATGGGTTTACTTTTTCGAAAGTGACTTAGTGAAACACCAGTCTAAATCAAACCATATGGTGTGATTTTGTTTGACAAAAAAAGTTTCATGAAATCAACTCCAAATGATTGGGACACAATATTTAGATGAATTAGTTTCGGTTTTCATACATAGATATACACACACACACACACACACAGAGATTGATATTACTACTACCTTGGAAGCAGAAGGGATAGTCTTGAGGGAGATTTCTTTGATGGGTGAGAGAGAAGATGGCATGAGAAGCTGAATGGGGAGGTTGAGTAGACTACTTATTCCCATCTTTGCTCGTTTTTCTCCGTCGTGTTTCTTTCCTTCCTCTTGTTTTCCGGTGATCGGAGAAAGTCGTTGAACCCTTTGCAAAAACCCTGCAATTTGTTTGTCTTGTTTCGGCCAGCGATGACTTTTATGACAGTAATCTGGCTATGTTTTGTGGGCTAAAATGAGGAGATCACATTGGGCTTGTGATACGAGAAATGATGGGCCAACAATAGGCCAGCGGAGAGGGAGTTGGTGGGCCTCGGGAGTATGCCCATGGGCTTCGGACGGCTACCGGCTGGGGTGTGGAGAAAGGTTTCTTATGTAAATGCAGTTAATTTATAGAAAGAAAATGGAAAAGATTTTTTAAAAAAAAAAAAAAACTGGAAAAGCAAGAAAAAATCTTTTTTTTTTATAGTAGTATTATCTTTTTTTTTTAATAGTTTGTCATATTTTGATACTTGGTAAATGATTAGACAATAAATGTTATATATATGCATGTTATGATCAATTTAAAAATGGCACGCATAGATTATAAAAAACATTATAGATCGAGAAATATAAATAATTTAAAAATGACACGCATGCTGAAAAATGGATAAATTTTGAGATGGAGTGAGTAATTAATGGTAAAAACATTACTACAGCATCAAATAACATTCATTTGCACAAGTTACCTCCCACGTGTATCAAATATTTTCACAGATTCTAACTGAATTTTTATGATTTATTTTTAAAACAAGTTTCTATGATTCAAAATTTAGATCTTATAATTAACCAACCTCAAGTAGATTGACTAAATAGACATGAGAAAATAATAAATATTTGTTGAATCCCACAAAGACAAATATTTCAACGTTTTATCTTGAGCTTATTTACCTTTTTAGTCCCCAAAGTATTTGCGAAGTGTCACTTTGGTCCCCAATATTCAAATCGTGTCTATCGAGTCCCCAATGTTCA
Source organism: Vaccinium macrocarpon (assembly GCA_022606695.1). Lineage (NCBI taxonomy): Eukaryota > Viridiplantae > Streptophyta > Magnoliopsida > Ericales > Ericaceae > Vaccinium > Vaccinium macrocarpon. The sequence continues at coordinate 35,693,565 of CM040180.1, read as the reverse complement.
CAATGTGTGTTTAAATGGTCCCTGTGTCGAACTCCGTCCATCTTCTCTGTTAAATGTAGGGGTAATTTCGGAATTTCACCCCAAAGCTTACCCTTGCCTTTGGGCTTATTTTCCTTTTTAGTCCCCAAAGTATTTTGCGAAGTGTCACTTTGGTCCCCAATATTCAAATCGTGTTTATCAAGTCCCCAACATCTACTAGATCATCTCTATTCCACCCTTTCTATCAATCTGTTGGATTATGATCTTTGTCTTCCACTGATTGAAGGTATACTCATCTCTCTTCCGAGAGAATAAGAAACAACAAACCCAAAAATCGAAATAGGGGATCTATGGGTCTAAGAGGCATTCAGAGCCATGGTGCGATCTGGTTGTTTCAAGAATGTGTGTTTAAATGGCCCCGTAGTGTCTAAGCTTTCAGTTTGTCTTCTCCACAAATGCAAGGGCTTATTAACCTTTTTAGTCCTCAAAGTATTCGTGAAATGTCAATTTGGTCCCCAATATTCAAATCGCATTTGCACTCGATGAATCGGAGCAGCCGTTTGTTTGGGTGGTGATGAAGATCGGGGAAAAATTTGAGACGTAAGAGGAAACTTGGTTGAAATCGGGCCAATAAGGTCGTCCAAACCCACAAATTCGCGTGACCCCCAAAGCATACAATGAACAATGGTGTAGCATCCTTCTTTGCGGATAAGTTCACCGGATTTTCTAAACGAGGTAGGCTACTCACCCAGATTATGTTGAATCTGCTTGGAAGTGAAGTAAGGATTATATCCCTTTTTGCTCAGATTCCCTTTTTAATTTTAGTGGTTTTTGTCATGTAATGGGTTGAATCACCAAATTGGAACCCCCCCTGATGTAGATGATGTTAGATCATGCGTAGAGACCAGACGCACCATTGCCAACGACTAGACTGCACCATGGCTCTGAATGCCTCTTAGACCCATAGATCCCCTATTTCGATTTTTGGGTTTGTTGTTTCTTGTTCTCTTGGAAGAGAGATGAGCATACCTTCAATCAGTGGAAGACAAAGATCATAATCCAACAGATAGATAGAAAGGGTGGAATAGAGATGATCTGGTAGATGTTGGAGACTTGATAAACATGATTTGAATGTTGGGGACCAAAGTGACACTTCACAAATACTTTGGGGACTAAAAAGGTAAATAAGCCCAAAGGCAAGGGTAAGCTTTGGGGTGAAATTCCGAAATTACCCCTGCATTTAACGAAGAAGATGGACGGAGTTCGACACAGAGACCATTTAAACACACATTGTGAACATTGGGGACTCGATAGACACGATTTGAATATTGGAGACCAAAGTGACACTTCGCAAATACTTTGGGGACTAAAAAGGTAAATAAGCCTTTTATCTTGGGACCAATGAAGTGTTTGTCTAGTTGTTAATTTTCAGGAAAGACTTTTGATTGGCGATTGAAAGTCTTACTAGCGGATATTAGTAGTTGTTGGAAATCTTCTTTCTAATACATGTATCTATAAGGTTAATAGGCTTTTGTGAATTGAGTCCATAGTTGTAGGCATAGCAAGAGATTCACACATCTCTTAGCTACTCTCTCTGTCCCTTTTTTAATGTTTAGATTTTTAGTATGAGTTGTCCCTAAATAGTGAGTGTTTTGAAAAATTAATAGGTAAAACTTAGTGGCCATGTTCGGTTTGTAGTTTTATTTTAGTTTAGGTTTTGATGACATTATCATTTCTTTCATTTCTCTCTCTATCTCTCTCCACTCATTACCTGTGCTTACATTATCAAAACTAAACTAAAACTCTAAACCAAACACAACCAGTATAATTATCATTTTTGCTCTTTTGAAAAGTTAGTGGGTAAATAGTTAACGAGTAAAAATTAAGAATAATTTTGAAAAGTACAGATAAAATTGATATAAAAAGTGTAAAATAAATATAAAAGATGGAATGATTATGCTTTTTAATAAGTTTGATTTACAAAGTATTGATACACTTAAATATAAACGGATGAAGTATGTCTTTACTTTTATTCCGTTATAGTATAAATTCTTCGCATGTGGCTCTTCTATAAAAACAAATTTCGAGATATTAAAATTAGTCGAGACATGCAAAAAAAAATAAAGATTCAACGTAACGTGCTCCAAAGATCTCATGGAAAAGACCTCCAAAAAAGATTCAACGGCACCCACATTATTATAAAATCCCCAGATTCGCATATCCGGGCCCACCACACGAATTTTTCTTTACGCTGCCCTTAAACCCTAATTAAGATGGCAAAATCAAAATGGAATCTTTTGAAATCCGGTCAAAATCGACGGCTGTGATCAAATTCAAAAGCGTTACACACTGCCGTGAGATTCAGCAGCCTCCGCTGTTCATTTCACACAACGTTGTCTCCTCAGACTATCGCCAGAAGCCAAACACAGAGAGAGAGAGAGAGAGAGAGAGAGAGAGAGATACAGAGAGAGATACAGAGAGAGAAAGGTAGCATTTGAGAGAGAAAGAAAGAAGGCGCCATGTGCGGAATACTCGCAGTTTTTGGTTGTGTGGACAATTCTCAGTCCAAACGGTCCAGAATTATCGAACTATCGCGAAGGTAATACAAGATGTCTTTTGTAATTTTCAATCTTCTTTCATCTTGGTGTCTAATTTTAGTTCCTATTTGATTTCATTTCCGTTGTTTGAACCATGGCTAGTGCGCAGTGGGTTTTACTCTCTTGTTAATGAGTTTTTGATTCCTTCGAGTGGTTGAATTTTGTATGATTTGCGAGTTAGGGAGCGGAAATTATGCTATGAACGAGTTGATTGAAATGTAGATGCGTAAATAATGAAAGATCAGATTTTGTAGATGTCCATTTGGTTCATCGACTTGGCTGCGGAGATGAAATGGAGTAATTTGATTGTCAAACCAGTTAGGCGAGGTGGGGCGGCGGAGGTGTATGGAGGTGGTGTGTGGCACATGCCACCCCGTTTCAAAAAAATTACTCCCTCCGTTCCATATTGCTTGCCCCTTTTTGGAAGTGTGCATTTTACATGCAAAAAATGATGCCTTTATGAGAACTATTTTAAAAAAAAAAATTACACCAATCAAGATCTTTAAATGTAGTGTAAATTTTTTTGAAAAAAAATGAACAGAAACCCGAAAAGGGCAAGCAATTTGGGACAAAAGGAGTAAAATAAAATACACTAATGGAAGTCAATTGGGTACTCACCGGAGTACGGACAACTTTAATTTTTACACACATAATGAACAACAGCTATTTTGAAAATGAAAAATGCTTACCAAAGCCCTTAAGCGGGTAGATAATGTGTAAAAAGTGTATATCCGAGAAAAGTGTTTTGATATCCGTGTATGGATATTTTTGAGATGTGCATTCAACTTGCAACTTATTTGACACATATCATCAACTGCTTAGTAGGCGGTGGTTAGTAAAACCTGTAAGAAATAAACGGTTGAGATCGTAAAAATTATATCTCAATGACTTCATTTAAAGACTACAAGAAGTTGAGTTGAGCCCTTGTTATTTTTGAACGTAAATACAAAGCCCAAAACAAAGTTTCAATTTACACTTAACCTTTCTATTCGTATTTGAACAAAATAGAACCGCTACTAGTGGGCTCACATCGAACAACGCCAACCCCCTTACCCAAATCCCTCCACCAATGTGTTAGCTAGGAACGTATAAATGCCCAAAAAGAAGAAGAAGAAGACAGAATTTGGAAGTAGTAAAAGGGAAAGGACACGTATAAGCAATGAAAGAATGTGTGACAACTAACAAACATGTTTTACTTGGGAGGACAAACATAAATAATTTCAGTTATTTCAATCAAATCATACTTAGTGACGGAGATGATTTCTTGAATCTTGGGGATTGCCACTGCACATCATCCCCTCGGTCCATCTTTCCATAAATTGCCTCAATTTCGATGTGTTAAGGAACACAGATATTGGAGATACATGAGAAGCTCAATTGAAGTATTAGATAAGGTATGTTGACATGGGAATCCTGTTGGATAAATTTTTTGGTGGCAAGTAATGCTTGCTGCAGACTAAAGGCTTGTGCTTATTTTAATTTCATGTTTTTAGTTCTTTGGAAGTTATTTTCCCCGTTGCTGAAATTTTCTTTGTACTTTTCTTTCTGTTTCGTTTTGCCTGTTGCTTGAATTGTGGACTTCAAGATGGGTCCATGGACTTCTCCTTTTGTGATTAACAATGTCATCGTTTCTGAAAGTTTACTTATTTAAGAAGTATTGGTGGCAAAAGAGGCTGAGAAAAGCAAATTATATTGGTACGGCTACGTAACATGCAGAGTGCATTGATTTCAATGGTATGAAATATGGTATTTGGATTTACAGAGCATGACTTCTGATATGCTGTAGCTGCTTTTGATCTTTTTGTTTAAAAATGCGCAAATATCTTTTCTTTATGACGTTGATGCGCTATTATTGCTGGTTTTGGTATAAATTCTAAATTGGATGTGTTACCACGATTTTGGATATGTAGGTTGCGACATAGAGGTCCTGATTGGAGTGGCTTGCATTGTCATGAAAACTGTTACCTAGCTCATCAGCGATTAGCTATTGTGGATCCTGCCTCTGGTGATCAGCCTCTTTACAATGAAGACAAGACAGTTGTTGTCACAGTAAGTCAGTTGCTGTTATTTACCATGTTCTCACTGCACCATTTTGGCTTTACAGAAGCAGTTCTTGATATGCAATTGTTATATTTGAGGAAGTTTTCCCAATATCACCAAACACTCTTTCCTGCATTTGTATAATGTAGTCCTATCGGTGACATCTTTTGTGATCCAGAGTATTTTATTGACGTCACACATTACACGTTCATGTCCAGATAAATCTAGTATTAATTCTAGCTTGACTATTGGTATTTAGGGATTAACTTTTTCACTTTAGCTTGAAAAACTATGTAACGCAATTTAACAATTATTGGTCAAAAGTCATTTCATGGCTGTGATGACCTCAGTGGCACATGTGTAGTACCATTAGCAGGTTGTTGGAAAGGGATGACGTTTGTGATCCACCTTTTGTTCTGGTGTTGACCAAATATATTTTAATAAGTATGAGTGACACAAACGCTTTTATACCACCAATAAAGATAAAATGGTTGATCAGCTCAAGGGGCCGTCCCCTACACGCTTCAGTATGAGCGGAAAGGCTCCCACACTGTTTGGATGGCAGGGGCGTGGATGTGGCGTCTCACCAGTAGTGGAGTCTCTTGGCCCTCTTCCTGCGTTTCTCTTCCCAACAACAGTTGAGTTTGAGCATTGGCCTCTTGACTCTCCTGGGTGGAAAAAATTCTTCAACCAGTTTGCCTGACCAAGAGGAGACTGTAGGGTGGCCTTGCTGGTTGAAGCATAGATCGAGAAAATTTTTGCATCTGTTTTCAGCACTTGACGTGGATGGTTTTTTTGGAGTGTCTCTAGCGGAGAGTGTTATAACTGCATACCAGGTCTTCTTCTCAAATGAACTCTTCTTGATGCCTATTTTTTAGGGTTTGCAATGTTTGACTGGTGTGAGGTTTTACTTTTAGGAGCTGATTTTGTCTCTGAAGACGGATGCTTTTTGCTTCTGTGATTTTGTTTGGTTTATGGTGTTTGAGATATACCGTGAGTAATGAGTGAGGCAAATTTATGTAAGTTATTCCATGTCTATGGAAATGCTCAAGTCAATCTGATTTGACTGGTCCTGTTTGCTAAAGCTGACATTTAAGTACTGGAGTTTTTTTTTTCTGTGGGGCATGAATTTTGAAACTTAGATACATATTTCTTTCGATAAAAAATAGTCAAGTAGAACTTTCCCCACTTGAAATTCTAAGATCAACATGTTGGTTGAGAATCAGGCTAAAACCTCATTGGTTCATGAAATTACGATGTGTGATTCACTCCAGGTTCAAAGAAAATTGAAAAAAGTACTACTCTGGGAGTGTTTTTGCTCTACAGAATTCATCCTTTGTGAATTTTCCTTTGCTATATTTGCCAAATTTGTGATGGGGAAAAGTTTTATTTGCTTTATTTATGTTTTTCAAAGCTTTCTGCAGACAGTACACTCTAGGATCATAAGTGTATCATGTATGTTAAAAGCTGGAAATCTTGTTTTCATTGCCATTTACTCAGTCCACTCTATGTCTTTATGAACTTGGTCCTCATGCTTGATTTCTGTTGCTTCCATTTTTAGGTTAATGGGGAGATATATAACCACAAAAAGTTGAGAGAAAAGCTGAAGTCTCACCAGTTCCGAACTGATAGTGACTGCGAAGTGATTGCCCACCTTGTAAGTGCTTGACCAAATATTGAGAAGATCACTTGTTTATTCTATATTTCCTTACTTGATAAGATCTCTAGTCTTTAGTGCTTTTCTTATATATTAGAAAATAGGGGAAATTGCTTAAAAATGGAAGTAGGGGCAACTTATTGCAAACTCATGGTGTACTTTTTTGGAATTAGAAAAACATGATAAGGAGGAAAATATTTGCAAATACATGGAAAGACTAATAACATTTCACCCAAATACCCTTCAACTGTAAGATTTCCCCAAAAAAAAAACCCACTCCTTCCAAAACCCAAATCACGTTCTCTTTCCATTGTCCCTTCTGCGCCTCTGCTACTTCGCCGTCTCTAGCCCTCACAAGTTCCAAACAATCAGTAGGAAACTTTGTTTCCTTAACTCCCACTTCAACGTCTTTATCACCAACAGTTGGCGAAGTATCATGAAATCTAGATTCAGACATTTCTAGGGCTTCGTTTTCTACCTTATCTTTATCTTCCATGGTGAAACGAATGTCTTGTTGAGGAGACGCCGACTCGTGAACGTTCTCTACTTCCATTTGTATCTTCTTGAAGTATTTCAGTAGGTGTTTGTATGAGTGACGTGATTGTCGTTTATCATGCGTATGTGTTCGGTATTATTCTGTATGAAACTTATCACGCACACAAGGTGTTTGGTTATATGTCTCAAAGAAAATTTATTTTCTTTTCATTCTTAGGGACCAATTCGGGTGCAATTAATTTTTTGAGGAGTGCAACCATATTCCACGAATGGTGTAACACAGATGTAGGAACAGTGCAAGGAGAAGAATATATTTCCAGAAAGTGTGACTTGACAACACACTGCAACCCTGTTTGAACCAACTCGGGTGCAATTAATTTTTTGAAGAGTGCAACGACATTCCATGAATGGTGCAACATAGACGTAGGAACGGTGCAAGGAGAAGAATATATTTCTAGAAAGTGTTACCTGACAACGCACTGCAACCCTGTTTGGACCAACTCAAGTGCAATTAATTTTTCGAGGAATGCAACCACATTCCATGAATGGTGCAATATAGACGTAGGAACGATGCAATGAGAAGAATATATTTCCAGAAAATGTGACCTGACAACACACTGTAACCCTGTTTGGACCAATTCGGGTGCAATTAATTTTTTGAGGAATGCAACCACATCCCATGAATGGTGCAACACAGATGTAGGAATGGTGGAAGGAAAAGAATATATTTCTAAAAAGTGTGACCTAACAACGCACTGCAACCCTATTTGGACCAACTCGGGTGCAATTAATTTTTTGAAGAGTGCAACCACATTCCATGAATGGTGCAACACAGGTGTAGGAACGGTGCAACACGGGCGTAGGAGGAGGGAGAGTTAGGGGGTTGTTTTACTGGGGTTTTTTTAGACAAGGGTATTTCGGTCCATACAAAAATTGGTACCATGTGTGTGCAATTAAAATTTTCCTTTTTATGTTAGGAGCAATTTCCATAAAAGTACACCATAAGTTTGCAATAAATTGCCCCTACTTCCATTTTTAAGCAATTTCCCCTAGAAAATAAGTCTCCTTCCCTATTTGTCCAAATAGAGTAGTTGGTGATTTTATTGAATGACCAAAAGAAAGGTCGTTTCATTTCTTTCTCTGTTTTAATTTTCATGTTCTTGATTAATTTTTCTCTTTCTTCTCAATTGTTCCTTTTGATTTGGTTACTTGTCCTCTTCAGTACGAAGAATATGGAGAAGAATTTGTGGACATGTTGGATGGAATGTTCTCGTTTGTCCTCCTTGACACCCATGACAAAAGTTTCATTGCTGCTCGGGATGCCATCGGCATTACCCCACTCTACATGGGCTGGGGTCTCGATGGTATGCAAGTTTTTTCATCCATTTCATGGTTTCATTTGGGACATGTAAATTAAATCTTATCTTTGTATATGCAATTTGCTCTTTTATACTGCTTTATCAATGTTATCTTCATTTTTGGGTAATCAAGTTGAGCTCATGTTCTGGTGAGTATTTACTTGACATGAGTTATTTTATCTCTCTCTTTTCCAACATAATCTCAGACTGTGACATTGATTTTAGTTCGGTGTCAGTTGCTTCTTACTGTGTGAAGAGTTCATGCTTTCAACTTGAATTGTCAGTGGTTGAGTCGAATTTCTTGTTGTAGTTGTCATTTCATTTTCTCTTTTCTATAACACCACTGACTAAGTTCTACTTTTCTTGAAGGTTCTGTCTGGTTTGCTTCAGAAATGAAAGCGATAAGTGACGAATTGTGACCGATTCATTCTTTCCCTCCTGGTCACATTTACTCTAGCAAACAGGGTATGCACAAGTTAACTCATTGTGGATTGAATTCCAATTAGATTGTACAGGCTTTCTTAGATGGGGTTAACTCATTAGTTCAGTACCCGATTCTGTAGCCTCTCCAAGCAATTAGTGATCTTTATGGAAATCTTATGATCTCTTTAGTTTTTCAATCCTGTAGAAAACTCTTAACGCCTTCTCAACTAAACATAACTGTAGTTAATTTTCAAACAAAGTTGTAATCACAATTATTTCCCAATAGCAGTATTTTGTTTGTGGAAGCTACTATCATTCAAGAAAAAGGACGTAGAAGACAAAATCCATTTTGTTTAAAGAACTGAGATGGTTTTCTAGATTGCACTATCTTTCTATATTACTGTGATCTCCCTCAGTAGTTCACTCTATGAACTGTACTGATTGTTCTGAGTTTGCCAGCGAGGGTAACTATTTTATTTTCTGAATGAAACATTTCAGGAGGGCTTAGAAGGTGGTATAACCCACCATGGTTCTTGGAAGATATACCTTCCACCCCATACGATCCCCTAGCCTTGCGTGAGGCCTTTGAGAAGGTTTGCCTCCTATACCCTCGTAGTCTCTTCCTTAATTTTCTTTTCATTTTTGCTCATGCAATGGCTCTGATTTGTCCCGCAATACGAAAGTAAGAAAGTAAAGTGATGACTGAGGGAATCAAATATTATACCTATATTGTTGATCATGAGATCTGACTACCTATATGCTGCTTTAGTTAAGGCTTGTTTTATGCAATATTGATTCTAGTTGTTGTCTTGTATCCAGTGAATGCCTCGAGTTGAGATTTAGGGAAGCCATAATATGTCTTGTCCAAAAATAATTGTTGCAGTATTTCTTGTATAATTATGAGAAGAAATTCCTGGAAGTTTCAACTCATGAGTCATAGGCTAGGATTTTTATGAAGAAATGACATGCACCTGAGAAGGGGAACTGCCTCTTGCTGCCCAAATGCTCTAGCAAGTTGAATGGTGTTAGGTTTTTTCTGGGGTGTGATTATTTCTATGTCTCTTTCTATGCCTTTGTATGGTTATTTTCTTTAATTCAGATTTGGTAAAGTCATTTTCCTTTAATTTCTTCTTGTTTAATGTTGTCGTTACTTGTTGGATCTCTACATAAATCAAGTTTGTTTACGTTTTTATCGGTTAAATTATATTCTCTCTTTTCTAGTCATTTCCTTCTTAAACTCAAGTTAGTAATTGTTGTTTGTGATTTTCTCAAGAGTTAATGTGGTAGGCAAACCTAGGATTAACCATAAAAATCGGTTTTTAAGTTTATTAAGCATGTTTTTAGTTTTCTTCCATTTTCTAGACTTGTTAACTAGTGTAACGTGTGAGTAGTTTTATAGGCTTAGTCATGGGGTGATTAGCACTCAATGACTTGGGATTAATCCGTCCATCTCAACAAATAGCATACACCTCTTGTTTATCAAATATTTGGGATTGCACTTTTATGTACCAAAGGGTGAGTTTGTTAATCTCTTTGATCACACGTAGCCAAGAGCTTGACTACTTGGCACGTGTGATGCTTTGGGCGATGTCAACCCATCCGTTTGCCAAATGAACCGAAAATCCTAATATTTTTTAAACACATTTTTCTAGTAAAGGTTTTAAAATCTAAATCTTCTGTTTAGGGGCATTTAACGATGCCCGGAGCCAGTCATCAAGAGGGGATGGATTAACCCGAGTCATGGTAGTTAAATACCCCTAGACTTTGTCTTAATTTAATAAGTTGATTTTTAATTCCAAGTCGTTCTCGAAGTTGAGAGAATTCCACCAAATAAACTCCAAAAACCAAGTTTGTTGCTTCAAGGCCAAAAACCTCCACTTGCAAGACAACTCTCACGCCAGGTGCGTTTGGTCCCTGTGGATTCGACCCGGTCTTACTAGTTATTATGCTATCGCCGACCTAGCCCTGCGCTTGGGACGACACCATCTACGATACAATCTAAGGTCACAAGCAGTTCTATTATGGGATGCCAAAATATTTGTCCTCTTTGAAGAGTCTAGCAAAAAAGAGTTTTAAATTTCCAAAGGTTAACACGCATAAGTCATAAATGATTAGAAATATCCTTAAAAAAAGTGAGAATTGAGGGCACATTGGGAAATCAAAGCTAACTTTCTGATGAGAGAAATGCATATCCCCTTAAAAAGGTGAAACTCCCTATAGGGACTAACAATAAGGGATGGAGGGAGTAGAAAGCTTGTACGTCTAGCGACATCTTGCATCATGAATAATTAGTTGGTGTAGGTAAGATGGTCTAATGTGATGCAGATTCCCTTACTGCAATTCTGTTTATATGGTGCAATGTTTCTGAAACTCTGTGTACTACAGTGATCACTTTGGTATGTAGAGTTGATGCTGCAGATCCACTCTGTTTCCTATTCTATGAGTTGCCCTTTGACTGTTTTCCTATTAGAGGGAGAATCCTTCTGAGTATTAAGCTAGTATACTTGTTGGCATTCAACTCCGGCTAATGATTGACTGTTATATTTTTGTTTACGAATTAAATCTTCCTAAAATGCTGCTGTTTTTTGTGCAGGCAGTCATCAAGAGACTTATGACTGACGTTCCATTTGGTGTACTCCTGTCTGGGGGTCTTGACTCATCACTTGTTGCTGCTGTGGCCTCCCGCCATTTGGCTGAATCAGAAGCTGCTTGCCAGTGGGGATCACAGTTACATACATTTTGCATTGGTTTGAAGGTCAAATACTTTTCTGATGTTAAATTACTTGTACTTTTCACTGTACATGTTCATATTTATCGTGAAAAAGAAAATGTCCATATTAACTGTGCTGTCTATGAACTCTGCTACATAGCTTCTGATTGGTGTTATGCCTTTCATTTATTTCTTCTTTCATGTTCTCTTTGATTTTCCAATTTCTGGTTGTGTATACATAAGTAAAGAATAACCTTATAGCGGTATTTAGTTCTTGGTGAATGCAGTGCTAACCCAGCGACCACTTTGAAAACAAACCCGTGAAGCAATGTCAAATGCTCTATAAGATATGGACTTTTCCAAGACTGAGTGTTTTTAATAGAGATGGTTGGAAGTAATGTTCCAGGTCGTTTTGAAACAAGGAAGTCATATTGCTCCCTGTGACCACTCTAATGCAAACACTCTGGTGTGTTTTGTTGAATGCCATAAGAGACATACGTGAACTCCTTCATAATGCCAATTGCATTTTAGGGAAGATGGTGAATTCTGTCCCACAACTTGTAGGATAGCTTTATATACCTCGTTGGACTTATTTCCTTTATCTTAAGCATTTAAGACAATTGGTGATCTAACATCTGCATTCGTGCTCCGTTTTTCTTCGTAGTGGTGCTTTTGCACATGCATAGACCTTAGTATCTTCCACCTCCATATGGAAGATGGGATCTCATTGGGGAAGGGGGCCTGGATAGCTCGATATAATGGCTACTCTAGAGGTCATCAATTGTTGCAATACTTTCACTTTGACGCTCCTTATATCCTTGGTCCCACTTAATTTTTTACTGATACAATGCATATTCATAGTTACTTTGGCATTACTCTTGCTAGTGACTTGATCTTATCATTACGAAATAACAAGTTGTGGAAGATAAATTTACCAGAAAAAAAGAAAAAGGTTGTGGAGGATACCAGTCCTTTTCGTTTAAATTACTTATTAGATGCCTATTTGTAGTTCACATGATTATTTTTGGTGAGTAAATGGAATTGTACTAGAGACACATCTAGGAATGTGCTAAATGGATTTTTTTTGTTAAATTTTTTTTTTGCTGAAATGATGGTATGAATTTTATACATGGACTTAAAGTAGGACATCTTGGTGGTTCAGTAGTTCAATTTTTTAGGTATCGATTTGGCTGCTACTAATTTCATTCGGTGAAACATGGCAGAGATGTTACTCCCATAGTCCCATGATCAGGCATGACGGTCCCTATTTATGTCATTAAAGCCAGTGCATGGACTTAATGTTGTGTGTTTTGTTTGTAGCTTTACAGTTTTAATCTGCATGATTTTATAAAAGGCAGAGAGAGCTATAATTTTGTTGTATTTATTGTTCTGTGTAAATGGAAGCTTTCAATTTTCCTCATACTTTGTACTTTCGGTTATCAGGGTTCTCCAGACCTGAAAGCCGCCAGAGAAGTAGCAGATTACCTTGGTACTCGCCACCATGAATTTTACTTTACTGTTCAGGTATGATTTCTAATTTCAAGTTAAAGGGAGGAAAATGAACCCATTGCATACATTTGTGTGGGGCCCATCTCTGGATTCTCAATTGATTTTCTTGGCCCCAACAGGAAGGCATAGATGCACTTGAGGAAGTCATCTATCACATTGAAACTTATGATGTGACCACTATTAGAGCCAGTACTCCAATGTTTCTTATGTCTCGGAAAATCAAATCCTTGGGAGTAAAGATGGTTATTTCTGGAGAAGGTTCAGATGAAATTTTCGGTGGTTACTTGTATTTTCACAAAGCGCCTAACAAGGAGGAGTTCCACCAGGAAACATGTCGAAAGGTATCACTCAAGCAGTTTCTTATTCGCTCTCTGAGGATAAGCGGAAGTAGTTACATTGTGCATGATAAACTAGTTACTAGTGTGTATTCCTATACCTGTTCTGACTTCTGATGGATCCTTGATGTTTTATCAGATTAAGTCTCTTCATCTGTATGACTGCCTTAGGGCCAATAAATCAACGTCAGCATGGGGTGTGGAGGCACGTGTACCTTTCTTAGATAAAGAATTCATCAACCTAGCAATGAACATTGATCCAGAGTGGAAGATGGTATATTACAGGACTCCCTGAATTTGATTTTGCATTAATTTTCCTAATTTGAACTGCAGAGTAGTTTGAGCTGCTGCTTACTGTAGTAAGCAAAAGGTTATAAAAGTATTTCATCATCGTACACATGAGATATTCCAATTAGTTGGAAAATATTAGACGATCTACGCTCGTGGTCTTGACTTTAATTGCGTGCTTTCATTTCCATGCCTTCCTTCTCAATTAGGGTTCCTATTTTAAATAGAAACTATGTAACTTGAGGAAGCCAATTGGTTGAGTGTTCAAATATTGGGGACTAGAGGTCTCCTTAATTATTATTTTTATCGGCATTAGAGGCCTCCTTATTTGTTAGTGGTAGTTATGGGATGTTAGTGCTAGATGCTTCATCAATTTTTCTTGTTGTTTAGGGTCTGTTTGTTCGCCCAGTTTCGAGCATCAGATTGGACATAAATCCAATGAGACCATATATCTTACATTTGGCTGCAATTTGCACGGTTAGGTGTGGAATCTCACATAGAAATGGGATTTTTAATACCTTACGGGATATGGTATTGTTTATGCCACCACTTTTTAGGCAGATGAGATTATGTCTCCTATGGGATGAGATGTCCCTTCACTATTAGTCCAGTCAAACCACTGGGCCCTTAATGTCTCCCAATTTCAGTGGTAATTTGTTCACCTTCAACAAGGTTCATGGAAACTTCCACAAATTTCCTGTACCCGTCTCGGACTCGGACATGTCTAATAAATCTTAGCTGGATATGTATTTGTTTTCCAATGTGCTTGGGCACTTGCCAACCCCATACTTGAATCCAGTAACAATGCCCCCTAATGAAAAGAACTAAATGACTTATGTATGTGTATAGTTCAGCAATTGACAAAGCTAAAATTAACAAATGATGCACATACCTTTTATTTACTTTATTGGATGATTGCAGATTAGGCCTGATCTTGGAAGGATTGAGAAATGGATTTTACGTAATGCATTTGATGATGAGCAGAAGCCGTATCTTCCTAAGGTATGTGATATTCTTACCTTCTGTACGTGTTTAGTCATTCTACTTCTCAGATTACTTCTGTCTATGATTAGTATATTTAATCCTTCATCATTGCCGCTGGCCTGAATGGCATTCTCAGTGGGAAGATTTTTTATTGGGCCATTTTCTCAGTTGTTTAAAAGTCTCTGTTTTGGCTCTAGAACATTTTGTACAGGCAGAAGGAACAGTTCAGTGATGGAGTGGGTTACAGTTGGATTGACGGCTTAAAGGATCATGCAGACAAACAAGTATGATTTTTTCCTTCTCTGTTCTCATATGAAACAATGATGAATGTATTTGTCTCATCAATATTGACTTATTAAAATTTAAATCCATTCTTCTGGAATTACAGAGATAATGATTTTTGGTTGAGAGTGGTAAAGTTTTCCTGGGAATTTGTTAACTTGTATATTCTTGGTCTCTCTTTGTAACTGGGCAGGTGGCAGATTCAATGTTGTCTCATGCGAGCTTTATATACCCTGAAAATACTCCTCCTACAAAGGAGGCTTACTATTACAGGACCATTTTTGAGAGGTTCTTTCCAAAGGTGGGCTTTTATTAATTTTCCTTTCCTTTTTTATATTAACTGACTTATCTTGCTTTTGGTTTACCATTTTGCTCTCAGAGATGTAAGTTTTCTGTCATCATGGGGTGCTAAAATATTCACCAACACGATAATTATTGTTGGGTACATAGAAAGTAACCTAAAACATTTAGGTTAGTTGGTATTCTCTTTTTACAATTGGTTGGAGGGGAACCGGAAGCTGCAACTAGCAGTACTAAGGGTGTGTTTGCAGTAGCTGTGGATACAGATTTAGATTCTAGCTTCATATTCAGCTACATATTCTACATTTCAGATTTTAATCGCTACAGATATACATGTTTACTATGACTGTGGGATTATGATTTAGTTCTAGTAAAAGTCGGTACCGTTTGCTACAAAAAGCTGAGACTCAGCTTCCTGAGTATTTAGAATCTATAATCTGATTTGAAAAGCACCTCAAACCTAGCTACTACAAAATCTAATTTTATTTTCTATTTTAGGCTTTTAGCATCTAGGAATTCGTAGATTCTCAAAATCTATTATAAAATCTCAAAAGCTGCTCCTAAAATTCTTCACAAACACCCACTAAGACTCAAAACCAGGCGTGACACTTGACAAGGGAGCCCCGTTTCCACCAGGCCAACTCTTGGTCTTAACCTTATCTTACTTTGGGTGTACTAAAGGGTAATTACTTGTTTCTATTTTTTTAATTTGCACACTCAGGAGCTGTTATTTTCGTTCCCCCCCTCACTTATTTCAAATATGCTAAATGAATTTGCTATTTTGATCAGAATCCTGCGCGGTCAACAGTTCCAGGAGGTCCCAGCATAGCATGCAGCACAGCAAAAGCAGTGGAATGGGATGCAGCCTGGTCCAAAAACCTTGACCCATCCGGCCGTGCTGCTCTTGGTGTTCATGAAGCTGCTTATGAGGAAGCAGCAGTGGAGGCTAAGAATGCCACCGTGATGAATGGACCCCAGCAGAAAATCCAAGGGATCGTAGAGAAGACCGCAACAGTTGCTTGATCATAGACTGCTGCAATCTTGTTCCTTGTATGATCTCCAAAGCTTATTTTTCCATATGTGAAAGGTACTTTATTGTTTTTGAGAAACTGGGGAAATATTATCAAATTACATTTGATGTTTGGGGTGCTTATATTTGTCCTGACCTCATGCAGATCTTGCAGCAGAGTTGTGTTGATGAAGATTCCGAATTCACGACTGAAGTAGGTGATAAAAGAGATGGTTGTTCGTAGCTAAATAATAATCCCTCGTTGTCACTTGTTCTTTTTTTCTTTTTCTTTTGGTGAAATACTTGTTTTTCTTTGAGGCTTTATTTAGTAGGCAATTTAAACGTTTTTTTTTTCCTCGCTCCTTTGATCAAAATTTAGAAAGACTAGTTGGAAAATTATGTAAATCTGTTGCATCTTATCTTAAATGAGTATCGTGTTTTCGAATCGGGATATCCTTTGTACTTCTTCATGTGTTGCCTTCGTTCTCTTAATCCCAATGCGTCCAACAATCAAATATTAGCCAGATCGCGTGTATTGTGGATTATAATAACTTGGTAGTTCACCCAATGTTTTTGAATTGTGGTTTACGGTTGACATTTTCACACGCACACGAGAGAGAATTTCATGAGCTTATGTTCGTGTTTGGAATTGTTAATCGAGGTAAATTTGGCTTGGTCGTTTGCATTTTATGCAGATACATAGATACTTCCAACATTTAGAGCTTCCAGGATTCAGGAATCACATTCGTAAACCGAATATAGGACAAAAGAATCATAGAGGACTAATATTCATCCTCAGACCCCTGCCATCCAAATTGAGCCTCAAAGACTACTGGAAAGAGAGATTTATAAATCTAATTCAACACGTCACGGATAGAAAAACCATGCAACCAAAGGGTTTTCGCAACCAAAGCGTACTTGTACCTCCTCTTCTGTTGTCCGTGAATACCAAAGGAGGAAAAGAATTGACCAAATAAGAGCAAGCAGCGGTACATGGGGAAGTTAAGAAAATTGAGTAATTGTTAGATTAACTGAACCAGAGCAGAAAAAATTGTCCAACTTCACGAGTTATGGGGGAATGTGTTACAAAAGTGCTCACGCCGTTCCCCTTATACTCAAAACTGGCCATTGACAATCAAAAACTCCCATTAGATACACAGAGAGCTGATCACATTCTGTACAAGGTAACGTGTATGTCTTGATATATACATCTACTCTTACACCTGCAGTTGTCATTTGGATGAGTAACCAACATGGGGAATGCCTTAGAGTGCGGACTGAACCGCCCTGATCTGAACGGAGATGATTCATGACATCGAAAGACAATGCTTTGCTTCATGTAAGATCATTTACCACCGACAGATTCCAGGTGTCTCTGTCCGCAACAGAGAGACCATCTCTTCATACTTTGCAGCGTATACAAAGCCCCACAACTGCACAACCAAAACAAAAAAGCAAAACTCACGCATGCTATCATTTCTGTTCAATCTAGTAGTAAGCATTATAAAAGGGAACATCCTTCTTGGTTTGAATGTAAAGTTAATCCTTTTTTCATGCTATTTTTTATCAAATTTACCCTACAAGACTGTGATGAGTTGATTTTTGGCGTGCCTGATCGAAGACCTACAAAACAGAGTGCTTGACACCAGTGCCCCTTCCAACTTTGTGGCTGAGAACTGGGACCATGGAGGTTTTGTTGGTACAGAACCAAATAAACTAGGTTATCTAAGCTGACGAGGATGTGCGGACCACATTCCTGCTAGGAGCCAGTTTTGGCCCTATCAGACTGCTGCATATATTCTCAACATCTCTCAATTGCTTCATTCTTTCCATCTCTTATTTTTTCCAATCCCTTGCTCATCTCCTACAAAAAAATGCTCAAGGTTTGGTTTTATAGACGACGTACTGTTACACCAAAAGGCTGTGCACAAGCTTTAGTTTGAAGAGAACCTCTAGTGAACAAACATAGCATATGTATCTTGCGTCTGTTGATTACACAACCAATATCGTAAACGTGATGGAGAGGAAGGCGTGAGGGAAGGAAAAGAGCACTAGAGTAGAAACAACCTCAACTTCCTTCACTTCAAAATTTTCATTGTATGCCAAACAAGAGTTCCCATATGTATCTGAGGCTGAACTTGATCCATTTAACCTATAAAGGCAAAACAAAAGTTACATTCCAATACAACAATTCTGCAGGTTCGATTGGAAAATGAACAAAAAGTCCAAGAAGTCAGAAACACTTCACAAGCAAAGAAAGAAAGAAAACAAGCTAGAAGAGGGAGAGGGAGAAGAAATCTCACAGATCACCATCCAAATAAAGTGCAAAGTGACCTCCCCCACCCAAAGCTAGAAATTCAGTGGAGCACAAAGTGAAGTAGCGATTTATACCTGCTTATATGTAGTTGTTGTCAGTTTACAAATTCAACAAAAAAACAAACAAGAACACGGTGGACTAGTTACAGTCCTTGCCACTTTCTGCAATTCTTGTTCAACTTGATACACACTTAGAAGAAACATATTTACTTCACATCCTAAAAACAGTATGTGTGCAGAGAATTCAAAGGTTTCAATTTCAGCCTCCCTTAATCAGAGAGCAAATGAGCAAAAAATTTCTTGCTCATTAAAATCTGATCCATGAAGGACTGATATCGCAACTTGGAAGGAAGACTGCATATACGTCAAACTGAAAATTGTGCAGCCTGAAAATGCCTGGAAATATGGATACCAGAATGCAATGGCAATCAAGTTATCAACAGCAGGAAAACTACAATTCGTGCAACATAAGTAGGTACCACATGGAACCAACACGGATCTCGACATCTCGTATGTTTGTTATGTGTAAAATCCTAATAGGTAGTTGATAGTTGATTCAACTAAAAACTGATTGGAAAGTACAGGGACCAGTTTTCCAATTCAAATTGCAAAGAACAAAAAGAAACTATTGCCCCAAAATTCACGGTACCAAACATAATTTGCCTTATGCAAAAACAATATATATATTCACAAAATAATGGATGGACAAGTATCACTCCCTAAAGCTATAATAGCAGCAAGTATAGTGTGATAATGCCATTCTTCAATCGTTGTTTGAATCTACAGAAGCCATATAGAAAAGAAACTGAATACAAATGCAAAAAGTGCTTCTAAAAGCAGCTAAAATGCATAAAGAGGAACTGCCTGAAATGCACAAGTGGCATGCCTCTTACCTGTGGACTGAAATATTACTGGATTTCCAGGTGTATTTGTGAAAACAAATGAATTATTTGTTCCCTGCCCCAATTTTTGAGTCAGAAAATAAGGTAATAAAATAATTGCTAAATATGTTGAAAAAATGGTTGTTCAGCAGCACCTGATATTTTCTCTTGTTTGTTGCTCTCAAGGGTGCCTCAACTAAGCCACCAAACACTGCACCTTTACGGTCACCAACAACCTGAAAATCATGGCCAATACAAAGTAAAGAGAACTTTATAATAAATAAATAAAAATTGAACATATAAACACCAGGTTATTCCAAAATTCAATAGCATCAATCAAAAAATTTGCAGGAAAATTATTTTGCTTGCTTTCAGTCTCAACCTCCTTATCAGAACAGAACCGTACTTCCACAAAGCAAGGCCAATATCTTTCGTATATGGTAAACCTATGTGAAATATGTTAGGACAACAGAACCATGTCCTCCCCCACTAGCATGTTTGGCTGAGTTATGTTCAAAAGCAAGTCCAGAAAACAGGCAAGGAAGACGGTCAAACAAAGGCTGAATAAAGTCTCTTGGAGAAGCATCTGGATGGTCCTACAGTCACCATACACATGAAGCCATGAACTGGAATTTAAAAATATTCAATGTGGGCACATAGACAATAAAAGAAAAAGACCGAACCGCCAAGATTACAATCGACTAATAAGAAGATTCAATTCAATGTACTAATCGGGGGCCTTCAAGCCCCTTTGAAGCAAATGCCAAGAAGCTACAGGACATAGAAGCAACCCTAAGCAGCACCTAAGAAACTGGCCAACAAGTTGACATAATTTGTGGACATAATTTCTTGCAGTTCAGAGACGGGCAAATTAGCTTCGAAACAAAGGATTTTCATGCTCCCGCTGCTTTGGACAACATGAGTGGGCAATGCATTGAATAATTCAAGAACAGATAAGCTAGGTGGGGTTTTCATTTGTTATCACCCAACCTAAGGCTTTATTCAGAGATGGTTCTTTCAACCACCTACTCAAATGGAAAAGGCTGCACTACAAGACAATGGGTATCAAAGATATCAAACGGGCGATTTTTGCAATGTTGAGTCTACCATAAACAACTCTTCTTGATTGGAAACGTCGTCGTGTGTGGGAAAACTAAGTAATAGATTAGCAAGAAAAACTAGAAATACGTGTAATTGTAAAACTTTAGCTTACCACAGTGAGTAAAAATCGTTGTCTTTAAAACATGCAAGTGTACTTTCAATTATGAGAACATATATGATACTTGCAATGACCCACGGCTAGTTGTCTAATAATTAAAGAATTCTGACTATATTTTCCCAATGACTAAGTGTCAGAATGTTCAGGAATCTCTTGCATCATTTCAAAATTTACCTCAATGGTTTAGAGTGTCAAATGAAGTAGCATGTACTAACATTTGGCAACACCACATTTATCCATTCTAGCCAACTTAAATTTCACCAAAAACAATTGGCATTCCTTTGTCCATGGAACCGCCTTGAAGCAAGCAAACAAGCAAGTAAGCAATCTCTCTCTAGCCAACTCAAATTTCACAAAAAACGAAGGCATTCCTTTGTACATGGGACTGCCTCTCTCTCTCTCTCTCTCTCTCTCTCTCTCTCTCTCTCTCTCTCTCTCTCTCTCTCCAACTTAAATTTCACCAAAAACAAAGGCATTCCTTTGTCCATGGAACTGCCTTCAAGCAAGCAAGCAGACAACCAAGTAAGCAATCTCTCTCTAGCCAACTCAAATTTCACCAAAAACAAAGGCATTCCTTTATACATGGCTCTCTCTCTCTCTCTCTCTCTCTCTCTCTCTCTCTCTCTCTCTCTCTCTATATATATATATATATATATATATATATATATACACACACACACACACACACACACACACACCCGGAAGGGCTTCATCCGATAAGTTTTTGTTAAAAGCACATTTTAAAAACATCTAAGGGTTCAGATCATCAAAATTCAGTTCGAAAAGTGAAAAAAATTGCTTGGTCCTCACTTTATTTAGAATGAGGGATCCCTCATTAGAAGTTGATCCTATATGTATGTATATAGGTTCCACTTCTAGTCCGGATTCCAGACCTCCGAGATCCGAGCATTTTTTTTTTTTTTGATCGATTCGAGTCCAATGTGTTCAGAAGGTGTTTTCAAGGGCCCACGCGGAAAATCTTCAAAAAAAAAATACCGGGAAGGGCTTGATCCAAGCAGTTTTCGCAAAAACTTTATATTTACAGTTTTTGCAAAAACTGCTTGGATCAAGTGCTTCCCGGTATTTTTTTTTTTTGAAGATTTCCTGCGTGAAGCCTTGAAAACACCTTCTGAACACATTGGACGACTCGGATTTTCCAAAAATAATTTGCAACACAAAAAAATCACTTTTTTCTTATTCTCGGGAGGGTTTGGACTAGAAAATTTCCGTATATACATGCGATCCAACAGCTCACAACTGTGATTCAAAAGCTCTCAACTGTTTTCCCGCACTTTTTTTTTGTGAGGGAACCCTCATAGGAAACTTTATATATATATATATATATATATATATATATATATATATATATATATATATATATATATATATATATATATATCAGTGTTCTAAAAGTCGGGACTAGTCGGCGACTAAGTCGGGGTCGTGGCCTCACTGACTGGACTAGGGGCTAGTCGATTTAATTAGTCGCCGGCCGACTTAGTCGGGCTCAAGTCGCCGACTAATCGGAAAAGTCGGCCAGTCGGGCAAGTCGGCAAATCGTAAAAAATCGGCAAATTGTAAAAAATCGGGGCAAATCGCAAGAAATCCCAACAATCGAGGGTTAAAAAAACAGAATTTGAAAAACGTTTGGGGCCGCAGTGTAATTTTTAAACAGAATCCTCTTCAAACCCGATTTGTTGCCCTAAATCGTCTTACCTCTTTCTTCTCTCCAACACGATCAAGAGCTCTTCTTCCTCCTCGATCAAACACTGAAACTGCTACAGTGCTGCTGCCGCTACTACACGATCTAGTCCACCTTGACGATCGAGAGCTTCTTCTTCCTCCTTGGTGCTTCTCGGTGAATCTCTGGTAAGAGATCACAGACTCTCTTCTCTCGCTCTCTCTCTCTCTCTCTCTCTTCGTTTACTGTAAAAGTAGTGTAAATGTTAGTATAAGTGTATATACTATATACACACACTATTACACAGTTATTTACACTACACCAACCAGTCAACCACACTACCCCACATTTCTCACTTTTTTGTCCACTGTCGGTTTGTTTTTTTTTTTTTTTATTTAATAAAGTTTGTTTTTTTTATATACACACACTACACCAACCACACTACTCCACTAACAATTAAAAAATATTAAAGAGGCATACAAACAAAATGAGGCTTGAATGGGCTTTGTGTATGGAGAGCTCAAGAAAGCGAAAGAAGATATTAAAGAGGCATACAAACAAAATGAGGCTAACTACCGGCCAATACTAAAAGTCATTGACACAAAAGCCTTAGGTCGGCTTGATAGTCCATTGCATTTGACGGCTTACTTTTTGAATCCATTCTACCTCTTCAAGGATCCGACCATGAAAGATGATCCAATTATCATGGATGGTGTTTTTACTTGTGTTGAATCTTTCTTCCCCGATGATTTTGAAGTTCAAAATGAAGTCATCAATAAAGAGTTGTTGAAGTACAAGAACAAAGAGGGTGCATTTGGTAGAGCATTGGCCGCAAAGGGATGTGAGAAGAATGATGACACTTACGATCCGGGTAACTTAGTAATTACTTTCTTAGTAACTTAAACTTAGTTTTTTTTTTCCAATCAAGTAATTGATAGTTAGTACTAAATTACTAATTGAGTTGTGCTTCTCTCATGATTAGTTGGATGGTGGTCTAACTATGGCAATCATACACCTAACTTGAAAAAAATGGCCATTAGAATTCTCTCTTTGACTTCGAGTTCATCTGGGTGTGAGAGAAATTGGAGCACCTTTGAAGGAGTAAGTACATGTTCCCTCTCTCTATTATGTATTTATACGTTGTAATTTTTTTAAAAGGGTAAGAATTTAGAGTATATTAACTTGAGAATTTCTTTAATGTATAGATACATACGAAGAAAAGGAATAGACTTGATCCAACAAGATTGAACAATCTAGTGTATGTCCAATTCAATGACAAACTTGTCAACAAGAAAAGAAGGGTAAAGGAGAGAGATGTCCTACTTGCTAGTGAAGCAACAAATGCACAAGGATGGATTGTTGAAGGTGGTGACGAGGAAGTCGAAATTTTGGGTTGGGACTTACATGGGATATGGTTGGGGAAGCTATGGGAGCGGATGAGGTCCTTCAACCTAGAAGAAGTGGTAGAAATGTGCGAGAACTAGATGAAGACGAATTTGTGTCGGAAGATGACAAAGAAGAGGAAGATGAGGATTATGAGTTTGCGTCCGATGGAGAGCAAGTCTTGGAGGGATATGGAGAAGAGGAGGAGGAGTGATTGACTATTGATTTTATGCTACGTAATTTCATTTGTTTTTGAACTTAGAGTATCGAACTTTGTAGTTGACTATTTTGTTTTGCTTAGTTTGTAAGTTTTTATTTGATGATGTGCTACTTATGTTATTCTACTTACTAAAATTTATGAAGGATGGAGGAATATATATTTAAAAAAAAAAATCTAGCCGACTAGTCCCCTAGTCGCTAGTCCCCAGCCATCCGACCTAGGAGCGACTAGGGACTTTTAGAACACTGATATATATATATATATATATATATATATATATATATATATATATATATATATATATATATATATATAAAGCCAATCAACTCAAATTGCCCATGAGAAACATTTGAGATCATGTGGTAAAAGATCATAACTTCCACTGATTTAAAAATAGATTACCAGCAAACTAAGACCAGGACAAAGCATGCTTCTCCTGTACAGCGTTGCAAGTGAAATGCCATGCCTCCATGTGCTGCAGAAACAATAAAAGGACACATCAAATGAGGAGGCACTCTGAAAAGTTACCAAATAAATCCCAGAAACCTTTGTTCCTGGATTCAAAAAACTATTAGCTTCGAATATAAGAATCCATGCTCCTGTGACTATACCTGTAAAGTAATACCCAATTCCTCCCCTGAGCAAGTACTGGAAGTGCATGATAAAGAACACTACGTGTTTTCTCATTCAGAAGCAATGACGGTTCAGAAATTTCAGGAAGATTGTCCAAATCCGCAGATTCATTCAACGTGTCTATAGCAATACCCTCATCTTCAACAACTCTAGAATTGTTTCCGCCACTGGTTGTCATGTCAGAATTGCCCTTGTATCCTGAGGCTTGATTTCGAAACCCACCTAGTCTTGCAGCCTGATAAAGCGCTCTACCGATGGATTGTTTACCCTTTGAAAATAAACTTCTCTTTCCACTACTTTCTTTGATTGTTCTAGAGTCAGATGCTGGTTCACCAATCCCCTCTTGATACTCTTTTTTCTTATCAGGGTTGGAATTAGTTCCAGATTCGTTTGACGATAGTAGCGAATAAAGAAATGCAGTAAAAGAAGACGTATCAGGCTCATGAACTGAATCCGAAGAACCCTCTTCCGTAACTGACTCTAGTTGACTAGATTTTGGCATAGTCACATCATCCTGATAAAACAGACAAGTAAGTTTGAATCTCAGGAAAAAAACAGATAAATTGGAAACAGATACGCCAATTAAATGCAAATTATTACATTTTAAAAACTTCGCACATCAATGGGACTGAGGGTTTAATATGTCTACTATAAAGTACAAACATGCAATGACCATGTTAAAGCATCCAACTCAAAACCAATTGGCAATGAGTGGAGAGGCCGTCCAGGCTCGTATACTAGCTTTCGAGGTGATAATTAACCGATGTGGGATAAATTCCAACACTCCCCCGCACGTGGAGAAGTCAACAAAGGATCCGGAACATATGGATCACAACGAAACAAAGTGCAACTATGGCACAAACAAAGGGAAAAAGCCTCCGAAAATCTAGCTCTGATACCATGTTAAACCATCCAACTCAAAACCAATTGGCAATGAGTGGAGAGGCCGCCTAGGTATACACTAGCTTTCGAGGTGATAATTAACCGATGTGGGATAAATTCCAACAGACTACATCATGGTGAGTCCTTTAAAAGTCTTCAGCCCCGATTGCATTCTTCTTCATTGCAATCAATTTCTGTTCCCTCACTAAGAGATAAGCATTGTATAATCTTTAAACAAACTTCGGAGCAGTGTGTTCCTTGAATTGCGCATCTTTTAGTGAGACAAGAGGTGTTGATTAGGGAGCATACACAACTAAAAAAATGCGAACGATATTTCTATTTCCAATATTGTCTCTATAAAATAACTTAACTAGCGGAATAAGGCCTGCCGAGAATTTTTCAAATATAAAGTTAATACCAGGAAGTAGCAAGGGATGGTAATCTTAGTCACGCAATTCGCTGGTTTGATGCCGCTCCCGCACGCCCAATTCTCAAACTGGCGGATTTAGGAGAATTTGGGATTAATTCGCGAACTCATATCTTTAAATTCGCGATTTTTTTGCATTTACACCCGCATTCTATGTTTAGTCGACACTGGTGCAACTTGTTCCACACTTTAACATGCAAAAACCCAGTCAATGGTCAAACCACAGTCAAAGACAGTTGGAATGATCAGACCTGTAGGCCGGCACATATAATAATAGCAAGAGTGTAAAGCAGAACGTCTTAAAAATTAAACATCGATGGAGGTGTTTTTTTTTTTTTTCTAATTTTTTTTTTTCTTATATCAGTACTGGTATATTGTTTCTTTATATAAAAAAGAGATGGAACTAGTACCTAAGTAAAGAAAATTGAGTTACAAACTATAATTTGTTAACAACCAAATTATAGAACAAACAAATACAAATTGGGTAATATAATAGCAAATTTATATATTATAAAAATACCAACACTCCCAAAACACGCTCAACTCCAATCCTTATAATAACTGATGCTTTTGCACTAGTGCTCTAGCATTTGCACCCACTCACGCTCTAGCATTCGCACCCGCTCGCTCTCTATGTGACTTAGATGGTAATGACACCCAAAGAGTAAACCCAAGTAATTATTCTGAATATTTTTAAAAAAAGCCCATAGATAGTGCATAAAGCCATAGATTAAGCAATTAAATCCAGATCCTAAACACTGGTTCAAAACTTACAGTTACAGATCATCTATCATATCAAGGACATAATTACTCTTCTCATCAACTAATGAAACAATAATCGTGACGACGAAAAACCCTAGAAATTACGCCCAAATACTCTATAGAAAGCTACAGAACACCAATAGCATCGATACCCATTTGGGGGAAAAATATTTCGAACTGGGTATCTAAGAAATGATCAGAAAATGGAAATAGGTCGGTGAACCATCAAATCGCATAACAAGAACAAATATTTTTTTCATCTCACAAAAAAATGATATATATATCCAGAGAGAGAGAAAGAGGAACTTACAGATTGAGGGTTTTTGTGGTTGGAGTGTATATCGGATATTGGGTTGAAGACAGTGGTAACATCAGATACGAAGTGGGCAGCTTTACTCCTCAAAGAACCACCTTGGTTTTGCTTCCTACCCATTTCTTTCTTGCTATTTTCCCCCTTCACTCTCTCTCTCTCTCTCTAGAGTAAGAAGACTATGAGTCAATTTATATTAGGTGGAAGGAATCGGACGCAGAAAGAGGGGTATGGTTCAAGTGAGCTACTTTCTCTCTCTTAACCGTTTCTTGGTCATCTTGTTCTTGTCAAAAACCAAACCAGAGGGAGGCAAGGAGAGAGAGAGAGAGAGAGAGAGAGAGAGAGAGAGAGAGAGAGAGAGTGATCTACTCCATGGAACTCAGACGGTACAAGGGTTTGATCGGGCTTTGTTTAAATATGTTTTCTGAAAACATTGGACGCAGAGGACTCTGTGGCCCAATGGATAAGGCGCTGGTCTACGGAACCAGAGATTCTGGGTTCGATCCCCAGCAGAGTCGAAATAACTTTTTGGTAGACGCGGCTTTTGGATAACTTTTTACTCCGTACGTCTCTTTTGTGGAATTTGTAAACCTTTAAGGCACCATTTGACTTAAATGATTTATTATGGTTTGCTTTTGAATTACTACATTTTGTAGATTATTTTTTCATGATTTATTATGGTTTACTTTTGAATTACTACATTTTTTAGATTATTTTTTCATCTAGACAGGAAAATTCTAAAAAGTAAAAAGCTATAATTTAGAAATTTCAAAAGTCATTTAGAAGATTAAAAAAAAAATCAGAAAGTATATTTTTTTACTAATTTTATTGTTTTTGGTTTATTTTTTAAATTGGATGATACTATTTTTATTATTCGAGATTTATCTCATCATAGAAGTTTAAATAATACTACAATTGAACATAAGTTAAGAAAATACTAAAAAATAGTAATACTATATTATTATTCAAGAGTTATCTCGTCCCACAACTTTACTATATATATAATATAAATAAACAAAGAAGTTAAAGAAAATACTAAGAACAAAATAAATCAACTAAAAATTTACGACAATCCAAATTTCAAAGAATTTTACACTAGTAATTGATTCTAAGACTCCACTATTTGTTAATCACACTCTAATATTTATTTTTAGCATTAAAATTACACAAAATAAAAGTGTAATTATTAAAATTCGAATTATCAAACCCCAACGGAGTAACAAAGTGGTCTTGTTTGGGAGTTGGGACTTCGGGTTTTGCTCTCACCTAAGGTTTTAAGTTTGATTCCCTTGTTAGCAAACTATTAGGGCTACTAAAGTTTATTTCCGATCATTACTTTAAGGGCTCTGGAATCAATCGAGATAAGCGCAAACTGACCTGGACACTCGGCTATTAAAATAAAATAAATTTTGAATCGCCAAAATCATTCATTCTTTACAATATCAACATAGATTGTTGGAACGGATTATCAGTATAGTAACGAAGATTGGGTGACATTAAAATATGGCAAAGTCTACGAGCACGAATTTGTGCCTACAGATTGGGCACAAATCTCTTCTTGGCCCCACTTAAGAGTTTGATATAAATAATCGGAGTTGTTCATTAATTTTAAAGTATCAATTTGAGTGGTTTTGTAAAATAAATCAGCTTCATCAAACAAATGCAAGTACTCGATCCAATCATCTAATTTTTGATAACTTTGAATACAAGATAAAATAAAATTGAATGCTGGATCAAGATATTAGAGTTAATTGATGGGAAATTGATTTTCACACCTCCATTTTATAATCCGTACTCATTTTTTTGTCGTTATCTATATGAATTTACAATATCGCCATTTTTTAATACACATTTTTCAAACATACAAGGGTAATATTGTAAATTCATGTGAATAAAGACAAAAAAGGAGTATGAATTGAATTGTAAAATGAGGGTATCGAAATCATTTCACTAATTTATTTGTCTGAATTTTTTCAAGCTCACTTAAAAATATATTTTAAAATTAATGAACTGTTTGGATTGTTCTTATAAAATGCTCAAGTAGGCTTCTGTGTGCGGCGTTGCAAGCCTCTTACTAATCCAGCTATACGCGTACTTCTGCAATCTCGTTTTCCATTTTTCCACACACATTTATAGCAGAAGTAACCGACTGTGAGGGAGAGAGAGAGAGAGAGAGAGAGAGAGAGAGAGAGAGGCAATGGCGACTGTTACGATTCCTCCATCGGTTCCATCTCCAGCAGAGGACTCTGAGCTGCTCCGAAAAGCCTTCGCAGGTCTCCACTTTCTAACCTCCTTTTGATTTCGTTTTGATCACTGGCAAAATCATTTTGATGTTGTCGTGCTCGCATTTGATCGCCATATAATGTTGCTGACGATCTGCATCTTTCTCTCCTTCGCTACGGATTTTACACATTCACAAAACCATCACACATGTTCTGTATGAAAAATGTCCGCAGGGTGGTTGATGGACGAGCTCCTTTCTAGTCAGGTGCAGTTTGGGCCTTTTTGGATCCAGGAGTCCTCAACCTTACTTGATTAGAGTTCATCCAAGCAATAGACCGTTCACGTAAAAAAAAGAAAAAACTAGCTTGATCTAACATCGATAACTCTATAGACAACGGAATTTTATAACAAAGAATGATTTGTAGGAAAATGGAAAACTTGGTTCGATTATGTTTTTGGCTCATAAAAGCCCAAACTGGACCGGACTGGAACATAGCAAACTGGACGGGAGCTTCATCTATGTAATGATTGGACTCTCGTAATTAGTTTCATTCTGCTTATGGGAATTATATCAACCAGTTTTTTTTTTATTGACTTTCTTTTTAATTAACTTTCTTGATCATGGAGCGATTGTCTTTACAAGAAATTACCTCCATGGCATAGTAGGATAGCTATCACCTTTATGCCTGGACCATGATCAAGATTGCAGAATATGTACACATTTCATGAAGCTCCTTGGAGCTCGAACATCAAGGCTTGCCTGATATGGCCTTGACTGCAGCTCGAAAACAGGCGTCTTATGGATTTGCTTTATAACAGGTGTCTTATCTAAGACACATAGATAGCCTCTGCAGCTCTGCCCGAAGCCCCCTTGAGCGGTCCATTGAATTGCTGGTCTATATTTATCAGTAGACCCCCCTCACAACTCAAATGAGGTGAACCGATTGAGAAGCTGGAAGTGGTCGACTTTTATTGCTATTACTGTTAGCTTTTCGGCTATCTATTAGTAATTTAGCATTGATATGTGTTGGACGGACTAATGATCTGCTGTAGTGATAAATATTATTGCAGGATGGGGAACAAATGAGGATTTGATTATTCAAATTTTGGCTCACAGGAATTCAGCCCAACGCAAGTTAATCCGGCAAAGTTATGCCGACATTTTCAAAGAAGATATATTGAAAGAACTGGACAAAGAACTATCAAATGACTTTGAGGTCAGTCTTGCATGTACTTTTTGTACATATAAGATACTGTCCATTACTTTAATGCGATGGAAGGTTCCATTACACACCGAAAATGTTGCACCTCAAATGCAAAGTAAAACAACGGTCCAGATGAAGCCCATATATTTCAAAAAATTCCACAGATTTTAAACTCTGTAGTATTAAACTTGTTTAAAATTTTCCTCCCATTTTGTTACATCTTATTTAACCGGTTTACATCTTATGATTGAAGATGAGTTCAAAGCATACTCTCAAAAGAGTTAAAATGGGAGGATATCTATTGAGAGAAAATGATCCTTTTGAATTTTGATGGTGGGTTGCGGCAGTTTATTGGCGTGGCAAGGGTTGAAGTTGGTTGTTTGAGCTGGCTTGAGGTGGCATAGAGGGGTTGTCCTTTGTGTGGCTCTTGTGGTGGTTGTTTTGGATTTGGTTCCCTAGGGTGTTTTCGCTTTGGCTGCATAGAGGATCTTGGAGTTTTCATTTTGTATTCTTTTGTTTTGGTTGTTTCCTTTTCCTTCCTTTTTTCTTTCATTCAACCCCAGTTGGATGACCCCTCTCCCTCTCCCTTCTCGGTGTACCCTTATCGAGATTCTTCTATAAAAATCTTCTTATTTCGAGCACAAAAAAAAGGGCTCTAGAAAAGTGTTTTACTCACCATATGCAGTGGCGTATCTAGATCCGTAATGGACCTCTCCGTTTCATTGATGTAAGTTAGAGGATCTTGGTCCCTCTACTAACTGAATTATTATGCTTCCCATGGCTGATTAATGTAGCAGATTAATTGTGCCACATAAGTCTTCATGTTTATTATTTTATTCCTTGTTTGGCTTCCCCTTTATTAGGTTGAGGGTTTAATGAGGAAGCATTTCCCCCATTGTTGCCATTGTTAATGCTTACTTCCCTATTGTTTCTGTTAAACAGAGGATAGTTCTGCTCTGGACACCGGATCCAGCTGAGCGTGATGCATTATTGGCTAATGAAGAGACAAAGAGGTTAAGCGCAAGCAACTGGGTGCTTATGGAAATTGCGTGTACCAGATCTTCACATGACCTGTTTATGGTGAGGCAGTCATATCATGCTCGTTATAAGAGATCCATTGAAGAAGATGTTTCGTATCACACAACTGGGGACTATCGTAAGGTACAGCCCGTAAACCTCCTGGTCATTACATTTGGTTCTTGTAATTACCATTTGCTATGATTAAGTCTGGTGAATAACCGGAATGGTTTTGGTGAAAATGGAGTGATTTAATTTGAATTTCCTCTACGAGTAATGAGTGATGCCATAGAAGCAGGTTGGGCATCTCTTTCAATTGGTGCACGATAGGCTTTTAAATTCCATCTCAAGCATGATGTTGAGCCTGGTTTTCAACTGTCGATTGGATAATGGATGGATGAAGAACAAAGGACTTTTAGGAGAACTGCTAATCTAACTTGAGGGGTGTATTGAGCAATCCATGACACAGAATGCTGGTGATATTTGGTGTACATATGAAAGAACGATAAGTATCAAGTCTAGGATTCTGAATCGCTTTGATTCATATGCTTGAAATGGGCTGGAAGAGAAAAGTGATTCCACTTTTCCAGTGACATATCCAAATGGGAATCACATTCTGAAACTAGAAGTAGGAATTTGGTTCTCACCCTCCCCATGTAATCTTAGATTTCAGGCTAAACCCTAGAAAAAAGAAATGTTGAACACTGATAAATTTCCTGGAAAAAAGGTTTATTGGGTAAGATTCCCGATTAAACCCAGATGTTTGAAATGGATGACTTCAGGCATTAGATTATTGAGTAATTGATTCTTAGTAATCAGATTCCTGTTCCTGCTTTAGATCGCGGGTACCCATACATAGCCTATCGCGAAAGTTGCATGCAGTATTGCATGTCTCATGTATTCCTCCTCATTTCTTACGACGAAGAATATTTTTTTCTTTTCTGTCACTGCAAATATTGTGTTGCTGTTTTTCATATGTAGTTTTACTTTGACCCAGCTTTTGGTCCCTCTCGTGAGTTCATTCCGGTATGAGGGGGAAGAGGTGAACTTGACACTGGCAAAATCGGAGGCCAAGATACTTCATGAGAAGATATTGGAGAAGGCTTATAATCACGAGGAGCTTATCAGGATTCTGACCACACGGAGTAAAGCACAGCTCAATGCAACACTCAACTACTATAACAACGAATTTGGGAATGCTATCAACAAGGTTTGTGCATCTTCTCTGAGTCAAGAAATGAAATCCATTATCATTTATAGTCGTTAAGTAATCTAAATGATTTAATTTCTAGAAGCGTTAATACTACTTATTTTCTTGTCAATATGCTTTTGTTTAGCCATGCACGCCCTTACTTCCCATGTTTAGAGAGGAAGCACTTCTAAAAGAGAATTCCTTCTGTTGAAGTTTCACTTCAAACTTTTTTTGAAGTATGAACTCTACATTTTCCTCTTTATTTTTATTTTATTTTATTTTTTTAACAAAACTCAAAATTTTCCTAACATGACATAATTTACGATAGATCTCAAAGCCATCTAGAAAAAGGGAACAGGTGCCATTTATAAGGATGTAGAATTAGAACTTTTCTTTTTTATTCTGTCATGGCTGACTGTTCCAGGATCTAAAGACTGACCCGAAGAATGAGTTCCTCACTCTTCTGAGAGCAACAATAAAGTGCTTGACCCGCCCTGAGAAATACTACGAGAAAGTTCTTCGATTAGCTATAAACAAGGTAGGGACCGATGAAGGGGCTCTCACTCGAGTTGTTGCAACTCGTGCTGAGGTAGACATGCAGCGAATCAAGGAGGAATATCATCGGAGAAACAGTGTCCCTCTGGATCACGCCATTTCCGGAGACACTTCTGGGGACTATAAGAAAATGCTACTTGCTCTGATAGGGCATGGGGATGCTTAATCAAGCTTTCCATTTTCTCTGTGGACATGATTTGTTAATTCTGTGGGTTTTATTCCCACTCTGCTTTGTCTGAGGGTAGAGTAAGTGTGAGGATTCTCCAACTGTTTCTCTTCCTTCCATCAAAATCTGCGGATTTTTTAGATGCTTTTGAGTGCAACATGAATTCTTAAACGCCGGTCATTGATTGTTGAAGAACACATGATTGCAAATCTTTGGTTAAACCAGTAGTTTCTCTTAAACACATTTCCTGTTCTGTTCTGTTATATGCTGAGAGCATCTCCACCCCCTTACCCAGATTTTTACTCAAATTGAGTAAAAACTTGATTGGGTATGGAGCTCTCCAATGGGCAAACGCAAATCTAGGCATAAATTTGAGTAAAAAAAGCCTTGCTAATGGCATTGTTGTAAATTTGAGGAGGGAGAAAATGGCCTTCAAAATTTGATGTTGGATTTGGTTCTCCCCAAATTTGATGGAAGAATTGAGTAATACTCCGTCCGCTCCTTTTTAAACATGTAGCCCCGTAATTTCAACTTATTTTTTCTCACATTAACTTTATAACTTTTACATCTACTTTATACTACTTACACTTACCAATATAATAATACTCACTTTACTTTTCAAAAAGAAATTTACTTTTAAGGGCAAAATAGCAAATGTATCCACGAACTTTTCAATATTACACTTATTTAGGAATTGTCCAAAATGGAAAGTGCTACACTTAAAAATGAACGAAGGGAGTATCAAATTTGGTGAGTGGAGTGGTGTTTTTGGTATTTTTTACTCAAATTTGAATTTAATGTAGAATTTGGGTAAAGAGTGAAGATGCTCTATCAAATTGATTCGGCCAAAATATTGAAAAATTATTTGGTGCATGGTGGTCTTTGGGCCCCAATTCCCCTCTCCACCACATTTCTCTAGGGCTTAGTACTAATTGTATAGACCCCACAAAAATGTGTGGTGAAGAGTCGTGTTGAGTCACTATGTAGCGATGCCCCAAGACCACTGAATAAAATACTCACTATCTAGTACTACTGATGGCCCATGCATACATTCTCAAGTCATTTGACCCCATTCACATTGATTTCTTGCAACGACATTTGATTATTTGCAGTCAAATTTTACTGGCCTTGTTCGGTTAGTAGGTTTAGTTTAATTTAGTTTAGTTTTTATGATGAAAGTAGGTGTAATAAGTGAAGAGAGATAGAGATAGAAATGAGAAAAATGATGATGTAAGCAAAACTAAAACAGAGCCAAAACTAGCCAAAAACTCCCAACCAAACACTGCCACTATAATCCCAAAGAAACTCCATGCATTTTTTTTTTCCTTTTGTAGAGTTGATAGGATTACGAATAGATTATTATGCACCGTTTTCAAATAAAATAAGTCTTCGGGACCAATTATAAATAAATAAAAAACGTGGAAATTTTTAAAATCAATCCAATATGTTACTATCGTTAAGGTTTAAAAAGTGTATTGAAATATGTGAAAAATGTATAAAAATGTAGAGATATATTAAAAGTGCAGTGAAGTATGTTTTTTGTCTTCTTATGTGTTTATTGTCAACTCAGTGAACTGACAATAGAAAGACCCAAAACACATTTGTCAAAATATATCTATCTTAATCTTATAATTAATTATTTCTTTAGATCAATAAATAAGCAAACAAAAACACTTGCATATGGATCTAATCCTGGCTCCACCCATCTCAAAGTATCTGTTTCTTCTTACTCTTGTAGGCGAAATGTCTTCATTTTTGTTAGGATAATTTGAGCAACAGAAACATACCAAACACTACAAAGTACAATCGACAAAAAATCCGAGCAAAAACAAGAAAAGACAAACAACAAAAAAAGCAAGAAAAAAGGAAAATCATGCCAAAACTGACAGTAGCGTTGATAGAGACCATCAATCTACTCGTGGATGTGGCTAGAGGAAGATGGAAAATTCATATATAAGCATGCAGAGCTTAACGTCCATTTGTCTCACTGCAGTCGCTGTTGCAAGGAGCCACCACCGCAGCGGTTGAAGAACCCACAGATCCGTCACCAAGGCTGATCGGAGTTGAGGCCCAATAACCCAGATCTGAACCAAATATGAGTCACCGCAGTTCAAAAATAAAGGGGTAGTGGGAGAACATCTCTCCTGAGCACGAGAGTTTCGACCAGCACACAATCATGGAGGAGGGAGAGCCGGAAAGGAGAAAGAGAAAAGGGGACTGTCGAGAAACTCCCGGGGAAGGGAAGAAAAGACGAGGGAGGGGGACGTGTTTGGATAATTTGATGTGGTAGACAGTGTTTAGAATGATAGTTATGCACACAACAAACTAAGAAGACACACATCCCATGGCCTCCAAATGTGTCTGATACAAGAACTTTATATAACTAGCAAAGTCTAGCAAGATAAATTTCAAAAAGCTATCATATTCTCATAAAGTTCCATTCTTAGTCTTGGCACAGTGGTTAGGTCACTCCATTCCTCTAGAAGAATGGTTCAGGCCGTGCATCTTTCATCTTCTTAACCAGGAGTAAAGCCCTAAAACTGTTTTAATACAACAAACTACATTTACCGGTCCAAGTATGCTTCACGAATCAAAAATGTCGATCAAGGGACGCACAGGGGAATAGAGGGGCCAAACATCGTGGCAAATGCATAAAAAGATGAAGGAAACATATTAAACCAAGGCAATGCTGCTCTCGCCACCAGGTGGCTTGCGAACACCTCCCAGGTAATCTCTGGATTCTGCCTTTCCATCAGCAAATATATCATTGCCACTTATTTCTCTGAGCTTAGCCGTGCTCAGATGTTTCTCAGCTGACCCGGGTGGAACATCTCCCTTGAAGATGTTGTTGCCTGTCAGCTCTGCAAACTTTTGGTTGTGTATTTTCTTTGCAGTCTTGACTGTTGGTTCTTCTCCAAAAAGGATGTTACTCTGACCTCCAGCAGGCTGCCAATGTGGAAAGTTTCAGAATGAGGTTAATATAAATCTCCAGAGTTTAAACCAGTGGAACAGCCAGAAAATCAATCGAGGGGCAAAAAAGGTAGGGAAATTTTGAGCCAGATAAACATGCAATTAAAAACGATCTAAGGTAAGACTGGCATATTGAAGCATGTTTCATATGTGGCTCCTGTTCCACCATAGTCTGAATGAACTGGAGCATGAAAGCTCAGAAAGGGTCAAAAGGACATGCATCTCGTTCACTGTTACCCACCACATATCAGAAGGCAAAGCATGCTTTTGCACATTCAATCGAATGGAAAGCTATACTAGTGCGTGCTGGTACGGCTTCAGGATTTAATAGAATTGGGTCTAAGAAGAGACATAGTAAAGAAGTCGGCAAGACTACCGCACAAAGAATTTTAACAGGAATTTCATAGTCTCAGAAAAAAAATTGTGATATGGATGGAGAAGCAAATGAAGAAAGTTAACTACTCAAAATTCGATAAGAAATACTAGTAATCCACAAGCTCACAAAGTTGCATGTGTCCTGGCAAAGTTAAGAGCACTTGAGGTGTAGTTAAGAATTTTACAGAGTAATAAAATGCATTCTTTACAGGAGCTTCTCCAGGCATTGAGGGAGTTCAGGTCTGTTGTCCAACTCTCTTTAAAAAATTACCGTTTTCAGAATACGCCTAATGTGAAAGGCCAGCTAGATGGTTCAATTTGTGTCCCAATCTCTACTAAATAACAATGTCATCTTGAACTTTCTTTTCTCCTGTTCTGGGTTTTCTTTACTATGAAATTCCGATCACGGCCCACAACATCATCAGACAAAACGAGAGGGAAATCTGGCAATATCAAAGTCCACTAGTACACAAAAACCAGAAACAATAAATGACACAAACTAACTTACATTAGAAACTTTTACAGATGTCCGCACATTCCTTGGTGCAGGTTCAACCATGTCTTTGTTATCTTTGGCTTCCAAGGTGCGTGTGGCAGCCAATGATCGTGGAGGAACTTCCGAAGGAGGGCCAAAAATGTCATTCCCACTCAGTTCCTTGGTCTTTGCATCAGACAACAGCTTGTTAGTCTTTGCATCTGCGTCACTTGCAAGGGTCCCACTTAACTCACGCTGCTTTGCCACTTCAGGGAGAGTTGAAGGTTTCTTTGGAGAAACCTTCTCTTCAACACTGAATGATATCTGGCTTATTCCATTCATTGCTTGCTGAAAACTCAAAGGTGAAACTTCAAGAAATTTGCAACTTGACATTTTACTATTTTAGTTATGCTCGTAATTATATATACAAAAAAAAAAAAAAAAACAATTTTAGGAATTCTCAAATGAGTTCTTGGATCAAACTAGTGCAAGATAAGTACCTGATATGTACGCACTGTTGTTCTGTCGCCAGATTCTGGCTCTCCATCTTCACCGGCAAATATTTTGCTTCCAGTGATTTCCTTTAATTTATACCCTGAACAAGGCTTCCTGAAAGCAGCACATTGAGCAGTTCAGATAAACGCTATTGAAATGAAAGCCTCAAAAGTTCACAATATACAAATTAAGGTGCCTGATTGTACTTCTTAATGATTCTACAAGCGCCGAGTGGATAACATATTATTATTAAAACCATAATACTCAGTGTCACATCTAAGAAACATAAATTTGATGTCATGCGTATGGTTGCATTCCCTCAAAATAGGAACCTTGATTCATGATGGCCACTTGCGTGAAATTTAAACCGAATAATGTATTCGGTCTAGCCAATTTAGCCACATGTATACCCTTGTATTTACTTAATTACGATGTCAGGGGGTCAAAATGTGTTGCGTGTTAATAAAAATAAATTCTCCCCCCTTTTCAGAGGTTTTTCTTTGTTGGTTTATTTCTCCACCATCATAAGCTATTTCTTTGGTTCATTTAGCGGTTGACTGGTCGGGCTTGGTTGAGTAGTTGAAATTGTTGTGGATATCCATGTTGTTGTCAATTTCCTATTAATTGGGAAAAAAAAGTACACCAATCACCAATTTAGGGTTGTAAATGAGCCGAGCCGAGCTGAGCCAAGCTGAGATTTGAAATGTTCGAGCTCGGCTCGTTCAAAACTAGTCTAGCATGAGTTGAGTTGAGCTGTTCAAGCTTGGTTTGTTTATCAAAGGATCCTCTATAAACAAGCTGAGCCACAAGAAACGAGCCGAGCTTGTACATAGGAGCCGAGTTACAACTAACTCAAGTTCTACTCGTCTACTAACAACCTAAACCGAGCTTTGAGCTGCTCGCGAACAGCTTGTTTCATTTATAGCCCTAAAAATTCACCATAAAAAGCCATTAATTACTGAAAGCTAATAAAAGAGGAGGAGAAATTCACAAGCTTAAAGCTAAAAGAACGGGTTAAAGGTTTAAAGCTTATACATGCCGTACAGGGCACTGTGATCACAGTGTGGAAATAAGCTGATCCACAACTTACTAATCACAGACGCGGCTCAGCCTTTTGATTTGTTAAGCTAAATAAACTATACCAAAGAAGTACGGAAAACAAAATAAAATCACATTTCGAATCCCTAGTTAAATTTAATCAATGAACAGTAAACAATTCAAATCGACGAAGTTGATACCATACATTGTAAAATCATCAAAAAAAACAAAAGTGCATTTTGACAGATCTAAATGCTAACTTCACTAAAAATTCAAACAAATCTTTCTCTCACCGTTTATTTAGGCTCTCGGCTTCTTCATCAGTCACCTGGCCTCCAAACACCACCTTCCTGATCCCATCGGACGGCTGTAAGAATGCCACTACCAAAAATGAGAAGCAGAAATCACCTGAAACAGAAACGAGTGAAAGGACTGAGGGAAAATGACGTACCTGGTGAGAACGGGATGCGTTGGTGGGGTCGGTGGCCGGCTGAGGAACCTCCGACCACGTCAGCAGATCGGCGGTGGATGTGTGGGGTTTTCTCACCGGTGTAGCTCTGTCCATTGTTTTTTCGGCCTAGAGAGAGAGAGAGAGAGAGAGAGAGAGAGAGATTGAAAATGTACGTAGAGGGAGGAGAGGGGATGAAGGACGTCCCGTTCAAAATTTTGTTGGGAAGTGGGATCCAGTGAGAGTGGATCTGTGGATGACTCTCTTACTGAAGTTTATGTCAACGGTGGAAAGTAGTTGAATCAAATAACAGCAGATGTAGGGTCAGGATTTCCCCAGGCTACCTGTAAATCAATCAATTAATCAAGCTCTCTCTCTCTCCTCGTTGTTGAGACGGCTGAGTTTCCAATGTGATATTTAACGGTATGTTCGGTGGTATTTTTTTTCCGAACAATTCTACACGAACCCTAAATGCACACCAGTACAATCCAATTGTCTATTTCAAAAATCAATGGTTCTCATTTTAAAAAACTTGTTCGCGTGAACAATTTATTTAAAATTCGGACCGTCGAAAATGCGCATGCCTGCCGTCCGTGCTGGTGTGCATTTGGGGTGCGCGTATCTTTTTCCTTTTTTTACGAGTCATTGTCTTTACATAGGAGTACATTATAAAATTATAGAGTATCATTTAGCGGAAACAATACTTACTTTTAATTACAGTGGAAAGATGATAGTAGTATTATTAATAAAAACTCAACCCACAATCAAATGAAATAGTCGCTACATCTTATTTTGTTTGTGTTTTAGTCTTTGTATGAAAAGTAATGTAATTTTTGAAAAAGAAAACACATTTTTGTTACAATTTTTTAGATCTATTTGTATTAAATTAAAAAGCTTGCGAAGTATTTTAATTTGGCGCAAGGAAATTAAAAAATTTAGACAAGTATTTTATTTTTCGATCCCAAAGTAATTCTTTATTTGTTGGTCTCCAAATAATACGACTTTTCATTGGCCCCCTATGTATAGCGAATTGTTCTCTCTACGCATTCTATTCATAAAAATTTATTTTACAACAAAAAATTCTATTGCGAATTGCCCTCTCTACGCATTCTATTCATAAAATTTTAGGCATACTAATATTCTGTTATTTTAGAGTATCAGTTCTTGGTTCTTCTACGTTTACTTACTAGATATTTTATCAGTCTTCGTTTGTGCAAGCACAGACAGAAAGCAACATTATATTATCATATAAATTTATTATAACCCGATGCACGTCATTTGATGGGAGCAAATATTATCTTTAAGAAAGTGTTATTAAAGAGACTGGGTTTTAGTATTTTTTTAGGTCAATTGTTTCAAATCTCTCTCTTTCTTTTGTTTTCCTCTTGTTTCTTATCACTGTCACGGCTGTTTGAAGTATACAGGTGTGGGACATAGGGAGGACCCGGATGTACATATCTGGGTTTAACAAATCCAGCGTTTGTTTGAATTTTGTTTTCCGGATATTATTTGGCAAGTCTACGTACATCCTCCAGGAGACTAATTTTGCTTCTTTTTTTTTTTTTTTTTTTTTGAGTAACGGAGACTAATTTTGCTTCTTTTTCTTTTGATAACAATAATTTTTCCTTTTTTTTTTCTTTTGATAACTCAAAGTGTCCGAACCAATTTAGGATTGACCATCAAAGATCCTCAAGGATAATGCACATAAACTGACGGCTCTTTGTTTTTTGTTTTTAACTGAGAGCACATTATCTTCTAGACTTCCACGCAAACAAGGCAAATTCCTTGTCATTAGTGAAATGTCCTTTGCCATATCTAATTCCGTTGGGGCTGTTTCTCTCGATTTCAAACGTCGTGTGGTGTCAAGCCGTGTTTGTGTCGTGTTGTGTCGTGTCGAGCTATATTCTTGTCAAATTAGGTTTGTGTCAAAATAACCTGCTTAATTAATCGTGTCGAAAAATATAAACCCTAACCCGACCTACTAATAATCATGTCATGTTCAAGTTGACAGATTAAAACTCTCTTTTTTTTGCACGGTATATTTTTTTTTATTAATCCACAATAACCATTACAATAGATTAAATGGACTAGATATCAAAGAGAGTAATTACAGCCAAGCAAAATGATGAGTAATTATAGTCAGCCAAAACGATATATAGACTTAGAACCTTAGTCACCATAACAAAACCTTGCAAATTTGAGAACATAGAGAGAATAACTTGATATTAAAGGATAAACTTCAACTGGAGCAGGATTTAGCTTGAAAATTTTCATGCACAACTTCAAAGCACGGAAATGTACAAGCTAATTCATGTCATTTTTTTGTCGGTTCGGGTTACCGTGTTAACACGATTAGATGAACATGTTAATTCGTGTCATTTTCGGATTATGCGGGTTCAACCTGAACCCGACCTGTTTAGTAATCGTGCTTTCGGGTCGTGTCATATACGTGGTTCATGTCAGAAATACTCAACACTAACCCGCTAACTTCGTGTCGTATTCGTGTCATGTTGTCGTGTCGTGTCATAAATTCCCACCCCTAGACTGAGGGAGTAAATCTCGAGGATTCAGCAGTACATCTTGATATTGAGAGAGAGAGAGAGAGAGAGAGAGAGAGAGAGAGAGGCAATGACATCGCGAGTGATAAACAACAATGCAACATTTAACGCTCTGGGAACCCCCAGGTTTCCCGGGTAGTTTATTTCATTCCTGGGGAAACCAAAATAGTTAAGCATCAAGTTTTATTTATACAACAGACAAGAAGCAGCGACGAATAGCAAATAATTGCCTATACATAATGGTTAATATAACTCAGTAAATAAGGATGTATGATCTCTAATTTTGTTCTACGCAACACAACACCAAAAAGGTGGGCTAAGCTTTGCCTTCCGGCCCTAATTGTGCGGGGGCAATGACCAGAGTAACCGTTGGACGGCTAAATTTGAAATCGACTCGCGCCACCACACACATCCAGGACATGACGGCGTATTGTATTAGAGAAAATAGCAGAAATGGTGATTGACAATATCTACTCACTGCTTAATTGCTCGAAGCTCCCACTTGCCTTCACCGTCAATCAATCGTAGTTCCGTCGAATGGAACGGTATCAAAGCAGGACGCTGTGAGAAGCAAAAGAACGAGCTATATGAGCTGGAAAAAATCGATACAAACAGCAAAATAAATGTATCACAGCAGATATCCAAGGATACAATGATTGGCG
The DNA here is from genome assembly GCA_022606695.1 of Vaccinium macrocarpon. Lineage (NCBI taxonomy): Eukaryota > Viridiplantae > Streptophyta > Magnoliopsida > Ericales > Ericaceae > Vaccinium > Vaccinium macrocarpon. The sequence goes on along the minus strand of CM040180.1, from coordinate 35,651,506 downwards.
TTTTGACATCGTACCATGCTTAGTTTAATGACTCTCCCAAATTTGTAGTAACCAGTGGCAACGCCACGATGAAAAGAGTGGGATCGGACGACCCCACGGGAAAAAATTAAATCAGTATTATTATATCAAAGTTTTTCCTAAATTTATAAATGACCGCATCATAATCTAATGTTAACACGACACTAAATAATTTTTCAATATTTGAAACACAAGAAAAGTTTAAAAGAATAAAAAAGGAAAGGATAAAACTCATTTGACGTTCACCAATTTAATATTAAAAAAAAGGCTAAAACTGATTCAATGGTGTCACAACCCTTGTTAATCTTTCCATCTTTGAAAAAATCCAATAAATTTAAATCGACAACTTACAAGCTAAAACAGATTAGTTCCTCTTTTCCCATATTAGGGATTGAGAAACTGTTAATTAAGTACAATAAATTATAATACATGAAAAAGTTACATTATATATTGCATAAGGTGTAAAGAATGAAAGTTTAATTGATCGTTTGATTGTTTGGGGAGTATATTTTAGTAGGAGTATTGATGTTTATGAATGACCACATGCTCTGAAACTCCTAGAGTTGCCACTGGTAGTAACCCTGTTGGACATTTGACGCTTGGCTTAAGGAATAATAGTCTGATTGCACGTGTCTTTCCTTTTACATGCATAAAATGTTTCTAGTATTAAGCATGATTTCCGTTGAAAAAATTAGAATAAAATTTGTGACGCATTCATATCCGCACCAAACCCCGGACCCAGTCCATATAACTGGTGTAACAATTGGTGATCTAACATAGCATCAAAGCATCAGTGTCCAGACGTCTTAAAGTTCCAAGTCTCTTCTTTCACATTTGTCTCCCATTTGGGTTACGCTTCTCTCCCTGACATTTTGTTTATCTCTATGTGTATATGTTTGTATCCCATGTGCAAGATGGGGTTACATGATGTCATGATAGATGCTGAAAAACACCCATTCAACTCCTTCAATTTATGCTTTGCGTGTCTGTTTGTGTCATTACTTGGAACGAATTGACTTGTTTAACGTGTTTGTGTGCTTTGGAGGGTGTTGGTTGATAAAGGGTGCGATTTGGAGATGTCAGGGAAGTTGTACATGTGAAGACAAGACCTGCTGGACATCGAGGAAGTGAATCCTGAAGTTCTGAATATTTCGTCCGGACGGTCCTCAGAGCCATCCGGACAGTCGGGACAGTGAAAGGATCAGAAACACATGTTTAATGTAATTTTTAGGTCTTAGGGCATAAAAGAGGTCTGCTGTGTACGTTTCTGGATTTCTGAAATTGTTCTAAGAAACCCTACAGAGTGGGGCAAGGAAATCCATGGAGTTCATCATGTCTTCTTCAAACCAAGCGTTCATCTCCATCTTCGTGGCCGGCTAGACACCATTCTAGGGGGAAGATGAAGCGCTGGACCAAGTAACTTTGTGTACGATTAGGTTTTAGGTTTCTTATCCAAGGTTGTTTAAGTAAGACCTCTTTTTCATTCCATATGAATGGAATAGTTTAAATATTTTCAATTCATTCAGTATTTGTGTGAGCACTCTCAAATACATAGTTAATCAACGGATTTCTTTGCTTGTGCTAGGGTAACTGAGATGGGTTATGCTCATAAGACAAATCATTCCATGGGACAACCCGTGAGAGAGACGGGTTATACTAGAGAGACAATCCTTACTATGGGATAGTCTATGCCTGTTAACAACTCATTTTCTTTGATAATTATGAATCGAATAGAAACCCCAGCCTATAGATAGCTTAGTTATGTGGTCAAGGTGGATTCGAAACCCTAGATCCTTCTCTCACTAGTTTTCAATCAAATCAACTTCTGTTTTCTTAATTCAATTAGTTTCTAAAACAATCAACCCAACTTCTTCCTTCTCATATTGAAGTAGAAATCAATTGAATTCATAGTAACTTAGTCAATCTGTCCATGCGGATACGATACTCGGGCTTAGCCACTATCCTCTGAAGTAGTAGTAATTCATAGTTTTATAAACTTTTTTTTTTTGATATGATACGACAGGATAACTGCACACGAGGAAGAGTGTTGGATAGTTAATAGTGCGATCATTGACGTACATTGTTGGGCCAATTTCCTAACATCTTAAAGTAGTGGGCCATTCGGTAATCTAAGAGAAATATATGTAATGTGTGTCAGAGTGTGGGAGATTTATCTGTCACATCGTGATGTACGAGAGCAAGCTAAGTTGTACAGTCATATGTTCTAAAAGGCGGAGTGATTAAAGAAATCAACAGACTTCAGCACAACATAGACTAACGCTGACCATGCTTTCAGGCTCCCTAATACCAATGAGCGTACCAAATTAAAGTGCTAACTCACGTTGAACATAGTTACCAAACATCCTCTATTTACCTGGGAGGAGGTAACAACAGTGATCCCCATTTCATGTGCAAGCCTATAAAGGTGTTCTTCGACATCAACACTAGTGGCACTGCAGTTAACATTTCATTGAAAAGGAAGAATGAGATATCATGAAATAACGGAGGTAAGAAAGGAAAAGAGGGGGACTACTGACTCTCTGTTCCATACTTGGTGCACTCGCCTAGGATGCGAATTTTGGCTTGTGAAAGAAGAGGCGTGCCTTGAAAAACAGAAAAATCATGTCAAAAAGTAGTGAAGTTATCTATGTCAGATTGGAAAAAACATTATTATTCAAACAATAATGGGGGTCAAGGTGGTCCATGTTCAAGTTAGCTTACCATGCCTAATCTCTGCTGCTCTCCAAGCGAGAGGATGTCTTCCCAGTTCTGGTTAGTATCCCAACTACCTTCTCTTTCCAAGAGATAGAGCAATTTAACATTCTCCAGAATTGCTTTCAAACGCGTATCGAGAATTGTTGTAGAGGGAACTGACGTTTTACCTGAATATAGCATGATTATCACACCCACGTACATAGAAACAATTCTGCAACTCATAGAGCATAGAAACCAACATAAGGTCCAAAACTGTGGTGCTTTGAATTGACGGGAGATTTGTGGTGCTGAGCCCCCAAAACCTTTATGAGATTTGGGAGAGAAACACAGCACTCTATTAGCGATAAAAGAGCAAGTCTACATCGTTTTTTGGGCCAGATTGAGCTGCACCTCTCTAACAGGTGAAAAGAGGTGAGTGTCACTAATGGCCAGAAAGCACTAATGACTTGAGTGAAGGGCAGAAGAAAGACTGGAAATAATAGGTTCTTCAAGATCTAGACTACAGAACAGAAGGATTTCTTCCTCCTGCTCCAGCCACAGCCAGAGACCATAGATTAAACCGTAAGAAAGTGGTCAAGAATTAACACTTCAGCAAGCCAAAGCCCGAATCTGCAAACAATAACCACCTGGGTGGGCTTTGGTTTAGGTCTTTCTTAAATGGAAGAAACCAGGTTCTTCATGAACTTTGGTAATCTTTTTTGTATGGGGGCCACAAACAAGAAAGGCTTCCGTCGTGACAATTGTGCAATGTAGCACGAGGAAACGATGGCAGTGAGATCTCCACCATCAACAAAAAAAAAAAAAAAACTACCTAAATACGTTTGGAAGTGGAAATCAGAAGCACCACAAGGAGTGAGAAGTTCTAATTCCAAAGGAAGAAAAATTAAACAGGTAAAAACAAGAGAATAATAAAAAAAAATAACAGAGATACGGAAACTTACCATTTCTATACAAAGCTAATGTCCTTTCCTCTGCTTCCTTGAGAGAGAGTGGATATATGATTTGATCCCTTAGAGTTCCTAAGCAAGTATAAGGTCGCTGGGGAATATAAAAGATGCCACAACCACATCCGGACTCTTCATCAAGCTGTTGAGATGGTTTGACGAGTCTTCCACTGACAACTGGCCAAAGGCCTCGAAGGACCCTGAAGACGGAACTTTTCCCACTCCCATTTGGACCTTCAAAATTTCATATCATCAGAGTTGTAATTGCAGCACAACTTGAACAGATGATATATAACACTAACCAGTAACAAGAAGGCTTTTCCCGGGTAGTATATCACAAGTCAACTTTGAAGCCAACATTTTCTGTGCAGGGCTAATAATATCAACCTTGGAGAAGGAAATGATATTATCAGAGAGAGATTGTGTCAACTGAATCGTCGATTCATCAAAAGCAGCAGGATCATCTGCATGAGGAATGACTTTTAATCAGCACAAAAGCACAACTCACATGTGACTTTCAGTTTGACAATAAAACCCACTAAACTTGACTAAAGGAGATAATAAACACAATTTGATTTTTGGGTTACAATATTGGAACAGTGAACACTGAGAACATAGAGTCATATGTTGGGGTAACTCTCATTTATGTTATTCCCCAAGGGAAATTCAGACTTGTGTTCCCAAGGTTCCACCAAGGTCTCTATTTAACCTGATGGTTTGGCTTGTATTACAATACTTCGTAACTTCCATTAGCAATACCCAAGATCTTTTGTTTCTGTCTTTTGCATTATATAACGGTGTCGAAGGATTAGGGTTTGATTGCTTGTGGTTGCCTCCATCACCATTTGATTCTTCCGTCTTCTTCTCCGATTGACTAACAATCTAGCAGCATGTGCACACTAAAAACGCATACAAAGTGTGACATACAAAAAATTATCAAGGAATATCAGAAATAAACAAATGAAAAGAGTTGAGGAGAATCCATGACAGTTGTATGGATGTGTGCGGGAACTCAAGTTACCTCAGCCAACCTTGACCCAGCTACTCATCTCAAGGTTCTCAACCCAAATTCTACTTGGCCTCCCTCAAATCCTGTTCTTTATTGCATTTATTATTGCAACCAATGTTGCATGGACTTCGTTGTGAGTTTCGGGTGCGAGTCCAAGCGTCGGGCCTTCCTAAATTTAAATCTTAGGATACTGGGACATGTGTCCCCTGATTGGATGTGGGTACAGGGACATGACGTGAACACCTGTTTGTAGTATATATTGCATAATTTTTTTTCAGATTATGCATTGAAATATGTATTTAAAAACGTATTTAAACAAGAAGGGGTTGAGAAAAATATGATTTTGCTATTTTATGTCCGTGTGAGACTAGAAATATCGCTTTTCTAGCAAATTTTCTGTTCTTTTTCTGTAAATATCATGAAAATTAAAGGATTTGAGTGTCCAAAATGGATATGTGTGTCGGACACATCGACACAGGTACTTTAGACACATCGACACATGTAACATAGATTGCAACGTTATTTTGAATTTATTTTGAATTTTTCAATAGTGTTCAAAACCAAAGCATTCTCCATTTATCAGCGCAATTATCACAGAGGCCCCATAAATAAGTGGATACATTACCTAAATGCCCCATCCAACTTGTATATGTGTGTCATCACTTAGTGCTTCTCTCTTCTTATCTTTTTCTTACTGTGGATGTCTGTCCATATTGCTCCCTTAATTTCAAAACCACTTCTTTTACAATCTCACCAATGCAGTAATAGCCCATTTATTACTTCAAATTACATGGTTCATGCCTTGTGGCAATAACTTCTCTATAACCACTTCCCTCCATCAACCATCAAATTACATGGTTCATGGTTCTTTCTAAGGCAAGGTGAATCTCTAAATCCATTTCCCTTACAAAAGTGTACATTTTCAAACACAAGAATGACAACAGGTCCAATCCATCCAACATTACACGAATCAAATGTCCTTAATTTAGAGCACCATCTCTTGATAAGGACTTTCTTATCCAAGAGACGGAAGTTCTTTTTTTTAACGGCAAGAGAGGGAAGTTCAGCTCCTCCATTATACATGCCTAAGGCAAGCTTTACAGATCCATGGAAGTTTTCCCAACCTACTAGAAACCAAAAATTTAGGAAAATTTTGGGGAAAAAAAAAACCCTGAACTTGCACCTCAATGTCCCATAAACACCTCAACATAGCTTTATTCCAATTAGACACCTGAACTAATCACCGGTTATGCATCCGGTGTCAATTTCCGTCCATTTACTAACGGAAATTGCACACGTGGCATGTTTGGACGCTGAGATGGCAACTCCTCATAAAACCCTTATATATTTTTCCTCCAGGTGATTATTTCACAAAATGCTTTTTTCCATCCCATTTTCACTGAAAAGGACCATAAATCCCCGATTTCTTTTCTCAAAAGAAGCTCAATATCTAGATTCTAGAACAGGAGAGAACATAAATGCCACTAAAGTAACCACGAGTAGCAGTACCTAATTTCTGTATTGACGAAACCCCAACGGAAAATTGAAACCCGGAACCCAAAAGGAAAATCCATCAAAACCCCATAATCAAAGCATAGATTCTCACCAATTAAAGCACAGAGATACCAGGAAGCGAAATAAATCAGTGGTCTGAACCCACAATTGGCTGATTATGACGGAAATACCTTGATTGGGAGTGCTTGACTTTACATTCTGACAAGCGAAATGTTGGACACAATCGAACGGCACAGAAAATCACAATTAATTCCAAATCGAGAGAATAGAGTCAGAGCACGAAGATTGAAAGGTTTTCTGGTTTTTCCCTTTATTTTTCCCACAAAAAATGCCACCTCAGTTGTATTTCGCCATCTCAGCCAAACATCCCATGTGCAGCGAATTGAAGGAAATTGACATCGGGTGCCCAATTTACAAATGAGTGATAAGTTCAGGTGTCTAATTGATATGAATTTCAGTTCATGTGTTTATGGGACATTGAGGTGTAACTTTGGGGTTTTTTTTTTTTTTTTTGAAATTTTCCACAAAAATTTGGATTCTACAAATGACATAAAGTAGGAATACATTGGGACAAAGCAATAATTTATCTCGAGGGGGGGCCACGATCATTATTAGATTTTTTTTTTTTATAAAAAAAACACAGTTATATTAGGTATGATAAGGAAATGAGAAAAAAAATGGTTTTAAGAGATGACACTTAGATACTACCAATAAATCTAATTTTTTAAGAGATGACACTTAAATACTACCAATAAATCTAATTGATTAGCTATGCCCACAGCTCTTTTGAAGGAAAGCAGTCTTTGATGACACTTGAATACTACCAAAAGAAAGGAACTTGAAACCCATTCATTTTCTTACAATAAAGTTTGTTAAACCAGTCAACAAACTCGAGAAACAAAAATAAAGTATAACGAAAGAATTGAAAAAAAATAATCAAACAGGAGAAAAGGTTAATTAGAGAACTAGTCTGTCCAGGCTGATAGGGTGGTACTAATTACATTCCTGAATGTGTATACACACTAATTGTAGGAAATTAGCTTTCATCAAACGTACTATGCAATAAGAACTTTTAGGGGTTTATTTAGCAGCACCCAAGGGATTCTTCAATAATGTTACATAGCTTGATATACATTGTTGGGCCCATTTCCTAATAGCTTAAGCTTTTGGAAGAGTGGGTAACTTAACATGGTATTAGAGCTTTGGTTGCGAGAGGTCTTCAGTTCAAGTCTCTCCAATTGCATTTATTCTCCTTTGCATTTTATTTCCCATTCGTATTCTGTTCTACTCTCTCTGAAATTTGCATCTCCACATGCAAGACAGCGTTGCAAGTGAGGGAGGGTGTTAGATAGATTGGCATACATTGTTGTGCCCATTTCCTAACAGCTTAAGCTTTGGGGAGATTGGTAACTTAACAAATAACAAGCAGGCCATTTTTGTACGAAGAACCTTTCCTACTTCCAACTTTACACAGTACATTGGGGGCTTTGAAGAACAGGGGTGGCCATGTCCCCATTGGCTCCAATTCAACCTTCATCTACTCTAGATAAAAAGCTTCTGTAACTGGTAAGCCTCGCAAGTAAAAAGACAATGTTGGCCATCCAATGTCATCTTTCAATAACACTTACACCGACACGCCTGCATTTTATAAGGCAAAGCTAGACAAGACCAAAATAAGATGGGAAAGGCACCACAAAAACCTTCATAAATGCAAGCAAACTCAAACCTTCGCCATTGGCACTTAATTCACCTCTACACAAACTAATGTTAGATCCCATGCTACATAATCCCAGGTGCGAGCTTGAGTGCAAGTGTGAAATATCAGACTCGTAATTTTCATGTCCAAGGAAGGACTGCCGTATCTATATTACAATAAAGAGCAGTTTTTGTCCCAATCATATTTTTTGTCCCAGTCATCATATTACATTTTATTCCTCTCTCTGCCAACTCACTCATTCTATCTCTCTACCCTTTTCCTCCACCGGCCCAACACACCCAAAATTTCAAACCACATCCTCTCTCTCCCCCCTTTTCGAAATTCAAACCACGTTCTCTCAGTACCTCTTCTCCTTCCCCCTCTCTGAAATTCGAGGGACCACAAAAAATGGGCAAGACTGCACGGACACGGGCACGGGCACGTGCATTGATTGCTCAAGCCGTGCCTTTAGGCACGGGCACTCACTGGTATACTTCTAAAAAACATCTTATATCCTTTTAGAATACAAAGTGTTAGAAACAGGTATATAGCATGTCAAACTAAGTTCGTAGTTAAAAAATGAGAGGACCGAACAGAGAATGTAAATTTCAAGAGCACTCCACACCAGCCAACATCGAATGGTGGGATAGACCGCCTATGCGCTGAGATTCTTTTTCTTCCTTTGTTTTTAGTTAGTCCTATCCGTCCTCTTTCAAGCATGAGTAAGACTTCCAACATAACACAGTAAATGACTGAATGCAATGATGGGATTACTCTTACACTGCAGAATATTAACAAGTCCCTTTCAAGCTTTAACAAATGGTTTCTCAAAACATTTTTAAGGATTTTTTTTTACCCTACCAGCGAATTGATATTTCAAGTCATATGACAGAAAATGATGGCTAAAGAAGAACCCTCCGGCAAGGGGTTTACTGGTGTCGGAAATTAATTGATCAAAGATGTCCACTATTACTAATATATAAAAGGCTCTACTAGGACCCCAAAAACATAAATGGAGAACCGAAAGACTTCTACATCCTTGAAGAAAATTGTACTCCGTATTATGTACAAAAAAAAGTTGCAAAAAGAAGAGACGAGACGCACCTTTTTGAGCAACATCAAGAAGCTCCTCCAGCTCAAAAATACGATTTACACCCCCAGAGAGCTCAAGGTATTTCCTATGTAGTTCAAGAATATCACCAAAAGCCATGAAGCTTTGGGATACAACAGATGCTAAGAAACGCAGAGCATGAGCCAGCTCACCTGAAAAAAATTTAGAACTATAAAACAATCAACCTTAATCTCCTCAAAGGAATCATTCTCTCTCCAGGTTGAACAAAATTCTAATTGAACTCACCTTGAGTGGAAGTCGAGGCTCGGTCTCCGTTGTGTTCCATAGCATATAACAAGCTCAAGCCCCAAGTAACGTTATGAGGGAGTTGCTTGGTGATAAAGTCATCAAGCGCACCAAATAGCCATTTCTTCTTAAGAAGTATCTTAGAGTGATCAAGAAGCTCCCGAAATCTTGATTCAACCATCTGCTCGTCACAAAGAGCACCACTAGAAGATATCAGAGTAAGATTTTGACAAAGAAGTGACCTCCAGGGTAAATTTATGACAATAATCTGCTGAACCACAATATGCATTATGCATCCAACTTTCTATCTTAGCTTTATCTTCTTTAGGTAGAGGACACAGAACTCTGTTGAAAATAGTTTCTGGCCTTTCCTCCCAAGTTCAAATAAGTTATGTGCTTCGAACTTCTATCCTAACTTTAAGGTGAAGAGATGCAAGACATGGAGAAGAAACACTTAAACCTTGTTCGTTCTGGGTTGCAAGACCGGTTTTTCAATCATTACTCACATTTCTCTCCAATCATTACCCCTATTTTCAATTATTATTTTTATTTCTCTCTATCTCTTTCCAATCATTACTCCTATTTCTAATTATTATCTCCATTTCTCCATCCAATCATTACCCCAAAACCCAAACCTGAAACCCAAACCAAACATAATCTCCTGTTCGAAGACAGCGACGGAGATACATTCCTCACAGCATCAAAGAACCGCGACGAATGTTGAAAACAAGCACAAACATGGAAATAACACTTCTTACAGAAGAAATCTTTACTATGGGTAATCATGTTTATCTGGGTTTTAGACACATCAAACACAAATTTTAGGCTAAACGGAATTGTCAAAAAGTAATCAACAATTTTCTGTGGTAAGGTAGTTATTCAAGTTGGAGTTTTGGATATTGACATAATTTATTTGTGATATTGTTAGATAGCTTGATATACATTGTTGAGCCCATTTCCTAACAGCAAAAGCTTTGGGGAGTGTTGGTAACTTAACATGGTATCAGAGCTTTGGTTGCGAGAGGTCTTAGGTTCAAGTCTCTCTATTGGCATTTGTTTTTTGTTTGCATTCTGTTTCTACCATTCATATTCTGTTTTGCTCTACCTCTCTCTCTGGAAATTTGAATCTCCACGTGCAAGACGGAGTTGCACTCAAGGAGGGTGTTATATAGCTTGATACACATTGTTGGGCCCATTTCCTAACTACTTAAACTTTTGAGAGTTTTGGTAACTTAACAGATATATCATCCTACATACAACGATTCTTACAAATAATCTTAATACATTGCAATGATTTTCCAATGCACCAAGTATCTGAAGGGTAAGACCTATCAATTCATCCTGCCAATGTATAAGCTACTCAAACAGCCTTATCTTTTCTCTCTTGCAAACTACAGCACAATCACTCACATTAAAATATATATATATATATATAATGCCCACATCCCCATGAAAACAATTGGTGAGAAAGTGACTACTACGCCTAGGCAAATGATATACTATAGAACACTATTAGCATAACTCATCAACAAACCTTACTTTCCAAAGACCACGAACTATAAAGTCATTTTCAACAACAAATATAGGCATTCAAGAACCCTGGAAAAAATATCACACTGCTCGAGTAATGACTTATGAACATTGTTGTTAGTCCCACACTTGAAACATTGGGAATAATATCGAACTCAAGAAACCTACCATTTTCTCTCGAGCACCACCACCAAAAAATGCAACAGATTCAGCATGTGTACGCAGTCTCTCGTGAATGAACCTAATTAATGCATAATATAGTAGGTCAGACTGCTGTTTACAGCAATATAGCTCTTAAAATACAACACTAGCTAAAGAAAAATAACCTAAAGCTTCCTTCAAGTTGTTGTTCTCGACTGGCCAGGTCACCAAAATCAGGAGCAACACTTCTCAGGAAACCTAGACCAAGTAACATATAAGCATATAAAATGGCGACTCCCCTCCTTCCAGTCAACAGCTTCATTCTCCAAGTGAACCTAAAGAATTGCACATTTCTTAAGATATGAATATTTACGGCTATGGATCAAAAAAAATTACGGCTATCAATATCTTCTAATGAATCAATTGAAACTGTACCATCGCCCTAGAAAAGAAGAAACTCAGTCATATTACAAACACACTCACCATAAAATGTCAACAGTTGGCTTTACCATTCCTGTGACCAGCCCTGACAGGTCAGTGGTTAACTTCTCAAGGTCTTGAGTTAGTCTCTGATCCGCATCAATATTTACGCTCGACATGTGGAACACCTGCAAAAAGACACAACTGCCATAATTTTGACAATGTCCAAAACGTCTAGCACACTAAAGTTTCGCGTGCAGCTCATAACGTCATTGATCAAAAGAAGATGCCAAAATCTTTTCTAAAGTTCAGAGTCTGATATGAATATATCGCATTTGGAAAATATGTTTTTCGCAGAGGGGTGATTCTAAAAAGGGTGGTTCCACAAACGGAAAAGAAGATAATGAACAATAAATGGTGCTGGAGCATTCTTTAGGGAGGGAAAATGAATCATGCATTAGCAAGAGAATAATCCAAATTTTAAGTTCAGCTGAGATAAATAAGTCAAACTATTCGGGGCAAAGGAATCTTATATGATAACCTTGTAAAATGCATTCTTTCTCAAGTAGTTCTTTAGTAAATGTTGCGTCAACCGAAACCTCCATCCAAGGGCAAGCCTCGCCGTCAAGTGTCTATAGAACAAGAAGCACCAAACAAGGATTTAGAGATGAAGATCTGCATTGTGTGACAAACTTAAGATATTAAAAAGCTTCAGCACCAATTTGACCATCTAAAGGATCGGAGTTTCTCGGAAACATTTTCTCATTTTGATAAACATCAATTAGAAACGATTCATTGCATCAGCCAAGTTCTCATTAGAAAGATAAAACTGTTCTTATTTGATCAGATCATGCCCATTCAAATTATCCAGAAAAAAGAATACTGATTAGAATTAGACATGAAATGATCAGAGTATCAAACATGGGAGGATTTTGGCACAAGTTTCTCAAAATGACAACCAACATGCCCATTGAGTTCAGGGTGAAGGCTGCAGGTTAGCAGAATTCCAATGTGACAAGTATACGAATTGACCGGTGCTAATCACGTGCAATCACATGTTTCCAATCGAAATGAAGCCAAACACAAGTTCCATCCAATGCATGCAATGGATACTTGGATAGTTTACCTCAAAGAAGGTGCAACGAAAGAAGATGCAGCACTCTGAAGAACACTGACACCAATCAACCGAATGAAGGCGTCCTTATCTTGCTCCAAAACATATTTTACCGTGGTACCTAAAATAACAATGGCTTCAATCAAGGAATTCAATATTTGATTTAAAAAATAAGGAACGAAAGAGAGAAAGAAAACCATTTAGAGAGGCAATGCGATCTGATATCCACGTTCTTGAGATCACAAGCAAAGCAACTGCAAGGAGTTGTGCTCCCTGTTTATCAAGCACTGTGGGTACCTAAACAACCAGCAGCAAAGATCAAAATTGCTTGTTAAGAGTGTTTGTTTCACTCAGCTCAGATAATACAAGATATAAGAAAAGCAACAGAAACAGAAAAAATAATTTAAAAGCAGGGAAGGAGCAAACGAGTAGTAATGTCAATTAACTGATGAAGTTATGCCAAATTACTGATTCATTGAGTATGAGAATTGAGGCCTACATATCCTTCTACAAAAGGATTCTAAAGTTGATGTTCTTGAAAATACCAAATAGCTGTAACAAACAAAAACACGTGATGAATTAAGAATCTATGGTAACACAAAGAAAACTGATCTAGTGACTTACCAATAGAAAGACAACCAAAATACAATGAGTAGAAATGTAAGCAATTAATAGTTAGTAATGCCATCTTGAGATAAGCAGTTAAGCAGTCAGACCAGTTTTCCCAACCTTACGCCCCTCCTCTGCTCCTTCCAAAGGGATTTTAAATATTTTGCTCTATTTTTTAGGTCTTATTGTGCAGCCCTTTTGTTATGACTAGGACAACAAATATGGACTTCTATTAGACATATTGCTGAACATTCCCAAAAAAGAAAATCTAAACAGTTATGTCATGATGGAAACATTTTCAGATGTCAGCGTGCTTTGATGAAATGGAAACTTGTTTTGAAAAATACAGTGAATTTTGATTTTACTAGGAAAGGAACAAGAAGGCTTTTAGAAGAATGTACCAATAAATATCACTGGACCCATTTAGCCACCCAACAATAAGCTGGAGCCAGGTACTCACCTCTAGTACCAAGGCAGGCAAAATTTAAGTGAGTTGGAGAAACAAGAATGAAGGCAGAAAAGTGCCAAGAAAAAATAGGAAGGAAATGAGCAGAATGAACTAATGAAAAAAGCTCGTAAGAACACTTTCATTCCTTCAATTATGAGATAAAGAATTTCCCCTTAGACTCGGTTCCATTTTATTTTGCTGATCAAAGGAGAACAACCCTAAATTGGAGAGAGGTGGTTCGTGACAGGGTTCAACCCAGGCTACATGAGCTGAACCCAAAGGCCCCTACTGGCTTGGTCAAAATTGTATCCAGGATTGAAAAAGACCCAGCATGAATAAGACAGTATCCAGCCCTCAGATCTGTTGAATCTCATCCATAGCTTAGATGACATAATATTGCTCTTACTAAGACATGATATGAAGGAAAATTATTTCTAATTACAACACAATAATATGCAGAGCACTATCCCATTCCATGCTCAGCGCATACAGTCTTGTATTCTGGATGCTTTTGCTGACAAAATGACTGTACAATTATAAAGTTAAAGAAATAAAAAATGAGAGGTTGAATCTCCTCTAACTCCTACATAGGTAACGATTGAAGAATTATGAATCAGTAAGTCCGCACTTAAATTGCAAAGTCAAAAGAAACATTCAACAACCACCGTTACAACAGCAGAAACATACTGTTTCAGTGAAATTTTAGCAAGCACATCCCTAACTGAAAACATTCACAGTAAATATACATGATCAAAGAGGTGACAGATACAGAAAACATGTGTAGATTTTAATAGGATCCCAAACTGGCACTTTCCATTCAGATTGTTTCTCCATTCCACAGCTATCTATATTTAAGATCTCAGTTAACTCTGCCTGTGACGTTCTTAAAGCCTTATCTTTGGATCTCAATCGATCCCAAGCCCAGATAAAGGAGGAGGATTGTGCGTGAGGTAGCTGACAGCCAGCACATAAAAAGACCTGTCAGAACCTTATGACATGAACCTTAATTATACAACAAGACATGCTAGGGCGTTCCCTTTAAGCGACGCATTATGCCTGCCTTCGGGTGCTTCAAAAAATGGGCAAGGGGCGCCACATCGGCACCCAGGTGTGGTGATAAGTGAGCAAGGGTTCCCGTGCGTGCCTGGATAAGTGCGAGTAAAGAAGCTAGCCCAGGATTATAGGATCCATTTACCAACTTGGAATATAAAGACTTTAATGGGTAAGACTAGGGAGCTAGTTGATACCATGATTAGGAGGAGAATTAGTATAGCTTGCCTTCAGGAGACTAAGTGGGTATGGGAGAAGGCTAGAGAGATAGAAGACACTGGGTATAGGCTTTATTATACGGGTAAGGATAGGCATAGAAATGGGGTAGGCATCATAGTAGATAAACACCTTAAGGACTCGGTAGTCACAGCCATGAGGAAAGGAGATCGGATTATTTTAGTTAAGCTTGTGATTGGAGAGAGCATAGTGAATATTATTAGTGCTTAGGCGCCCCAAATAGGCTTAAATGATCTCACTAAAGAGCAATTTTGGGAACGGATGGATGATGTGGTTCAAGAGATACCTTGTGGAGAAAAGCTTTTTATAGGAGGAGATTTCAATGGTCATGTGGGAGTGCAGAGGCAAGGGTATGAGAAGGTACATGGTGGTTTTGGATTTGGTGACCTAAATGAAGGTCATAGGAGGATTTTGGATTTTGCGGTAGCTGACGACCTCATAGTTGGGAATACTCTCTATAAGTAGTGTGAGGAACATTTAATTGCCTCTAAAGAGCAGAGCCAATAGAAGCCAGATCGACTACTTCCTTGCTAGAGTCGCAGATCACTTGTTATGTAAGGATTGTAAGGTCATTTCCGGAGAGTGTCTAGTGGCACAACATAGAGTTTTGGTGTTAGATATTGGTCTCAAGGGGAATAATAGACCGAGAAAAGAAACTAGAAGCCCACGAACTAGATGGTGGTTCTTAAGAGGAGAGAAACTTGAGGTGTTCAAGGAGCGTACGGGCCAAGAGATGGGAGTGGGGAGGAGAAGGTGATAGTGATAGTATGTGGAATACAATGGTTGACGGGATTAGAAGAATATCAAAAGAAGTTCTTAGGGAATCAAAGGGGAAAGGTCCAAGCTCTAAAGAGACATGGTGGTGGAACAACGAGGTTCAAACCATGGTAAAAGCCAAGAAACATTGCTTTAAAAAGTGGCAAAATGACCCGAATGTGAAAAAATTTCAGAAGTACAAGCAGGCTAATAGGGAAGCTAAGAAGGCCGTTAATGAGGCTAAGTTGAGAGCCTACGATGATTTTTATGCTAGGCTTGCTAGTAAGGATGGAGAAAAGAATATATATATAAACTCGCCAAGCTAAGAGAAAGGAAAGCTAAAGACTTCTCTCAAGTTAAGTGTATAAAAGGTAGTGATTCGGAGGTGTTGGTGAAAGATGAGGAGATCAAGGATACATGGAAGATGTATTTCGAGAAATTGTTAAATGAGAAACATAAAGGAAGCTTTGGTGAGAAAGAAGTTGATGTCCCTAGCGAGAAAATAGAATAAGAGTTCTATCGGAGGATACAAAAGTTTGAAGTGGCCAAGGCTTTGAAGAGGATGAAACCGGGTAAGGCCTTAGGACCAGATGGTATCCCCATTGAAGTGTGGAGAAGCCTAGGTGACTTGGGGGTGACTTGGTTGACAAAATTGTTCAACAAAATTATTTTATCTAGGAGGATGCCTAACGAATAGAGGAGGAGGACCTTAGTACCTATCTATAAGAATAAAGGGGATATTCAAAGTTGCAACAACTATAGAGGTATTAAGTTGATGAGTCATACAATGAAGTTGCGGGAAAGAGTTATTGAGCATCAATTGAGGACGGTGACTACAGTGTCGGAGAAATAGTTTGGGTTCATGCCTGAGAGATCAACTATGGAAGCTATTTACCTACTAAGGAGATTCGTAGAAAGGCACAGGTCGACGAAGAAGGATCTCCATATGATTTTCATAGACCTAGAAAAGGCTTATGATAGGGTGCCTAGAGACATTATATGGTGGGTTCTGGAGAGAAAGGGAGTGACCAAAAGGCTATATTGACATGGTCAGAGACATGTATGAAGGTGCAGTCACTATCATTAGATCACCAGCAAGAGAAACGAGTGAATTTCCCATCATAGTAGGATTGCACCAAGGGCCAGCGTTGAGCCCGTACCTTTTCGCGTTAATTATGGATAAATTGACTAGGCAGATTCAGGAGGATATCCCATGGTGTATGTTGTTTGCAGATCATATTGTCCTTGTAGATGAAACGCTTAGTGGTGTTAATACTAAATTAGAAATTTGGCGGGAAGCATTAGAGTCTAAGGGCTTTCGGATAAGTAGGAGTAAAACTAAGTATATGGTCTACAAGTTTTGTGATACCAGAAGTGCGTATGAGGAAAGAGTGATAATCCAAGATCAGGAGATACCAAAGAGAGACCATTTTAGGTATTTAGACTCTATTATTAGTCAAGATGGAGAGATTGCAGATGATGTGACTCATAAGATCCAAGTGGGATGGCTCAAGTGGAGAAGAGCTATTGGTGTACTGTGTGACAAGAGGGTACCAACAAAATTGAAAGGAAATTTTTTATAGAATTACCATTAGACCAACGATGCTTTACGGGACAGAATGTTGGCCTATTAGGAAGCAGCAAGTGAACAAGATAAATGTAGCGGAAATGAGAATGTTGAGGTGGATGTGTGGTAAGACTAGACGAGATAGGATTAGAAACACTAGCGGCTCCACCCTATGGGGTGGATGGTCACATGACCACCCTAAAAAAAAAATTGTACTTATAATACATGTAAAAATTTGTACAAATTTTAGGTTAGTTCATGTTTTGAACACCCAGCCAAAATATGAATGAACACCTGGTGCAAAATTAAATGAACACCCACCAACAAATCAGTCTAATTTGAACAGCCTAAATTACATCTCGTTATAGCCCAATCATAGGTGGCACAACATATAAGAAAATGCGGTCAATTGAACATGCTTTTTTATTTTGTTGTTATGTTGCATCTAGTAATTTTATCTAATATTTTTTTTGAACACTTAGTCCTATACTATAAACAACACACACTGCAATTCAAGTGATTTACAATTGAATACTTAATATATCATCTCAAAAAAAGATAGACATCTTAATGACAAAAAAATGGAGAGGAAAAAATATCTATTGGTATTGTTATGGTGTAGTTTTTCTTAGAGCAGACAATCCAAAAATAAAAACATATGCTTATAAAGATCCATGCAAACGTATTTGCTACATAATTTCCTAAAAAAAAATAAGCACATTTATGCTCCTGTTTGATTTTGCTTTGGTAAAAATATAAAAAAACTGAAAACAACTACAACATTTTACGTGTTTTTGTGTTTTTGAGGTTGCATTGTACACACTAGTATATGAAATTTTGTGAAGATACGAATGATTGGTTAAGCTAGTGGAGTTAAAGGTAATTTCTGAACACCTTGTTAAAAATTCCGGGAGCTACCACTAATTAGAAATGAAAAAATTCGCGAGGTGGTAAGTGTAGCACCTATAGAGGAGAAGTTAAGGGAAAATAGGCTAAGGTGGTTTGGGCATGTCTATCGTGGGCCAGGGGATGCAGTAGTTAAGAGAGTGGATAGGATAGCTTTGGGTAGAAACGCACGAGGGGAAGACCCAAATTGACATTAGATGCAGCAGTATGCAAAGATCTGAGTATACTAGGTTTAAGCGATGAAGCAGCACTTGACAGAGCTCAATGGAGAAAAAGAATTCATGTAATCGACCCCAACTGATTGGGACATAAGGCTTGGTTTGGTTTGGTTAGTTATCTTCTCATGACAAAAATCAAAATGCACAACCACGGAAGGAACGTGTATCCCCTCAAGGACTTCAGACCAAGCAACAGACATCATGCAGAGAGGTTGTTTTAAGACATCATAAGAACTCCAGTCACTAACATTTGGAAAGAAAAAAATTAAGTAGATTTTGAAAAACACAGAAGTGAACTCCTGAGATAATTTCCAACAACTCAGAATGTTTTCTATGCAGAAATCTATTTTCATGGAACAGGGTGATTTTAATTGAACAAAAAATCATTATGTTGAGGAAACTGAAATCATTACGTTGTTCAGTTGAGGTCTCCTAGATTGATATGGCATAACTCCAGTACTAAGCAAACAAAACATAACTACTTTTGTAGTGGTAATAAACCAAACTAGGAGAAACAAAAACAAAAAGAAGATAACAGCTCCCAACTTGGTTCATCAAGTGACACGACGTATTTCTAACTCTGTCTAAATGAGAAACAGAAGAAGGAACATACAAAGTTAGCTACTTGTAAAAGAAAAGCCTTCGCAGGAGCACACAAATTAAAATGTCCTCTGAGAGCATAGGATAAAGCCGAAAGTCTGACAAATACAGAACAGACATACTAGGTTTAAAAATTCAAAAAAAAAAATGTAACATTCACATGGATCAGCATCCTGGATTGTACTCGAAGTTGCCCTTGCTCAAAATCAGATTGAAAACACAGGCCACTACCTTCATAAACATCACCAGCATTTCTAAAATATGCAAGAGACACTACTAAGAAGTCTTCCAGCCGAAGACACTCACCAGTATTTTAAACATGGCAGCTACTCTCAGAGGTAATAACCTTGGAGTACTCTGAAGTTGTGGAACAGCAGGCAATTTAACATCACGGTCCAGAGAGGGAGATGACGCAATTAACTCTGGAGTATATGCTTGTGACTTCCCATTTGCAAATGAAGAATCCTGGATATAAAGTTCCAATTAACAAGTGGAAGAAGCATACTTAAGATTCAATAACATGAGCTAAACAATACTTTCACATGCAAAACTGAGAATTTTCAGTCCTTCCATAAAGGGCAGCACCTTTCTGGTATTGGCAAATGCACGTTGAACAGCAATTGCATCACTTTGGCGTTCTGTCTCAGAAAGCTTCATTGTATTAACTTCAGATTCACTAATAACAGGAGAATCATCCCTGCAGATTCGAAGAATGTAGAATAACTTATTATCAACAGTTCACAGAATGAATGGACATTGATTTGGTGACAAAAATCCCAACCTCTTGTAATAAACACGCCAGCCTCCTTCTCCATCTAAGGACAGGACCACATCATGAAATGCCACTAGTGCTGGGCGATGGGATATAGTGATGCAAGATGTTCCCATTGCTCGGACTTTAGCACAAAAGCGTTCCTCCATATCGGTCGTCACGGCACTGGTGCATTCATCAAGAATAGCAAATTTGGGTTTATGGTAGAAGAGCCTAGCCATTCCTAATCTTTGTTGTTCACCTAGAGAGAGTTCATCACCCCAATTTATCTCCTCTTCAGGCGGGTACCGTTCTAATAGGTACTCAAGGTCAACCTAGAAATGTCATAGGAGTTTCAACAAAAGAGTTATCTGAACAGAAGTATTTGACTTCATATCTCCTTTGAAACACGAGACATCTGACTACCATCACAAGCAGACTATCAGGAAAATGACATGATTAAAACTCTTACATTTTTCAACAGCTCAGCCATTTCACTGGATGTCAGTGGCTCAACCTCCTGATCTGCAGTAAGAGGATAAATTAACTGGTCGCGTAGGGTTCCTACTGCCGTGTATGGTCGTTGCGGCACATAGAAAATTTCCTTATTGAGATCAGAACCAACTCCAGGTTTCACAATATGGCCAGACACCAGTGGCCAAAGCCCTCCTAAAACTCGGAAAAGTGAGCTTTTGCCGCTACCATTCGGACCTTTGAAGGAGAATGCAATGTTAATTCCAATATTAAAAATTCCACCCATAAGCAGTGTATAAGCAAATCAATATTTGGAAAGCATCTGCACTGAAACAAACTCTAGAAATTATTCACACAACGATCCTTATTTAGGTACAAACAAGAAGCAATCCTAACTTCCAACAAGGACTTAAACTGTGTCGGGGATGACTGGAGATGCATAGCAACAACCAGCATGGTAGAAGCTTTGTATAAATATCATTACCAGGAATAAGTGAGGGGCACAAAACATTAGTTGCAGTAACCAACAGGAATTGGTAAAGTACTGGATTGTATGCACAAACAGATCTTGAGTTAAATATATTACCTGTAATCAATAGATTAGATCCTGATTCAACCTTAAGAGTTAAATCCTCCACCAAAACATTACCAGTTGGGGTAACAACCTGGAAGACAAGTGGACAATAAGAACGTAAATAACAAACAAATGAACCCAAAACAGGGCACCATCTCCAACACATTTTCACATACCTTGACATCATTAAATTCAATGTAATTAGCTTCGGTAACATAATTACTACTCCCATTTCTTTGCAGAGAAGATGTATCTTGAACAATTAGCTCCCTTGATATCGTCATCAGTTCATGAATACGATCCGCATAACCACTGCATCACATAAATGCCCATAAAGTGAGCTACTGAAATACACACTATTTGAACATTCTTCTTTCTTTCCGCTATGTTCTCATGCCCCTAAAATCTATAGAAATTAGTAACTAAAAATATATTGCAAAGAATTAGCACAGCAAACTAATCAAATGTAAGAGCAAGCACCAAAACACCAAGTAGGTACATCATAAGTCATCAAAACTCAGCATACCTACATATCAACCAAGGATGTTCGCTTCCAAACAAACTAGCCGCGTATAGAAACTCAGTGAAGAATTCAGTATCACTATATCACTTTATTATAAAAAGGAACGTGAGGATCTGAACAACTAATACAACAACAACAACAACAATAACATAACCCATTTCGTCCCCAATAATTGGGGGTATGGGCGGGGGATGGATAGGAGACAAACCTAAACTTTGGCAATAAATGCACAAAGTGGCTGCTCCCAGAATACCACTGAAACAGATGGATTTGAGACAGACCTAACATTTGGCAATAAATGCACAAAGTGGTTGCTCACAGAATACCACTGAAACAGTGGTCCCCCTATACCGTCGAGTTTGCTGCAGAATCATGCCCTCAAATCAAAGCCAAAAGGCATCAAATAGGGCAGACCCAAGAATCATTTTGATTTATGTGCACATTACCATGCTTCTTTCATTCAGCATCCAGAGCATTGGCGTTGCACAATCAGGATCTAAACAACTAATATAAAGTCAAAATTCTCCAATACACCAAATATTCAGAAATTTAGTGATGCAAATGAGAAAGTAATAACACAAGTTCCCAAAGTGTTTCATCCTAAAATCATGAAAAATGTGATGGATCAAGCAATACCTAAGTCGATTCAGCCGCCTTGAACTAATGGAAAGGGTCCCAAGGGACTGAAACAGTGATATTATAACACTAGTATGATATCGTAAATTGCTCAACATTTCTGCCCTTCCTAAAGTAGAAGTGTCGGGTCTTAGGTCACCAGAAAAGAAGGGCTCAATAATCAGGATAACAGCAACTGTAGCACCGAGATACTTCAGCAAGAAATCTTGGATCATGCCAAACCACCAGTGTTCATGAAGAACAACACTCATATGCCGAACAAGAGTTCTAAACTTCTCCTGAATATGAGATTCTTCTCTAGTTTCACCACCATAAAATGCTATGCTCTCTGCATGAGTCCTTAATCGTGAGTGAACCTGCCGATACTCCCCTTCCAGTTGTTGCTCTTTAGACATTAGTTTCCCAAATGCAGGGGAGAAGTTTCTGATCATTGTCCCTGCTCCCAATACATAGGCCTGGGAAGAAAACATTATTTAATGAGATGACAAAATTCTAAAAGAAGTGCTCAGCACGGTAAGTTCAGAACTGTAAAATTGAAACCAAATAGCAAAGTGAAGTTGTACAATATCATCTAAAATCAACTCCACAACTGGATTTGAAGAGTTAAAGCAGACCAATGGTTGAGATTTACCAGTATCCAGAAAACATATTTTGGGCTTGCATAAGAGCACAGGCGCCAAGTATAGAGCAGACCATCAGTAACCGCTATGAGATCCTCCTGTACAAGGTCACTCAACTCGGAACAGAACCTTTGGCACATCGCCGCAATCCTTTGTTCTGGATTAGGTATGCGGCCGTCAACATGTGATATTTTGTAGTATACCATGTTCTGAAACCAGACAAAATGTCAATCAGCAAACAAAAGAGTGAATGCATCCATGAGGAAGCGTATGCAGTAAAAATACAACCGGCCACCACAATACAGAACACATACCAATAAATAAGGTGATATTTTGATGGGATTATCTGTACCATTGCCGTATAGTCCAAAACAAATATTCCAAGCTTATTATACCTTTTGAGTTCATTAATCATTTGTCAAGAAATTTCACAAAATGAAATGTCAAGTGATCTTCACTGAAGGATCAAAATAAGGAAGATTGAGCACGAGGGTGTAGCCTCAGCAGCTGACTGATGCTTCAGAGAGCTTGAGACGCATTCATTATATCTATAGTCAGTACTCGGGAGAATATGGAAAAGTGAAAAGAAAAATATTACATGTACGGGTTGAACATTATAGAGAAACTAAGATGGAAAAAGTTCAGATTCAAACTGTACAATTACAATTTAGGACAAAAAAAGTTGGCATTAAACATGCTCACACATTTATAAGCTGTTACTTTTTTAAACATATTGTTTCCAGATGGATTAGCAAATTAAAGTGTTAAACAAAAAAAAAAACATTTATAGTCCATTCCCTCCACCATATAGTAAGAATAGGAAATCTCTCTATAGGATTCAGCCAGGATATACATCAACAATCTAAACATACTCGCAGAAAAGAATGTTTAATCACCCGAAAAACCCAAACACCAAACACCATTTACATCAGATGGAGGGTTAAGTCTCGAACTATACCGCTTACTGAAGTTTTTGATGTGAATGAGTTTTCTCCTTTTCTTTTCTTCTCTGATGGAGACTACCATAGCACTTGAAATCTAGTTCTACTCCGTTTAACTCAATACCCAGTACTTTTCTTCAGCTTTAGATTGCACAGTATAGCACAAGTCTTTGGTAGCTATGGTCAGATAACTCTCTTTTGTTTCCTTTCAAAAGTCCTAGCTACAGAATTCTCGGTGTGAAGATTTTACGGATACGAGATATCATTATCCAAACAAGGAACATGAGCTAACTGGGAAAATTAACTAAAACTTCCGCAGACGTGTGAAACGAATGATTGCTCTAACTATACACATCCTTTTTCTTGTCAGTAGATCAGGAAGTGTGGTTCACACAAAATAGTAATGTCACAGTTATGACTATGTTCTAAAACTCACCAAACCAATTTTAAACTCCATATGCACATGGACTTGGGACCGTGTATCGTTCCTTCACTTCCTTGTGTCTGTCTCAACTGTCTAATCCATCTAAGTAGTAATTACCATGTTCAAGGACAAGGGCACTCAAATATCCATCAAAAATAAATAAATAAATATTTCGGGCAATGGTGTTCATGAGGTCCTATGAAGCACCGACACCCCTACAGGCGGGAGTGTCCCCGTGTTGGACACGGGACATGGATTGGAGCTACATGGCAAAATACGTATGGGACACACCACGTGGTGTGTCCCATAAATTTAATTAATTTTTTAGAGGGACACAGTAGGGGACACGGCAGGGGTTAAATATGCAATTTAAAAAAAATCGGGGTAAATGTGTATTACTTCAAATTTTTGGGTTAAAAGTGTAACATGATATAAACATGATGCTTGTTTATAAATATTGAAGCGTCATGCTTATACATCATAACCATCTTTTCCAATTTCCATGGGTATAAATGAACATTATTTATTTATTTTATTTACTTTTGTTGTGTCCCATGCCATGTCCGTGTCTTTTTCTTTTTTTTTAGAAATCCCATGTCCGTTCTACATAGATGAGGGCTAACAAAGCATGTGTATGAAAGAGGAGATTTATGCATAGGTTATGTAAACCTGAATTTAGTACACAAGTTTCCTTGCATAATGCCCAACAATACACATTGGGCATGTATCTCATACCCTTAAACAACCGTGAGTTTGAGATGGGTACTTCGTACATTTAGAAGAGTCCATGTAATGAACAAAAAAATATAAATAAAAATCAATAAAATAGATGCTTTGATCCACTCATAAGCATGCAGAGCAGTCTATAAGTCAGGTTCACCCAGTCACAGGTCACTTACATCTATTCAAAAACCCCTGTAACACGGTAACAGTATGGTTACAACGGACATACTGAAGAGAATATTAAATATAGAAGCATTTTAATTGCATATGAATAAGCTGCAGGAAATCTCAAGATCGCAGGCATGATAACAAGATTTTAAGCCTGAAGGCAACCCACTACTTGCGAAACAGTAAACTATATTATATTTTAAAAATTTAGAAATTAGGACTCCCAAAAGAGTGATGGGAACCAAACACAATATAGAAATTTTTTTAAATTAAATCAACCACTCCATTAACAGAACCCTAGCATGCAGTGAATATTTCTTATGGTTAGTAAAATGGGTGTAGCTGAAATGAGAATACTAAGATGAACGTGTGGTAAGACTAGAAGAGACAGGATTAGAAATGAAACAGTTCGTGAGATGGCAAAGGGAAAGTTGAGAGAAAATAGACTAAGGTAATTTGGGGATAGCTACCATAGACCTATAGATGTAGTAGTTAAGATTTAAGAGACTTGATAGGGTAGTTTTGGGTAGTACCCCCACGGCGAGGGGAAGAACCAAATTGACATTGGATGACGAAGTCTAAGTGAACAAGTAGCCCTTAACAGAGCTCAATGGAAAAAGGATTCATGTAGCGGCCCCCAATTAATAGGGACATAAGGTTTGATTTGGTTTGGTTTAGTCCCGATCTGTCTATTCTCTAATAAATGGAAAAATAGAAATCTAATCCTATCCTCTAACAGTTAGCACCCATGTGCCAATTTTCCGCCTACTAACAGACAGGCCCACACCAGGAGACATTAGGGACGTTCCATTAGGTAGATGTCCAGTTTAACTATTTAATAAGCATTTTTTAAGCTTGGAACGTGAATTGGCAAACCGGAAAACGTGGGTTTAAGGCTCCACACCATTATTCAAGATCAGACTATTAGACGAAAAAATTGACTTCAGAAAGAGACATTATTAACAGAGCAAAAGCAAGATTAGCATGTACAATTCTGCCTCTGCCCATAGATTATATTCTGGTGAACAAAAATGTTGATAACCAGCAAGGAAAATTGGGTCAACCAGTAATGGTTGTTAGTGATGGTATGATTAACCATGGGGAGACAAATAGCATTTGGTGAATAGTTGTTAGTGGAAAGCCAAGCTATATACTAACATGAGAACACCTTTTGCAATGATAGGTTACTTCACAGCCCTTCCATCACTTACAATGTTTATATGTTCATATTTATCATGTCGAAGAACAAATAAAGATTAAACACAAACATTTATAGATTTGCATTGGTCATGATTATACCCAAATTGCAATGTATGCCCACATTTTACATCACAGAGGAAAATAACTGAACGTCTGTTCCAAGTTCAACTTACTGAAAGAAATTAGAGTAAGCCAAGAAGACTCATAGCTATTGAAAGATGGATTTTTGTTAATAACCATTACAGCCATAACTACCTGAAAATACTGTGCATGGATATGCTTTGTCAATATTTGTCTGAACTGGAGGCTTAAGGTCCCTGTTACGTACTTTGATGTGGAATGCAAGGTTGACTGGAGGAAACAAAGTACAAGATTTTCAAAAATCAGGCGGAAAAAGATCGGTACACGTTGAAGAAAAGCAGCACGGAATAGGAATCCTTGCACTTTTGCTAATCTATTGCTCAAAGCAGTTCGCAACACCTGCAAAAGGTATAAAAAGTGAGGAATCAAATAAAATACAGCAACCATTCTTTTCTACAATTATACCTATCATGTTCAACATAATCAGGATTCGATTTGGTGATAAAAAACAAAGTAGAAGAACTCAAACTAACGACTTCATTTCCTGCAATTACAAAGAAAAATACAACACGATCAAGTTTGAATGTTTGTTACCAAAAACATTTGTCTACAAAAAACAAATATGTATTAAAAACTTATGGTAAATTGCAATTTTCGTATAATCAAATAAGATGTCAAGATTTTAACTTTTTAATTACTCTACGTTGTCCTTTGCCTGATCCAGTGCCCAAGACTATAGCCCTCTTCCATAGAACACAGTATTCTAAGTATGAACCATTTACATGTTTGCCTTACACGGTCTCAATTATTTGCAATCAAATTGGTAGCTTCTATCAACTGGTGAAGTGGATATCTGAATCTAAGGCTCTAAACCAAACCGAGCCTTATGTCCCAATCAATTGGGGTCGGCTACATGAATCTTTCTCCTCCATTGAGCTCAGTCAAGAGCTATTTGCTCACTTCAACCTAATAGTCTCAAATCTTTGCGCACTACCACATCTAAAGTCAGTTTGGGTCTTCCCCTCCCCGGAGCGTTTCTATCCAAAGCTATCCTATCCGAAATCATGATTCAAACATCTGAGAAATCACATGTGCAAAAAAACAAAAACAATATAACCAAGCCTAATGGGTTTCTGCCGAAACTATGGGTGTATAAGGGATTCAGGCTTGACTTAAGGTAGAATATTTTGTTATTTTCTCACCATACCAAGGAAAAGTGCAAAACCACATCCTAATATTATAGAATTCTTACATGTGTAGTCCATCTACTGGATTATCAAGGCTCCTCAGGCAAAGTACAGGTAAAGTATGCAAAAGATAAAGATGTGGAAGAGGAAAAGATTTAATACATAAAAACGTGCAAGAACAACCTATGTTACATGGATCCTTTAAAATGGGTAAAGTACCCATGTCGGATACTCGACACCCCGGTAAGGGTGTGGGATCCGTGTCCAACATGTTTAGTTGGACATTCAAGTGGGCACATATTGAAATTCAAAATTACAATGAACTATCCACAAAACTCCTATATTATGCATAAATTGACCTAAGGAACCTTGCAATCATCAAATCTCTTAGAAAATGAAAGAACTGTACTAAATAATATGAATATTTGGCGTGTCCCGGTGTCCTTCAGATATAAATCAGATGAAACAGACACCTGGATGCATACCAACACCCGACACTTGTAGTCCATGTAACATAGAGAACAACTGACTTCCAAAAATTATCAAACAAACAATGCTCGTCCCATGTTCATTTACCCTCGATAGATGATTGCTTTGGGTGAGAATCATGAAGAAATATCAATGGGATGGATGGATATCATAAATAAAACAGAAAGTGGGGCAGTTTCTGAAATCAAGTGGAATCACCCAACAAGGGATAATTCTTGAATGTCGAGGGTATCCGGAAGAACACCACCACATGGCACTTCCTAGTGGATCCAATCTCCCGCAAACAAGGCAAATGAGCTTTCCTGAATCGTATTTCTCATTCCAAACAAGCACTCTAAGCTCCATGTCCCACAATGCATTCAGATAGGGAACTCTCCATGGAGCCTCCAAAGCATACCACTACAATGATTGTGGAGATCCTCATGGCATCTCCCATTCTCCACACACTAAATAAGGCTTCCTCGAGCCTGACAACTCCTCGACTTTGTTTGGTTGAGGTTTTAAGGGAGGTTTTTGGGGTAATGAGAGAGAGAGAGAGAGAGAGAGAGAGATTAGAGTAATAATTGGAGAGAGAACTTATCGGGGACCGTGGTGAGGGTGGTCTTGGAAAATCAAAGTGAATAAAGCCCTACACTTTGACTGACCATAGAGAGAGGGGAGGCGCCACCTAGTCATCCGACACCTCGATTAATGTATCACAACTACCACCTGACCCTAGGGAATTGTATCATACCTACCACCTGACTTAGTTCTATGATACAAGTCTCTACATCTCAATTAGATCACCTCTTCATATATGACGAGACAGAGCTAGACTCTAATTGTAGGACACAAAAAGGAGCCTTGTCAACATGCATGACTGCTCTCTGCGGACGGTCACGTGAAGTCCGCTCTTAAGCTTTACTCCCACAAGTGCCAGATCCAAAACTCATCTCTCCAAAAGATCAGAAAACTAAAGATGT
Source organism: Vaccinium macrocarpon (assembly GCA_022606695.1). Lineage (NCBI taxonomy): Eukaryota > Viridiplantae > Streptophyta > Magnoliopsida > Ericales > Ericaceae > Vaccinium > Vaccinium macrocarpon. The sequence goes on along the minus strand of CM040180.1, from coordinate 35,622,903 downwards.
CGGCCTGTGTAGTGAGTCCCTATGGATGCAAAAATTAATGCCGAGCAAATTGAAGCGCTTTCTATCAATCGGAGCACATCAATCTAGTGCACTAACTTCACTAACTTCTGCACCCCTCTGCACTTTAATACTAGTATCTACTACATCTTTTCCAGCACACGATTCCCTATGCCAAAATACTTGGAAGATGATGCCATGATAGTCGGATCTTATGCAAAAGAATTAACCCATGTGAGCGTATCACTAGATGTCTAGATTTGAAACTAATCTCCTTTCCTGTTGTATATACACACTCCATCCACCCCTTGGATGGAGTTTGTAACCAATCCCCTTTCCTGTTTCTTCATTGTTCTCATCCGCCGCCTCCTTCCATTTTCATACCTGTTCTATCGGTCTAGAAAAATTCATAACATTATGTTTAATCTTTCCTATAGACATTGGTCCACCCATCCCTTTTTTTTTTATAAAAAAAAGGTAATGATCTGTTTGCAGCTAATGATCTGTGGACAGGGACTGAAGGGAGGGCACCTAGGCTTGTTGCATAATTTGAATTCATTATTCTTTTTTAACAATTCTGATCACATCATTAATCTCCTGAACCTCAGATTTCTTTTAGTTTTATTCAATTGTATATGGTGCAAAGAATTTTTCAACTGACGGCCACCCAAAACAAACTTACAATAGGGTGATTTCATTCTGCACTCACAAAATGAACCAAGAAAGAATCACCAAAAAGGAAAGCAGAAAAAATAAGAGCGTACAAAGTCAACCAGACATCGTAGTTTGAGGGGAGACACATTTCAAGCTATGCAACAGATAAATCCACAATGAATGCATTTTGGGAAATCGGAACGTAGCATGTCTAAACAAAAAAACTCAGGCATAATCAAAAGAGGCATACCGCTATGGCAACTAAAGCTAGAATATCCCTTGCACCAATGCGCCCAATTCGAGATAGAAGAATTGCAGCCAAAATCTGAAGAGACTTCAATGGACTTTTCTTTTTTTGCCTACTCTTCTTTACAATACTTTCATTCCCACCCACCCTCTCCAATTGTTCATTATTATCACTGAGCCCATTGCAATGACCATAAGAATCAGGCCTTTTGCTGCCATATCGAGATTGCAGATATACAGCTGTCCCGCCACCAACTATCACGCCAGTAGCAAGTAATAAAAGCTTCCTGCCAAAAGGAAGGAAAAAATATCTATGGGTCCACTACTAACAGATGGGAAGCAAGCAGTTTGCATGAAGTAAAAAACAAAGAATCGAAAGAATGCATGGTGGGGAAATGGAGTAACTGCGAAGGATGGCTAAACCAAAATAAGAAAATCGAAAGAGTGCAGACCATTCTCACAATAATAAATTTTGAATTACCTAGATTATGTTAAATCTTATAAACAAAAATTATGTGTCTTATAAGTCAAAAAAAAATTATACCCCAAACAAACTTCCCAACTCCCACCAAAAATCTTGAACAAACCAATTTTTAGAAAATAAATAAAAGAAATCCAGGATTATAGTTTCTGAGCAAAGCTATCTTAAATTATGCCAAAATAAGCACAATCCAAGCAGATATCGCTAAATAAAAGGCGCTTCTATGGAGATCATGTATTTATCACGCAAGGAAAGTCCATATGTATACCCACATCTATACCAACAATATTAACAGGAGTTTCCTCTCCCAAATTTTGTTCCGGTTTCACCCTCTGCAATTGTTTGATCATAATTTTATCCCTTTCATTTGCCAAATAACAGATGTTTACGAAACACCTTTTCGCGTGGGACCAAGAGTTATCATGTCGCTCTTCTTTCACTTACAGAAAGGCGATGCAGTTATAACCCGCAGGCCACCATTTTCTCAATGAGAAACAATAATTGATGGACCAATGAGCCGCACTAACCAGGATCACATATAAGGGCCCACAACACTAATTATAGGACACAACTTCATGACTCGTATAATATTATACAAGAGTCCAACAATTCTCAATAAGCATTTAATGAGTACAGACTAATGTGAGTGGCAATATAAAGTTAGGTTGCAAATCCCCCTCTCCCTCTCTCAAGCTACGGAGACTATTGAAGGTGATTGTTTGTGCATAATAATAACATGCTCTTTAAATTACAACTGTTCAACATGATGCCTTGTAAATATCATTTTTCAAAAACTTATTGATCATAATATGACAATGGGACGGCAGAACCCGTTATGGTATTGGAAATATCATTAATTATCAAAGAAAGAGTAGAATCGTCAGTACCTCTTCGAAGCCAAAAGACTGCGACCATGTTCAGTTAACTGCAACAGCTGAAGAGAAGGCATGACAATGATGAACCTTCACCAATAGACAAAAATTTCAGTAACTGGGATGGCTTTGTCTCACTATTTGAAAATATACTAGTTACTATAATATTTCAGTGCAATGAGGAACACCATGTACCAACGATAATTTCAGTGACGCGTGTACATTACTGCAATAGACAAAAATGTGTAGCAGTACCACATTCACTCAATAATGAAAGTTCACAAAATGTTCAGATCAGGATTTTAAATCACAGCATCAACCAGCCCAATGGTCCAGGACGCACTTAAATGGTTAAGGAGAGCATAGGGAACAATTCTTCGGGACCAGTCCTCTACTTTCTGATAAGCAATGGACCTAGTCCGTGACTCTTCCAACGACCAGGCGAAGAAGTCATTTCACATCGTGAAATAATTGTTCCTCAAGTTTATTTCCCATCCTTTATCGTTGTTTTCATTAAGAATTGTTTATAACTTACTCCCTCCGTCCCGCAAAGTTTGACACTTTCGGGAGTGCGTGCCATTTTTAAATTGCATATATCTTTCAATTCATAGCGTTTTATGTGATTTTCAAAACATTGTTCAAAAGAACTAATTGAAATCTATCAAACGAGATCCATTGTGCTTATATAAAACATTACAGATTAAAAGAAATAATCAATTTTTTCATAGGGCTGGAATAGTGAAAGTGTCAAACTTTGTGGGACGGAGGGAGTATCATTGACAAGCTCTAAATAGGCAAGCACTTAAGCCCAAAATAGAAGCTGGCATTTCTTGTCCATTCCAAGTTGCGACTGTGTTTCATATTTTATCCCTTTTGATCTTACCTCCGTTAAACAAATTTAGAAGGGCTTCACTAACTTTCCCAGGACTATCAAAAAGTTTTGTAAACAACTCCTTCGTCACGTTAATTTCATCTTCCCTTCTAAGCATTCTCTCATCTTCACGTCTTAATACAATTCCTGTACGGACCCTTTTCTCCCATTTAAACCCTGTCTCATCTTCACTCCCCAACGCATTTGCAGTATTGACCCTTTCCTCGATTTCTAATGGTCTAGCAAGTCAAGTGCATCCATTTCATCAAGTACTTACAACATAATCAAGCTTTTCTTAAGACTCCTTAATCATCTTCTTCTTCCATTTCATTTTCGTTATTTTATAGTTTCTAGAAGTTTATAGTGCAACGTCAATGCTCTAGATGTTGAATGAAAGAAGCATGGTAATGTGCACATAAAACAAAATGATTCTTGGGTCTGCCCTCTCTGATGCCTTTTGGCTTTGATTTGAGGGCATGATTCCGCAGCAAACGCGACAGTATAGGGAGAACACTGTTTCAGTGGTATTCTGTGAGCAGCCACTTTGTGCATTTATTGTCAAAGGTTAGGTCTATCTCCTATCCATCCCCCGCCCATACCCTCAATTATTAGGGACTAAATGGGTTATGTGTATGTGTATAGTTTCTAGAAGATCTCCTTTTCTCATGTGTAGTAGAGATATATTTCTTTTTGTTCCTAGCTGCAAAGTAGAATCGTCATGCCACCACTAAATTTTCTTGGGAGCACACCACTACCTCTAGATTATTAATGTAACTATTCAGCAACTTTTGAAGCAACTACCAGGGGAAGTTTTTTACAGCATAATATTTCTTTCCTCGATTTTCTATTTCCATACTTGATCCTTTCATTAGGAATCACCTGTATTCAATGTATGATTGGCAATGGCTAAATAGGTAATCAACTAAGCGGCTAAAAGCCCGAATCATGTGGTATTCATGACCCTTTTTTTATTATAAAAAAAAATGAATCATTTAGTAAAACAAGCAATTACAAAGGTGAAATCTTCATTGCATATCATTTGAAGACCTAACAAGAAAGTAAGCCTTGATAATAAGGATGGAGGTTAATTCGTTAGAATAGTCAATAACTAACCTATCATAACTGCTGTAATTTCCAACTCATTGGACACGAGAAGGAACACTTTGCCATAGATAGAATTTCCAGGGGGCCTAAACAAATATCTCAAGGTACATGCACAACTCAGCAAATTCCCAAGGTGCCAACTTTCAAGCCAATGGAAGCTCAAGAAGTCTGAATGAAGTAGTACCTATTCAAGAGAAAAAAGGGACGACGTTTCTTGTTTTTTGCTCAGTCGTGTTCGTGTTTAGGTAAATCGTGTGTTTTCCAGCTTTGCTCTTTTTTCTTTTCTTTTTTTCGCCAAGCCTTGAGGGTTTGTGAGAGTGTTATTTCTAGGTTAATTATGTATTTTTCTCTTGTTGCAATTCGCTTGCTCAACCAAGTTTTCATGCATGCCGTCTGGAGGAGTATAATGAACTTCATTGCAACATATTGTTTGTCAGTAATATATCGAACCACTAGCGCAATCAAGAGAAAGAAAAACAATTGACTAACACAAAACAACTGGCAAGCATGATTAGAAAGGACATAACCCTACTTCGTCAACGGTTTAACTTTGGTACACTTTCCATCAATCAATTACTCATTACCTCATAGAATCACAAAGTTTGTCTACTTGCAATTTGTTCTTTCTATACTGATTGTGTGTTATTGTTCCTTTCTCTCTCTTTTTTTCTTCTTCTTTTGCCCAGACCCCTGGGTTCGTGAGAAAGTTCTTTCTACCCTAATGCGAGTTTTGCTATCGTTACGACTTGCTTGCTCAATTGTGTCTCAACGTTTGCCATCTGGTGAAGTATAATGAGCTTCGTCAGTAATTGCAGTTTATAGCTAACATTTACCATAACCACTAACCCAATAAAATTACTGGCACCAAACAACCGCAAACATGATTAGAAAGGGCATAACACTGTTGCCTCAACGCTTTTAACTTCTCCAAAATTGATCATGCAATCATCTCACAACCTCAAGAATTCACAAAATTTCTCCCTAGTAATTTGTTCCTTTACCCCTTCTTTCAGCAATTTTGTTAAACCAATACATGTTTGATGATCCAAATGGCTTGCCCCCCAACTAAAGGACTCAGCCAAAAGAGGTCGCAAGGTCAAATGGGGCCTTGCCCGGTCATTAAGTCCCCAAGATTAATCTAGGTGCGCGAGATTAATCAAGGGGCACGCAAGGCCGCCAGACACCCGGTAATCAAGGGAAAATAATGATTGATATCATAAAAATATTACAAAAAACAGAAGATAAAACATGAAACAGAGTCCAATAAAACAACCGACCTCAACTACCGAGAAGCCTAACAGAAACACTTCGCATGTTGGAGCGCTATGCCCAGAAAGCTCCCGATTTTCCGATTCGTTTTCCGGAGTTAACTCAGCTGCGAAATAACAGAAAGGAGCTCTGCCATAAGCGAAAAGACGGGGACTTTCCAAGTCGGATCGTAATGAAGCGATTGGAGGCGAGGTTGAGAAATCAAATCAGACAAAAAAAAGAATCTAAGATCTTCAAACAACTGTAAATACCTGATTGAGAACCTGAATAGGACAGAGGGGAAGCCCTGGAATGTGAATACACGTACAGTAGGCGCGCATGTACCAGTCGTATTGATTATTGATGACAGTGACGATGGCGTATAAGAACCGCACCGAACTAGGACACGCTCCAACGGAAGAGGCAGAGAGAGGGAGGAGGAGGAGAGAGAGAGAGAGAGAGAGAGAGGCAGTTATATAGATGTGGAGATGATTGAGATGCTAATGAATTGTACTTATTATTATTGTTGTACTCCGTATTAGGAAGGGAAGGCTAATTTAGCTAAAAAGTGGTTTTTGATTTTTTGGATTTTTTTATTTTGTTTTTATTAAAAGAAATTTAGTATTTATTAGTTTCACGTCAAAATTTTGTGGTTTTTAGATTTCTTTCGGAGAGACTAATCTAACAAGTATAAAATTATGATCAAAACTTAATTTTTTTTTAATAAAGCCAAAATATTTGGATTATTGACAAATAATCTAAGTATTTCGGCTTCATTCAAAAAAATATTTGGTTTGACCATAAATTTATACTTGTTAGATTCATTTCATCGAGAGGAATCCAGAAACCACAAAATCTTGACATAAAACTAACAAATGCTACAAAAAATTGAATAAAGACAAAATGAAAAAAACTAAAAACTAAAAACTACTTTTTAGCCAAATTAGCCCTAAGTAATTGGATGGGTTTTGTTGATTTTGGTGTAATAATTGCGGCCCCTTTTTTGAGGAATTTGTTTTACACTCTATTTTCCTCTTCTTCTTTTTTAAGGGGTGGTTTGGCTAAATACAAGAAACTAGTTTTTTGGTTTTGTCCTTATTCAAAAAATTGGTGTTTTGTTTTATTTTTCATCTTTATTCACAAAACTTTAAGTTTGGCTAATAATTTTATACTTTTTAGATTTCTCTCGTCGAGACAAGCCAATAAACCACAAAAATTGACCGAAACTAACAAATGCAAAAAAAAATTGAATAAGAACAAAACCCAAAAAACTAGTTTTTTGTATTTAGCCAAAGGAGGCCTAAATCTGCAATCTTTTTTCCTTATCCATGTACAATTATGCCAAAATTGTTTGTAATAGTTATAGTGGCTGTGTTTGGTTAGATAGTTTAGTTTAGTTTTGATGATGTCGACAGGTGTAATGAGTAGAGAGAGAAATGGGAGAAATGATAATGTCATAAAAACTAAAACTAAAATTAGACAGGGAAACAAACAAGGCCAGTATCTATTTCTGTGAAGTATCTTTTTCTTTCACAAAAATAGAGAGTTTCATAAATTTATATCATAAATAAAAACAAGAAAAAATTGCGTGGAGTGTGAAAGTTTTTCTTTTTGTGGGTTGGGTAATAATTAATGAGAGCAACTTGCTTACCCTAGTGTCATACAATGGCCTTTGAGAATGAAATTCGGCGTGTGTGGCGGTTGACAAACTCTTTCAATAGCCCACCAAACTTAAGCAACAAAGATAACTAACGCTAACGGCAATAAGTAAACAAAAAAACACTATCAACTCAAGTATTACAATCACTGAAAAACTAGTTACAAAGTAAACGACAAAGTAGACGATGGCTACAAAGTTACTAGAGCTTAAGGACAATAGCACGTATCTCACTCTCTTGTTCCCCCATGTGGCTCGAAGAAACGTGTGGTTCGGCCAAGGGATTACAATGGAAATATAAAGATTAAAAGTGTAATAAAAGACTATGTACAATACTTGTACGTGACTCAAACGAAGAAAATTACATTGAAGGATCCTTGAAGTTGCTTGTTACCAGAAACTTGTGATTAGAATGGAAACATAAAGACTAAAAGTGTAATAAAAGACTATGTACAATATTTGTATACATGGCTCAAAAGAAGAAAATTACATTGAAGGATCCTTTAAGTTGCTTCTTACCAGAAACTTGTCCTTTTCTCTGCCTATGCTATGCAAGAAAGCACTTACACATGTTAATACTCCCTTCGTTTTATAATATTGGTCCCCTACGAAACTTCGTGTAATTTTCAAACTAAAAATAATGTACTTATGAACATAATTTGTTCAACAATATGGATCTTGTTTGATAAATCTCATTGTGAACTTTTAAACGGTTCAAAAAAAATTCAAAAATTATTTCATAGATGCATTATTTTTTAGTTTAAAAATTACACGTAATTTCGTAAAAAACCAATATTATGAAACAGATGGAGTATTACATTATAATAATTTTGGAATAAAACCGGATGTCAGGAAATCAACGAGTGGATGGGGATACAAAATTACACCACCAGAAAGTATATAGAAATAAAGAATTGTGTATAAATCACGGGGTAATCCGTGACACCTAGGTAGAGTACGTATTGCTACTTTCTTAACATTTCTCGACATCTATAACAATCATTCGAAAAGTATTTAGGTCCCATGCCTCTAACTTCTAGACTTTTTAAACTGTTTGCTCAAAAAATTAAAGATTGTGTTTGATTTGGGTTTCGAGTTTTGGTTTTGTAATAATTAGAGGGAGAAATAAGGATAATAATTAAAAAAAAAAGGTATTAATGATTGGAGAGAGATAGAGAAAAATATTTTAAAAAATTAAATAAAGGTAATAATTGAATAATAATTGAGAAAATTAATTCTTGAAAACCAAAAAGAACAAGGCCAAGAGGTTTCTCCTCACAAAAAGTTGCAAAAGCTCAAAAAGACACAATAAAAAATAACTTTACTTTTGTCTACAGTTTAGAAAAAAAAATTAAGGGTTAATTACCTATATATCCATTCGACTTTTATTCAAGTTTCACTTTAGTCCTTCTGGTTTCAATTTGGACAATAAAAACCTTCGACTTTCACTCAAGTTTCACTTTAGTCCTTCTGGTTTCAATTTGGACGGATTTTTAAAAAAGGCAAAAATAAATAAATAAATGGGTTTCAATCCAAGCCGTCCGTTGCATTTTTGGACGGAAAAGTCATGTGCCATCCACGTGACAATGCTACAAGGGTATTTTGAACTTTTTCATTCCACCCTCTTCCCCTGGAAAATGCATCAGATGCAGTGCACGTGCACTACATATATCCTGCCCTACACGCACCCAAAAAAATTTCGGGGACGAGATATTTAGGGATTTTAAGGGCTGCGTTTTCCGGGGGAAGAGGGTGGAATAAAAAAGTCCAAAATACCCTTGTAGCATTGTAATGTGGATGGCACAAGGCTTTTTCCGTCCAAAAATGCAACGGACGGCTCGGATTGAAACCCATATATTTTTTTTAAATCCGTCCAAATTGAAACTAGAAGGACTAAAGTGAAACTTGAGTGAAAGTGGAAGGTTTTTATTGTCCAAATTGAAACCAAAAGGACTAAAGTGAAACTGGAGTGAAAGCCGAAGGTTTTTATTGTCCAAATTGAAACCAAAAGGACTAAAGTGAAACTGGAGTGAAAGTCGAAGGTTTTTATTGTCCAAATTGAAACCAGAAGGACTAAAGTGAAACTTGAATGAAAGTCGAAGGGATATATAGGTAATTAACCCAAAATTTAATTATATCCAAATTGTATTGACTAATGAAACTTTTACACAATAAAAATGCACGCATGTATAACAATAAAAGGTCTGTTGGGTTCTCAATTTAAAGCCAGTCCTAGCCTCGATCATGAGCAAACGAAAATCAGCTACGAAGCTAATTCTACGGGACTTTCATGATTAAATTGTAATATGTTTAGTTATTATGGTGTTGAAATTGTCTCCATTGACGAGGAAGATGATATTTTAGTAATGGCAAAAAACGATGACACAATAGAATTGCAATTGCCTCTGGTCAATACATGGCCAAAGCTTGGCATTGTTGACTCCAATTATGAAATTCACAAATCGATGTGATGAATAAAAATTTCCCCAGACTAAACGATAAAATAACAAGGCATGAGATTTACGTGGAAAAACCCCGAAAAGGGTAAAAAAAAACCACGGGAAGGAATCATGCGATAAATAAATGTGTGATTAAAAGTAGAACTTACTTGATGCTGTGTATCCTCACCACTAATCCTAAGTCCTACTCGTTGAATCCACATACATCACACCCATGCATAATCGCCACTCTTGAATCCTCAAGCCTTCCAAAAGGACCTTTCATATTTTAGTACTCTTTTGTCACAATTAATCATTCCGTGACATTGACCACTCTCCATATTTTACATTTAATGTAAAATACCAGATTCTAAACACTAGAAAGTAGGAAACTAAAGCATTCTCGAGTAATTATTTTACTTATCAGAAAGCAAGAAATATAATTTTCAATAAGAAATTTAATTTACTAGGTTAGTAGTATTTAAACTCTTTAAAATGCAAAATGTGGAGAAACGAAAAGGAAAGAAAGAAAGTAGGCATGTATTGAAATGGTGCTCTTTAACTTCTGCTTTCTTTCTATTTTTATTTTTTACATCATATCCAGAAAAAATTACTTCCGTCTTTTTCTCAGGGATATCAAAATGGATTTTCCCCAATTCTTTTTATTGGATTTCTTACCATGTGTTTGTTATATTTGCTTACAAGTTACAAGCAACCATAAGTAAACGGATCCTAAGTACACTTTTCAGGAGACTACGAGTCCCGTTCTACTAAGTTTGGTGATCTGTCTCGTAAAACGTTAAAAGTAAAAAAAAAAACACAATAATCCACTTATTAGTATTCTTCCTTTTAACAAGGTGGGTTCCGGTATATTTTCAATATCGTTATTTTTATTTGTATTCTTTTTAATGCAAATATTACATGTTTAATTTTATTAAAGGTTCAAGATTATTGTTTTGATTAATAATATAAATTTCCCCGTCAATGGCCTTCATCATATTTGTCTTATTTCTATTTACTTCCACAATTGACCAATCTTTTTAAGGGTCCGTTTTTTAGAAGGACATAATAAATGGGTCTTTACTTCAATAAGGACATCAACTTTTTTCTTTAATGCCAAAATGACAAATCAACTACACATTCCAAAAATGCCCCCACTAGCCAATGAAAGTGCCTAAACCCCCAAACCTAATGAAAAATGCCTAAACCTAAACCTCATGGGATTCTATGAAAGTGCTTAAAACCCTAGAAAGACTCCCAAGAAAAGTTGCCTAAACTACTAAAAAAACCCTATAATTGAAAAGTCAAGACCCTAAATGTTTAAAACCCTAGTGGTACTCTATAAAAGTGCCTAAAACACTACTGCATCTCCTATGAAAGTGCCTAAACAACTAAAAATCCTATAATTGGAAAGCAAGACCCTAAATGCCTAAACCCTAAAGTACTTATTCTACGAAAAGTGCTTTAAATAAATAAAAAAAAAAAAACCCTATAATTTAAAAAGTGCACCCTAAGTGCTTAAACCCAAAATTGAATCCAAAATTGAACCAAATCCCAAAATTAAAGAGTGACCCACGCATTTGCAGAGAGAGGAAAGTGATGGGTCACTTAAAAAGCTTAAAGCCGCTTCATATCATATCAGACATCAACTCATTTTGCCAGAAAATTCAATTTCTTTCATGAGAGAAAGAGAAAGGACGGGTGGGTGGGTCATCATCAATAGTGTCGCTAGGGTCACTAGGGTCTAGTATTGTCGCCAGGGTCATCATCAAAAGTGTGCTGACTTTCACTTTTGTCGGAATATTGGAACAAAACCCGATTTTTGATGCGCGCGTGAGTGTGGGTTTCATTAAGGGTATTTTTGTCTAATGTTGTCCTTGAGCCATTAAATATTTTTTATCAATGTATTAGAAGCATTAAAATAAGTTAAGCTGGACTAAACACAAATTAAAGCCTCAAGTTTGGTCTTTACACCAATTTTCTGTATTTTTAATTGCTCTAATTTTCTCCATTTCTAATGCTCCTCGCATCTACCTCTTTATAGAATCTTTCACCTAACAATTTTAGAAATGGTTCCATCGTCGAATTTTTATAGTAATTTTAATCTTCTCATTATCATTATCAATATCTGTCTCTTCCATCGTCGAATTTTTATAGTGACCGTCTAATTAAATCTCGTGAGTACAACACTGATGCATAAGTTTTATGTTAAAACCTACAAATCTTGACTATAAAAATTATACATCTAATGATACGGGTTTGCACAAAGTGGACCATATTAATGGGAAATGGTATGTACAACAATCTTTTTATTTATTATCGATCCCATATAGACTTTTCAATAAATTAGGACCTTTTTTTATTTTATGAAGAGATAAAAACTCATCAATCTACCGATCAAAACTACATCCACTTATAAAACGAACTGAGGGGGGTGTTGTGCAATCCCGTGGCGCCGGTATTTTTTCATCAATTAGAGACGTTCATCGCATGGACCTCGTCGAGTACTATAAGTATTCAAATAATTAACTTAGTTAGATATCTTTAAGTAGGTTATTGGAACACAAATACTTTGAAAAACAAATGGATCACAAACACTGGATAAAAATCACTTTTTCATGTTATTTGTGTTCCGATGAGGCACTAAAAGATAACCGATCAAGTTGATTTATTACACACTTGTAGTATTCGACGACGTCTACACGATGAACGTCTCCGATCGTCAAAAAAATATCGGCGCGGTGGCGACACAGGGCTGCATAGCAACCCCCCGGTTCCTTATAAAACATAGAAAGAAAAAAAAAACTAGAAATTAAAAACACAAAATACAAAACAGAAACGGAAAATGAAGTAAGAAGAAAACCGTCTGTGCATGCGCCGCCGCTGTCACCCGTCGTTGCCGATATCAGGAGACCAGATTAAGGGGATCTCGATCTGGCTTCGCCTGGTCTAAAAATCGGGCGTAGTCGCCCATACCAGAACAAAGAGAATCGGTCTTTAAAAAAAAAAAAGAAAAAAAAAATACTTGACTTCGCCATTTACCTGACAATATTTTATTTTCCCCCAGTTAGCCGGTAATTTAAAACGTGTCTGGGTAATTATGATACCGAATGTCCGAATCTGGTGTTTAATTTGTGGGGTATACAATTACGAAATCGTGAGGTTTATCTATTATCTAAGCAAAGTCTTTCTTGTGTGGAAATTAAATAAATAAAGTCAAAGAGGATGCCATGCTCCGTGTGAGACGTCATCACATATGGAAACAAATATTCAAACAAATAGTGATATATACAGACATTCAATCATACACAATTATACACACACTCGCATGTGGTGGGGCTCACTGGTGGCTCCCACCGGGATGGGTTTTATCACATTTGGGTATGTGTGAGTCTCATCACATGTGAGTATGGGTTGGTTTGAGTGAATTGAAAAAATTAGTTTTTTGGTTTTGTCATTATTTAATTTTTTTTTGTATTTGTTGGTTTTTGGTCGATTTTTTGTAGTTTTTTTGCTTGTCTCGACGAGAGGAATCTAAAAAATATTCCAAAAAACTGGTTTTTCGTCTTTTTAGATTATTTTTCGTTTTTATTCACAAAACTTTAAGTTTGAATAATAATTTTGTACTCCAAAAAATAATTCAAAAAACTGGTTTTTCGTCTTTTTTAGATTATTTTTCGTATTTATTCACAAAACTTTAAGTTTGACTAATAATTTTATACTTTTTAGATTTCTCTCGTCGAGACAATCCAAAAAATCACAAAAAATCGACCGAAAACTAACAAATGTAAATTATTTTTGAATAAATACAAAACTAAAAAAATTAAAATTTTCAATTCACCCAAACCAACCCTACGTGTATAGTGGAGTGTGTGTCACAATCATTTTTGTATTCAAACGGATGGGCATGCGGGGATAGTGTGCTTTGTTTGGCGTGCTGAGCCGATTGGTAGGCCGCATATCCATATCAGAGGCGCCTTTGTTTGGATACTGTGATTCTACAATGCGCCTTTTAAATTTACTCCCTTTTTTATTTTCTTTTTTCGTAATTTTGAAAGTTGGTCCAGATTTCACTCTGGCACTAGTTTTGAATTCTGAACAATTTTCTAGATTGAATTTCTGAGCGCTTAGACTTTTAAAAAAAAATTATCAGAGCAGCTTTTAATTTGGTAATGGATATTTGGCTTGGGGAGGCTGAGGCTTCGTTAAACAACTACCAACAAATTATTTACCCAAACAAAACTACCAACAAATATAGGGAGCGGGACCCTAACGTGCAGTAAATGCATTGCACAGTGCAGCGCACCAAAAACAGCGCCGTTTTTGTGTATAAGTCAAGTACTTCACAAATGTGGTTCTGTGGGGCCTATTTCGAGGCTTTTTACAAACAATCCGAACCTTCAATAATTTAAATTTGGGGTGGTTTGGGTAAATTGAAAAAATTAGTTTTTTGGTTTTTTTGATTTTGTCCTTATTTAATTTTTTTTTGCATTTGTTGGTTTTTGATGAATTTTTTGTGGTTCATTGGCTTGTCTTAAGGTGAGAAATCTAAAAAGTATAAAATTATTAACTTTCATGAAAATTTTGTGAATAAAGATTTTTTCGTCTTTATTCACAAAACTTTAAGTTTAGCTAATAGTTTTATACTTTTTAGATTCCTCTCATCGAGACAAGCCAAGAAACCAAAAAAAATCGACCGAAAATCAACAAATACAAAAAAAAATTGAATAAGAACAAAATCAAAAAATAAAAAAACTAATTTATTCAATTCACCCCTACTAACCCAAAATACTCAGGTAAAATCTACCGATTGCGCTTTGGGCGGTCAGTAGTGTTATTCACGCGCTATAGCCACCATCCTTTTAGCACAAATCGATGCAACACGCACCATACCCGATGTTTTTTTTTTGTCTGATCACATACCTGATGTTCATTGTCAGCTTTTTGTGCAGAAATGATGTTAGCTTTTGGGAAAATGACAATTCTAGCCCCTTTTCAATTTCCCCCAATTTGAGATGGGACCTGTGGGCCTACGGCAAAAATTTCATATTGCTCCACCACCACCCCAAGTTCAAGATGATTCAATTATGGTCGTCTTAAATTTCAATGTTATCCTTCTATCCTTTTTTATGTGTGTTGTTTTGTAAATTTAATTTATTAAAAAATATATTATTAAAATTTTCTCATCAATTTTTACCTCTACTTTACTCATTTAATCTTTACCTATTAACTATTTACCCAATAACTTTTTAAAAGGGCAAAATAATTATTGTAAATTTTTTACCATGAACTTTTCAAAATACACCCGTTTCATGCACAAACAAAAGTAAGAAGAGAAAAGGCAAAATTTAGTAGTAATAATATTAGCTCTTTTTGGACATTTTCGTTATTTTTTAGATGAGAAATTTAATAAGGCATCCTATTTCAATAATATCCTTATGATTAGTTTGAATAGTCTCAATCTAATCCAGGACTCCCGGATTCGGAACTCCACCTTCCTGATATTTTTTTGAAAATCCGAGCCATCCACTGTATTCAAAAGGTATTTTCAAGGGTTAGCGCGAGAAATCTTCAAAAAAAAATACCGGGAAGGGCTTGATCCGAGCAGTTTTTCACAAAATTGTACATATATTGTTTTTGCGAAAAATGGCTGGGATCAAGCCCTTCCCGGTATTTTTTTTAAAAAAAATTTCCTCATGAACCTTGGAAAACACCTTTTGAACACATTGAACAGCTCGGATTTCCCAAAAATAATTTTTAAAAGCATCAAAACACCGAAAAAACTTCAATCCGGGAAATCCGGGATCCTTGATAGGATAATTCGTGTTAGTTTGAATACTTATAATTTCATCCTGAAATTGGTTGAGTGTCTCATTATACCCTTATCTAATACAACAATACCTCAATATAGTTAGATCATTTTGAATCCCGAAATTGGTGGGATTGATTGCACTTCCCATTTTAATGGGTGTACCATTTCCATTATTAATATAGATTTCAATAATTTGATAATTTTGAATCCCGAAATTAGGGGGACTAATTACACGTCCCATTTTAATGGGAATATAGTTTCTATTACTAATATAGATTTTGGATTTGATGACTCGTTGGTCCGTCTCCCACACAACTTTCGCCTCCCCACTCGATCGTCTTCCACCATTCCGCCCTCAGCCCTCCAATATATTGTACATCCTTTCACTCCTCTGAAAAATCGTAAACCCACTACGGTGAATAACCATCGCAACGCGACAGCGCTTGCATCTGCAGACGTCACCGATCTGTATGACCTCCAAGTATTGGCAAAAGGAATCGAAGGCAGTTCGAGCAACGTGACAATCAATTCACAATGTTGGCGAGAAATCTGATTGTGCCAAAGACTGATCAACCATTCACAAATTGCATTCATGTGTTCCACCAACAACTGCACATCATCCACCGCCATACATTGATCACCGCCTCCGCCCACCAATTGGACCCCCTCCGCATGTCATCCACCACCATACTTATGATTTGGTTAATTCGTTTACCTTATTAGGTAAATTGTACAATGGATTTGTTACTTAATCAATCCAAAAGTTGGCATGTGGTTTTATGGTGCATTAATCAACCATGTTTTTCATGGTTTTTGCTTCTGATTTTATGATGCATTAATCTACCATATGTTTCTTCTTCTTCTTTTTGTGGTGCATTAATCTACCATGTTTTTTCCAGCTTTTTGTATGCAATCTAACTTTTGTTTTTGGACTACATGTACCTATTTTTATGGTGCATGAATATATCACGTTTCATATTTCATTTATTTGCACTTGTATTTTGTTCATAAATGTATCATGATCTCCTTATTTAATTTGGTCACAGAAATCGTGAAATTATTTGCATGGTACATAAATTTATCGTGGTAAAAAGGTGGATTACTACAAAAGTGCATGAAATTAATATCTCATGACTCATATTTTTAAGACAAAATATCGTGATTATTTATTTAGTGGAGATTTTAGGTGTGAGAAGATTCGGGGAGAGAGAAAGAGGGGGGAATAGGGATGACAATGGATCGGTTTGGTCCGGGTTTTGCGATTACCATACCCAAACCCAAACCCAAACCCAAAGTATTTATCTATACCCATATCCAAACCGATATCTGATGGGTATGAATTTTAGTAAACCATAACCAAACCATATAGATTTGGATTTTATCAAAATCGCACCAAACCCGCATTAATATTCATTTCATTAATGAACATATGAACATAAAAAGGTAATATACCATGTGAATTTTCTATTAAACATCTAAATTCCAACATGATCAAAGAAAATAACTAAATAATAAACTTTTCTTAAGAGGTTCCTATGAAGACTCTTGAGATTTTTAAAGGATTTGAAAAGAATAAGGGTGGAGATAAAATAAAAAGTCCCTGAAAGTTATGGATTGAAATATAAAAAATTACATGTACATAAAAAATAATATATATATATATATATATATATATATATATATATATATATATATATATATATATATATATCCTACTCTATAAAAAATATTATATGGATCGGTTTGGGTTTGAGTTTGGCCGAATACTTGCTAAGACCAAACCCAAACCCAAACCCAAACCCAAACCCGCTCCATGAGTAGGAAAAAATATAAAAAAAAAAACCGCACCAGTTAGGTCGGTTTGGTTTGGATATTCATCGGTTTTGGTTGAAATTGCCATCCCGGGGGAGAGAGAGAGAGAGAGAGAGAGAGAGAGAGAGAGAGAGAGAGAGAGATAAATTAGGAAAGATTAGGAGAGAGAAATGTTAGAAAATTAGGAGAGAGAAATATTAGGAAAATTAGAAGGGAGAAAGGGTGTTTTGGGGTTTATTTGAATTTCGTGATGTAATCATAAGTGTTCAAATTCTATAGGATGGAATCACAAGGATATTATTGATACATAATACCTAATTAACTCTGCCCTTTTAGATTGCTCATATTTGTTCAATTACGATACTTTATTTGATCATAAATATTATACTGAATAAAATTATTGTTATATATCAAAAGGATCAAAATTGAATAAAAGTATCGCTAGTTAAAAAAATAGGAAATTTTCCGTATATAGGGAACAAACAAATTGAGATAAAGGAAGTATAATTTTATTCTCAATTTGAAATATACTTAAACTCATCAGTAGGGGCGGACCCAGTGGGCACAAGGGAAGTGTTTGGCCCCTACACTCCCCCCAAGTTTTTTGTTATTTGTAGTATGTTTGTAAATTTTTTTGTAAAATTACTGAAGACTGATCACCGTAAACCACGCCAAATTAGTAATCATGTGTCCGCCCTGTTTGTCATATGGTAAAAAGATGTGTGCACCTCAAACCCAAAAATCTGTTTTCGCTTAACAAGTAGGTATGGCAATGGGTCGATTCAATTCAGGTATTGCCATATCCAAACCTATTAACCGAAACTAGATGGGTACCTAGAACCGAACCGAAGCTCGAACGAGTAGGGAAAATTGAATCCATAACTAAACCAATCATGGATCGACACGGTCGAGTACTCCCCGTTAAACTAGAAAACAAAATAAAAACCAAATAATTATGAATGAAATTCAAATATGAAAATCAATTAAACTGGAAATGCCACAGATCCGTCAATTAAAAAGGTATGAAGATACGCATCTTGATATTTTAAATGCAAACTAATATACATCTAGGCTAAACTTCTACATATGAAAGGTTATTTTGTAATTATACATATCTAATTTGGTTTGATTCAAGTAACGGTTCAGTTATCAGCTCAAACCAGAACCAAACTGAACTCATTCAGTTATCTCACATCCCATATCGTACCCGTAGCTACAAGGAATATTTCGGTTATGGTTCGGGGAAAAAACCCGGTTATGGTTCAGGTACCTATCGATTCAGTCGAGATAGTCATCCCTATTAACAAGTCACATGACTTTTTTTTTGTCTTTATTTGATTTTTTTTTTTTTGTGTTTGTTAGATTTTCGTTACCTTTTTGTGTATTATTAATTTGTCTCAACAAGAAGAATTAAAAACGTAAAAAACTATGACCAAAAATTAATTTTTTAATAAAGACAAAAATAAATCAATAAAGGACAGATTTTTACACTTTTATTAAAAAATTGAGACTTGTAATCATCATTTTTTAGTTTTTTTATTATTATTTCTCTCGTCAAGATAAATTAATAATACATAAAAATTTGATACAAAACTAACAAATGAGAAAAAAATCAAATAAAGACAAAAAAAATTCAAAATGACTTATTAGGCTCAAAGGATACTAATAAAAGAAATGGATGGAGGCTATTTTTGTCAATTAGAAACAGGGACGGAGTAATAATTTTACATTTGTGGTGGCGAAAATATGTACTAAAAAATGAAAATACAAATTGTATTATGAATATTCATCCACTCAACGAAAATTATAATAAAATAAAAATCTAGTGGCACCGATATAATTCGGAGATAAAAGTTTAATTTCTATATACTCCAATAATTACATTTTTTATAATCTAGTGTTGACGGTCGCTACCCATTTTGGGAACCCAACCAATCTTGTTATGCACGGGGAAGGTAATGAAAAGCTACTTTATCACTGTTGACCCCAACACCAGCAAAACCCATTTTTATATGTATTTACAGAATCGTTTTAACATCAAAACGGGAAAAACAAAAAACAAAAAAAACAAAAAAACAACTGAGACCATAAGAAAGTTAAGTGAGACTTGTTCAGTAGCCCAAATTTTTGTTTTTTTCTTTTGATAAGGAAATTTATTGAAATCATGCAGTTAAGCGGGACTTGTTCAGTGGCCCAAAATTTTGTTTTCCTTTTGATAATCAAATTTATTGAAATCATGCTTGGCATCCTTATCGGCCTATGTAAAATTTGGATAAAATTTCACTTCAAAAACACTTTTTATACTCTAGTTATTCATTTTTAACAAACTCACAAAATCAAACGCTTTATTCTAATCACGGCTCTGGGGTGGGTGCTAGGGCATCCTTATCTAACCCCCTATTTTAACTTTTGAGTTAAAAATAGAGAGTCAAATCCCCAAAAACACCCAATATCAGCCTCTCTATTCCCACTCCTCAAATCATTTTTGCTACAATGCCGCACCAAATTTGGTGCGGTGTTTGTTAACACACCAGTTAATTTCTTTTTTCTGGGTTGTTTTCCCGGAATCTGTGCTCGGGGTGTGTCATGGACACGTGTAAACACACAGTGGAGGGGAAAACATTTTAAATGGCTAAAGGGGATCCACAGTTCCACACTCCACTGTACCGCACCACTTTTTATTTTTTATTATTTATATATTTGATGGGAATAATTTAATATAGTACAGTTAAAATAGAGAGTTTAATTTTGTTAGTTTTTTGTAAAGTGACTTGCTAATTTATAAAATGTGGTTTTTAAGTTAAATTTTGTGAAAATTTTGGTTCTTCTGATAAGGATGCCCTTATGTGATAGGTGTTATGAAGCAAAATTACGTCGTTTTGCTTGATATGTGTGTACACTTTCAAAGCTTTCAAGGGCCTTGTTTGGAGGAAGGAAAAACCACTACATGACTAAACCCTAAATCCAAGTTCGTAAACCTATTATACCTTAACCCATGCTTGACCAACCGGGTGTACTAAAATTAAGACTCTAAAATGTCCCAAGCGTAAGACTCACGATCGACTATAGCATAATAAAAATCCGGAAGTACCGGAGTCGAACCACTGAGACGGACGGACTATGTTTGGACTCAAGAATGCGAATTCTAGTTTTTACTTGGCTATCGGTAACCACCCGTAACTTTTGGTTTGATTCAACTAATTAACGATTTGATGAAAAATAATAAATTAAAAGCGAGTACAGTCGAGGGAACCCAGCGTCCGCGACTGATTTAACCAACTTGTGCTTGGCACACAACAACTCAATTCACTGACTTTGGAATAAGAAAAAGTGGGGTTCCCAATAAAAGCCCACCCGGTAGGGTTTCGTTTATCGAAAACGTGATCTTTTTGCACCCCAAAATTGCTGGAAAAATGAGAGGTTCGAACCGAGGCTAAGTTAACGGTTGAATCAATCACGGGACGCCTTCGTCCCGCGAGTGCACCCTATATGACTACTCACACATATTGAAACAATTGGCAGAAGATGAATTGAAACAAGAACTACTCATGCTTTTTTAATTATCAATGAATAGAAACAAAGAAGATTAATACCGGACTTGCAAAACGAAGATTAATCTGAATATTGAATTTGCAAAACGAATCCTCCAACTTCAACTTCGGAAATTGAATTTGAAAACAGTAGCAACGAACCACGCAAATGGATCTATAGAAAAAAATCTCAGAACTAAAACTAGGTAAAAATTCGTGGAACCCTCAAACAGCTTAAAGCAAGAGTATTTAAATTAAACCCTAATAAACCTACGAAAATTAAACGAAATTCGGAAACACTCCCCCGCGCACAGCCAAAACGGCAACGTTTAGAAACTGCCCTTAACCGCTCGGTAGCGCTACAGTCATTTCTTGGTAGCGCTACACATTCGCCTTCCACCATGGTTCTGACCAAAACGGCACCGTTTAGCATCCATCCATAATGCTTCGGTAGCGCAACACCAAAAAACAGGTAGCGCTACCGCTTCGCTTAGCGTGTACATTGACCGCTTCGCCCGCTGACCGCGTTGACCTTCTCTTTCTAATGCGCTTGTAGGCGCTACACCTATTCGTGGCGCCAAGAACATTCTGGTCGGGCCAGACCCTTTTCAAGCCATCTTGAGCGCTCCAGGGTATTGGGGTAGCGCTCCCGACGTGTTTCGACCACCCCATGCACAACACACTTGCCTTCAACTTCTGATCGACGTGCATGGCCCTCCAGAATATTTAAAATCGCACTTGCGCCCCTCAATTACCTGTAAATCACACTTGCAACACAAAAACACCACATGCACGCATTAATTGGAAAATAAAGCTTATACCGCATGTAAACTAAGCCAAAACCCCCTACTTGGGCACTTATGCGCAAGCTTCTCACGCGCCCATCAACCCAAAGGATCTACCCCTAAAATTGAACCCTAAAATTAAACTCCAAAATTAAATATCCAAACAGGGCTCTTGGATATACCAAGAAAATGAGCAAAACGACATAATTTTACTGCACAATATGGCGCACAATACCTGCCGCACAACTCATCCTCGGATTCTTACGGTAATTTGAAAAAATTTATAAGAGTGGCCCTTGCAATTCCTGAGGGTGAAAATTTTACTTAAAACTACTTAATTATACGGGTGTAATTTTTTTTAATACTTAAAGTTATTAGGACCAGCTCTAATTTAAAGCGGGAAGTGCAGCCGCTTTAGGCCTAACAAATTAAACAAAAATTATGGTTTCATTTTCCATAGAACTCGTGCATAGATTATACATAAATTATCATGTGATATAGCTTAGAATGGGAGCTAGCTCAAGTTGTTTGCGGGTATATGTTGGAGCTAGTTATCCCAAGTTCAATTCCTTGGAGGCTTTTTTGACAAAGTGTCATTTTGTCTTATTTTTTTTATTGAATCTAGTGTAAAACAAAACTCTTGAACCGCAACCACATAATTTATGTTTTAAGGTTGTAGATGTTACTCGAGTCCAAAGTTCAAATCCTTTGCACACCATAAATTATGTTCGGGCTAGCTTGCGCGAACATATTTATTTATGTTCGCGCAAGTTTAATTATGTCCGTGCAAGTCTTTTAACATCAAAGTTGCTTATAAATAAGTATAGACAATAAATAAACCAAAGTAATTTATTTTCACTCACAAATTGGAACAACCCCGTAATTTTTTTTAAGCAGATGTTCGGACTAGCTAGTGTTAGCGCGCAGTATGAACAATACTTTGTTATCTTTTTATCCTATATATATTAGCCACCTGTAGTAATTTTATTTTATTTTTGACAAAAACCTCACTCCCATTTTTTAACTTCACTTTAAACCTCCAAAATCTCAGGGTCAACCTTGAAAGTTATTATCCAATTATAGGTTGTGGCTATAAAATTACATGACAATTACATATATACACTCAATCTTAGTCTCTTATTATTTCATAGCAAGTAACAATGTGTATTAACAGATTGCACTTTTGGTATCAATGTAGAAATATGTGTGGTTCGGACTGTTGTTGTATATAAACTTCACATCCGTCGCTGGTTTGGAAAGATTTCAAAATTCTCTTCGCAATCTTTCGGTCCCAGATTGGGTAATTGACTATAAAAAGGGTTGCTCTATTACCAGTCAATTGGGCTGACAATAAGGTAACAAGAAAACAAAAAAACACAAACTCTAATGTATTTTTTTTTCACTTTCCTATATACATTCATACATTCCTATACGTTTTTCACATATTCAATACATTTTTTTAGCCTTATTGTCAGCCAATGTTCTGATTTTAGAATTTTCCATGTATAAAAGGTGCATTGGAGTATGTATTTTTTTGTGTGCGCGTGCACTTATTGGACACACAATAAGCAAGACCCATTAAAATTGCATTGATTTTTGTGTTCACACCTTTTTATGTGATGTATTATGAAATGATGACTTGTATTAATTTTTGGAAAAAACTAGTTAATTCCAAAAACTAGTTAATAGAACACTCGCTAACTATTATGATTGATGGTACGGATAGTGATAGTCTGTAAACCATTGGATAAGGTTTAGAACTTGCGGTTAGAAGTGAAATTTTCTTTTTGTAGGGCCTCCAACTCAACTAGACAAGTCAAATAATAAATTTATTGTAGTTGCATATCCTAAGGCCTAGTTTCCTTGAAGAGTTGACTAGGTGGGTTCTTTTTCGATTACTAGTTCCACGTCAATTTTTTGTGAATTACTAACTCATATTGATGGGAAGAATCAAAAAATTAAAATTGAAAAAATTCATTAAAAAAATGCCCAACAAAGCCAAAAAACTGTCATTTTTAAGATTTTCTTGTAAAAAAGTTCAATTTTGGTCATTATTCTGTACTATTCTGATTCCTCTCCCCAAGACATACCAATAATCCACAATAATTGATGCGAACCAATAATCCACAATAATTGATGCAAAACCATCATTGATTCAACCACCATCTCACTAAGTATTCGTTACAGATCAAGCAGTTGACCTCACAAAAGCTTTAGAGACAATAGTCGCATAGGTGAAGACAGCGACGAAGGTATGGGCAACAGAGACAACAGATCAAGGAGTAGATGCTAAAGCATAATTACATAGAGAATATCATGCCAAAAACTAGGCCATTGTAGTCGTTATCTAAGTCGACTTGTACTAATTAAGGGAATTCAACCCTTATCAATGTGGAGAAAAGACTCGGTGCATTATCGGGGAGCTCTTGTCACACCTTAAAAAATTTAAAGGATAATTTATAAAGAAAATTCTACGTAGACGGTCAATAAGTCCACGGGCCACATTAAATTCCATGTAAGACATAGAATTATAATAATCAACAGGTTACAGTGATTTACAACAGGTTACAGTAATTTAAGGGTATTCGCAAATCCCAATATGCAAATACATAAGTTTCAATTGTGTTTACAACCTAATTTCAAAAGAGAAAACTTGATTAAGTTACAAAATCACATTAACAAAATATAAGTTCTAAGATGACTAAGTAACTCATCCATTTAGCTTTCAAAACCAATGTATGTATGCACTCCAAGCACTTTATGTCATACTCCTTGACGGGTATCTGCAAATTGATAAGTTGAGCTACACTAGCCCAGTAGAAAAACCATTCTACTTACGCTATGTGTATAAAGATGATAAGTGCACGTGAAATGAGCATGAGACAAACACAATGGTTTGAAAAATACGAGGTTTCATGTTGAAAAGTGATGACCCATGAATGATATATGAATCAAGTTAAAAGTCTATGTGTTAACATTTATAAACTTGTCATTTTCGTTCATGAAAACTTCTTTTATTAAAATCTTAAGTGTTTCAAACGTGCTAAGTACTTAAACTCCTTTTTTTTGTTCACTTCAACTCTTCTTTGAATTTTATCTATACATATGTCGGGAGGTTCCAAGCCCGGTAACCCATACTAGGGTATATACGTCCCAAATACTCTTATCCCGCCTATAAGGATAGTATATTCCGTGTTTCATGTGCCACGTTCACCATGCCCAACTATGCTGGTAATAATAATATATTTCGTGTTTCACAGGCCATGTTCACCATGCCCAGCTACACTGTTAATAACATTATATTATGTATTTCACAGGCCACGTTCAGCATGCCCAGCTACGCTGGTAATAATAGACCAACATTATTATAACGTGACTCTTGCTATCTTAAAACATATCCGTTCATCAACCCCACACACACTCATCCTAAATTTGTAATGTCTCATCTATTCTTTACCATCCCGCCTTCTCTCATCTGCACAAACCATAGTACAATCCTCCAATTCCTCCAACAAGGATCCACGTGTTCAAGGAAATGCCGGTATGTTTGAAAATAGTCTAAATGTCCATCAAAAGCCCAAGTACTCACCAAATTCTCAATAGCGTGTACCAAAAGTTAATTTTCGCTAAGAACACCAAGGTTAGTTCGAAAATGTGTCCAAGTATTCCAAAGAATATTCACGTGTCTAAGAACATATCCAAGTGTCAAATTTAATACCCAAATATAAAAATAAAAAAAACGTATCCAAGTATCCAAATATACCAAAATGTCGTATCTTTCATGAAATATTCCATTTCCAAACGCTTCTCAAAATATTCATTTATTTTTAATAAAGAATCAATCCCTTTGCCGAATTTCGTGGGTTCCGTTCACCCATGGCTAGGGACACACCGAATGGTGGCCTTGGTATTCACATTTTGTCCCATTGTTTATCATTTACATTGAAATGCCAAACCAACTCCTTACATTACCCAAATGTAGCCAAAAATAAGGTTGGAGGGATGTACAATGTGTCAAATATTCAAGGGAATGATAAATGATGAAAATATAATATTTTAGCGTTTTCCAACCAGTTGGAGGTTTGCCCAACTGGTTGGGCCAAGACAGAGACATGAACAAATTTTCAGAAGCGCCCAACCGGTTGGAGGTTTTTGCACGACTGGTTGGGGAAACCTAGATTTTTTGCGAATTTTTTCCAAATCATGAAACTTCATCCCAAGTCATATTTTGATGTTTTAGGCTAAAAATTGGAAGTGTCAAACAACTAATGAAAATGGAGGGAGGGTAAAACAACAATCAATTGCATCAAACAACAACCCAATCCATATATCAAAAACCCAAATTGAACAAAACCCACTTAGGAGAGAAAATAATGATTTTGGGTAAATTGAAGAACAAGAGTAAGATATATGTGACACATCACATAAATACAACTAGAGAGAATAGAATTTGTTCTCTTACTTGAAGATTGAAGCTCCAATGCAAGCAAATATGAAAAACCTAGCTTCCTTGATCAACCCCAACCGAAAATGAACTCTCCCGAGTGATTCCAAGCTACCCCGGTCTCCAAAACATGCGTAGAAGAAGTTTCTTGGGTTGAATCTTGAAGAGATGAGGTGTGGGAGGTGAATTTGTGGTGGGGTTTTTGAATAAACTTGAGAAGAGAATGAAAAAGAGAGAGGTCTAATTTTTAGAGAGGGAGAGACGTGTGTTTGGACCAAAAAAATCAGCCATATACAATCTATATACACCCCAACTAATTGCACTTACACTCCCAGTGTTTCTAACGTGTTTTAAAGGCATCCCAATGCATACACTAACTCTACATTGACCCCACACTACTCTATTTTCATTTCCTCAATATTATTCCGGAAAAATTATACGAATTTATGGGTCCTTACAACTTTGCTCTAGGGTTACCAAGGAAATTGACTTAGGCATATCTCATAAGGTGCTTCATATGGCATCCTCCGGGAGAGATACAACACTTCTAGATGAGAGAAAAGAGTTTTAGTTCCACCATGTAATTTTCATTGGAAGTTTTAAGCTTTTTTACATCTAAAAATTAGGGTTGTTCAAAAAAATCGGTGAACCGTGAATCCAGTCCAGACCGAATCGATCCGCACGTCTTGGATTGTAACCGTGGATAATGGTCCAGACATGGATTCAAAAAATAAAAAACCGTGACTCGCTTTTCGGACACAAATTTTGATTTCGAAATTGTGGATTAATCGATTCAGACCGTGAGTTTGTTTATATATATATATATGCTAACTATCCAATCCGGGATCCCAGATTGGAGGTTTTTTTGATGTTTTGACGGTTTAAAAACATGTTTTTGCATGATCCAAACCATCCAATGTGTTTAAAAAATGTTTTCAAGGGTTCCCGCAAAGAAACCGTCCCAAAAAAATACCGGGAAAGACTTAATCTGAGCAGTTTTTCACAAAAACTGCATATATACAGTTTTATAAAAAACTGCTTAAATCAAGCCATTCCTAGTATTTGTTTTGGATGATTTCTCGCAAGCACCATTGCAAACACGTTTTAAACACATTGGACGGTTCGGATCGTGAAAATTTGATCCAGAACTATGAGTCCTGGACATAGGGATCCTGGATTAGATTGGGCCCCTATATATATAATTTTACCACTTATATAAATATTGTGAATTTGTTTTTTTGATATGAAAGGTTATACTATTATTTCGTATAAAATTTATGGGGTAAACTATTATAGAAATCTTTTACAGTTGTACTATATATATTGAAGTTCTATTTTATATATATATAATTATGATCTCCTAAGAACTCTCTCATGGATCTCTTTTGTGAGTATCACCCCTTTTTTTATTTTCAGTGCCAAATTTTGATTATCCGAACCGTTTAATGTGTTTAAAACATGTTTTCCTAGATTATCACAAGAAATGACCAAAAAAAAAAAAAAAAAACCTAAAAGGGCTTCATCCAATTAGTTTTTTCATAATAACCACACATATACACTTTATCGAAAAATGCTCGAATGAAACCCTTCTATTTTTTTAATTTTTTTTGGGTAATTTCTCGCGTTGACCCTTAAAAACAAGTTTTAAACATATTGAGCACTTCCGATCGTTGTGATTTGACCTTTAAAACACGTTTTAAACTTCTCGGAGTCTGGGATTCACCTTCCCGGCATTTTTTTTATGATCCGAACCATTCCATGTGTTTAAAACGTGTTTTTAAGGGTCCCAATGAGAATTCGCCAAGAAAAAAATATCGGGAAGGGCTTGATCCAAACAGTTTTTCATAAAACTATATATATGCAATTTGTTGTGAAAAACTACTCGGATCAAGCCCTTCCCGGTTTTTTTTTGGGACAATTTCTTGAGAGGAGCCTTAAAAAACTTTTTAAACACATTGGACGATTTGAATCATGCAAAAACACATTTTAAAACTTTCAAAACACCAAAAAACCCCCAAGTTTGGGATCCTTGATTGGAAACTGGGCGTATATATTTATATATATGCAAATTTTCTAGTAAGGACCTCCCGTAAATGAGAAAAAATGTAATTTTTTTGCGTTAAAAATTATTTTTGGGAAATCCGAACAATCCAATGTGTTTAAAAGGTGTTTTCAAGTGCCCACACGAAAAATCTTTTTTAAAAAAATACCGGGAAGGGCTTGATCGAAGCAGTTTTTTTGTAAAAACTGTATAACTTTGAGAAAAACTGCTTGGATCAAGCCCTTCCCGGTATTTTTTTTAAAGATTTCCCTTGTGAACCCTTGAAAACATCTTCTGAACAAATTGGATGGTTCGGATCATCAAAAAAAATGCTCGGATCACAGAGATCTGGAAGACCGAAGTCTGGATAGGAAATGGAAACGCAGTTCTACTTTATATATTGAAGTGTATGTTCAATTTATTCTGATTCCAAATGTTTAAGTTTAGATTTTTTCAATTAATTTGTTGTAATGTTTAATAAGTTTTCATTATTTATTTCCAATGACTGCTCTTTCTCTCTTCTTCTTGATGCTTTATATTATCATCTACTAACCATACAACTGAAGTATTTTGTTTCAATGTTGAGTTTGAGTTTTTGAATGAGTTGATGATTTTTTTTAGAATAAGTTAAAAATTCATAGATAAATCTGGGACCGATTCGTGACTCACAGATTGGATTGGAACTGAACCATGAGACTTTTGGATCGGACACAGATTTTATTTTTGAAAAACCGTGACTTATGAATTAGAATTTGATTCATGCCAATCCAGACCAATCTAAACCTTGAGCATCCCTAGCTAAAACATGGTTGAAATTCATTCAGGGAACTTATTGAAACATGAAACTGTCTTAACAGAATTGAGCAAGTGCTCGGAAATTTATTATGGGTTTGGCTAACGTGTGCTCAATAGACACGTAATAAGCACACAAACAAACAAAAAATCAGAGTAAATCGCCGCTTCAGCCCAAACAAAAATCAAACAAAAACCCGAAAGTTTAAGCCATTTTATTATCAGGCCCAAAGGTTGAGTTTAAGTCTTCCTCAATGTAAGTCAGGCCCAGTTATAAAACCTCCAAAAGCCCACACAAATATGGTAGCACAATTGAATTACTTGTGAACCTTTAGGTCTTTCATTCCAAACAGGAAAAGAAAAGGCTTTGAACGATTGGCATTGGAGTTCAATTTTGCATTTGTTTTTTGTTTTTATCGGTTGGCAATTTGCTCACTCACCAAAAAAGTGGGTGCAAAAGAGCAAATATTGTTCGGAGTTCCCACGAATTTCAATTGTTTATCTTGCAATGCTTGATTTTTTAGCCTATCTTGCACAAAGTATACCTCAATCCCAGAGCCGGCTTATAGGTTTCGGAGGCCTAAATCAAATTTATTAAACAAGGCTCACCCTATATTTTGCATATAAAAATTGGTCAATAAAGAGTCTTTATAAAAATCATTACAAAAGATTTACCATTATAAAATGCAAACCTATAATTATCACAAAAAATATACAACCTCTATAATATTTTAAAATTCATCATTTGACATTTGTCTTCTCACACTTTTAGCGGCAAATGCACTAATAAGTCTTTCATTATATCGGGCCTAGTATATGTCGGTTTCCTAAATAATTGGAGAGCCTTAAACTTTTGATTTTTTTGTGGGCCTAAAGCCCAAGCTTCTTAGGCTTCGTGTATGAACCGGCTCTGCTCAATCCCATCCGTGTAAGAACTTGATAGAGAAATACTTGTCTTGATTCATGATTTTAGACCAAGACTGTAAAACTTAGATCAAGCACGTACTTATAAGATCCAATTAAATTGATAGGCTTCACACAAAGCGAATGATGTTTTAACATATTATAAGCTGTCTTTTCTTAGAGCACCCTACTACAAAATATCTGAATTCTTAATTCAACAAATCAACTCATAAATCAATTTTATATAAATAACCAACTAAACTATAACGTCTTCTCGTAGATGGTCAATATACACTGTAAAGTCTTTTATATTTCATATTATAGGTGATAAATTTATATCAGGTTTTGTTTGAACATTACTATGAACACTCACTAATCCTGGTAATTCACAACAGAATCCTTAATACATCAGTTTGAAATAAAGTGCACTCTCTTTAAGACAAAAATTGGGAAAATCAAGAAAAAAAAAGTATTTTAATGTATTGATATCGTCCTATGACTTCTCTCTAAGCAACAATCAACTCTTTATATACAAAAATAGGAAATGACTACAATACACATCCACTAAAGGTGTGTACCACATGCACTTATTGTATGGTCCAGATTGTGCCACCTCATTGGCAATCGTATCATTTTTAAGTGATTCGTAACTTTTCAGCAATATGATTTGTAACTTTTTTCTGTAATTCGTACTCCCTCTGTCCCAATTTGTTTGCTCACTATGAAGCTACGTGCAATTTTTAAACTATAAAATAATGTATTTATAAAAATAATTTTTAATTTTTTTTGCACCGTATTAAAGTTCTCAATGAGATTCATTAAACAAGATCCATATTGATTAGAAAATTATTTGTGTAAGGACATTATTTTTTAGTTTGAAAATTGCACGTAGTTTCGTATTGAGCAAACAAATTGGGACGGAAGGAGTAACATTTTGGTGTGTTTCGTAACTTCTATATATAAAAAAAAATCGTAACTTTTATAGGGATGTGTATTATACCGACTCAAATAAAAGAGTGAGTATTGTAGTCTTTTCCACAAAAATAAATATCTGTGCAAATGTATTCTTTGAGGTGGTTGTTTGGGAGCTTTGTGATGTATGAGGGTGTAATAGAGGAGAGGTAGTTAGTTATTTGGCGTATCGGTGAGTGCGCATGTAAAGTGAAGACCCATTTTCCTTTTCCCTCTCTTTAGAGCTTTTCTAGACCTCTCTCTCTCTCCCTCTCCCTTGTGTGTAAGTGTATATTAAATTGTTATGAGTCTTGTTATTCTGTGCCTACTAGGTACACAATAAGCACACATAGGGCTATAAAACGAACAGAGTTGCTCGCGAGCAGCTCGTGGCTCAATTCGGTTCGATAAGTAAATAAGCCAAGCTCGAGTTTGATTTTGAGGCTCGTTTAGTTAACGAGCTTGCTAAAACTTGGCTTAACTTGATTGCATAGTCTTGGCGTGTTTAAGGAGTCTCGTTAAGTAAATTACTCTGGCTCGACTCATTAAGGGCTCGACTTATTTGTGACCGAGTCGAGCTTGAGCTCGATTTTTCGGCTCGTTTACTTAATGAGCTGAGCTTGAACACTACAAAGCTCAATTCGGCTCGTTTGCACCCCTAAGCACACATATGAGCCGATTAGGGGGTTGAACACACACACACACACTCCAATTCACCTTTTACATTTTTCAATATATTTACCTACTTTTATAGTATGTGTATTATAAGTCAAACAATAGGACAAAAAAATTTATATATGCGCAAGGCCGGCTCTGGGCATAAGCACAAAAAAGCACCGCTTAGGACCCCCAATTTTGGCCTAATAACAGGGTCCCAAATTGTAAGATGTATGAGGGTGTAATAGAGGGGAGGTAGTTAGGTATTTGGCGTATCGGTGAGTGCGCATGTAAAGTGAAGACCCATTTTCCTTTTCCCTCTCTTTAGAGCTCTTCTAGACCCCCCTCTCTCTCTCTCTCTCTCGTGTAAGTGTATATTAAATTGTTATGAGTCTTGTTATTCTGTGTAACTCCGCCTGTGACGTTCTTAAAGCCTTATCTTTGGATCTCAGCCGGTCCCAAGCCCGGATAAAGGAGGAGGGTTGTGCGTTAGGTAGCTGACAGCCAGCACATAAAAAAAAACCCGTCAGAACCTTATGACATGAACCTTAATTATACAACGAGACATGCTAGGGCGTTCCCTTTAAGCGACGCGTTGTGCCTGCCTTCGGGTGCTTCGAAAAATGGCCAAGGGGCGCCACATCGGCGCCCGGGTGTGGTGATAAGTGAGCAAGGGTTCCCGCGCGTGCCTGGACGAGCGCGGGTAAAGAAGCTAGCCCAGGACTATAGGATCCGCTTAGCAACTTGGAATATAGGGACTTTAACGGGTAAGACTAGGGAGCTAGTTGATACCATGATTAGGAGGAGAATTAGTATAGCTTGCCTTCAGGAGACTAAGTGGGTAGGGGAGAAGGCTAGAGAGATAGAAGACACAGGGTATAAGCTTTATTATACGGGTAAGGATAGGCATAGAAATGGGGTAGGCATCATAGTAGATAAGCACCTTAAGGACTCAGTAGTCATAGTCACGAGGAAAGGAGATAGGATTATTTTAGTTAAGCTTGTGATTGGAGAGAGCATAGTGAATATTATTAGTGCTTATGCGCCCCGAGTAGGCTTGGATGACCTCACTAAAGAGCAATTTTGGGAGCAGGATGGATGATGTGGTTCAAGAGATACCTTGTGGGAGAGAAACTTTTTTATAGGAGGAGATTTCAATGGTCATGTGGGAGTGCAGAGGCAAGGGTATGAGAAGGTACATGGTGGATTTGGATTTGGTGACCTAAATGAAGGTGGTAGGAGGATTTTGGATTTTGCGGTAGCTGGTGACCTTATAGTTGGGAATACTCTCTATAAGAAGCGTGAGGAACATTTAATTACCTTTAAGAGCGGAGCCAATAGAAGCCAGATCGACTACTTCCTTGTTAGAGGCGCATATCGCTTGTTATGTAAGGATTGTAAGGTCATTCCCGGAGAGTGCCTAGTGGCACAACATAGACTTTTGGTGTTAGATATTGGTCTCAAAGGGAATCGTAGGCCGAGAAAAGAAACTAGAAGCCCACGGACTAGATGGTGGTTCTTAAAAGGAGAGAAACTAGAGGTGTTCAAGGAGCGTATGGGCCAAGAGATGGAGTGGGGAAGAGAAGGTGATAGTGATAGTATGTGGAATACAATGGCTGACGGGATTAGAAGAATATCAAAAGAACTTCTTGGGGAGTCGAAGGGGAAAGGTCCAAGCTCTAAAGAGACATGGTGGTGTGCTTGACCAATTTCCTAGACCTAAATTAATGAGTTGCCCCAAGCGTAGGGCGGAGACCGGTGCAGCACAATATCCGGTAAGACCGGAGTCGAATCCACAGAGAAGGTAGAAATGCTCACTAAGTACTCGGGTCACTAGTTTAACACGGCTCTTAGGTGGCCACCCTTTATGGTTTGATTGATGGAATTAACTACACTAAGTGACGTTGACCTGGTTTAAGCTAATTTAAGAGGAAGTACGGTCTTAGGGTTCATAACACGGTGACCAGATCGAGACTGTTCTGCTCCACTTGTTCTAAAAACGGTTGATTCAAGAGAGAAAAAGACACCCTGAAAGATGCGAATCCTTGTGGTCGCCGTTTACCCATGCAATGGCGTTGAACGAGTTTTGGTCCTCGTTCCTCGCGTTACATGGGCTCCGACAATGCCTGGGATCGCCTAAATGTAAATGCTTTAGTAACCTTAAATTGCTTTTTCATTTATCAAGTTCAAAACGGAACAAGACAGATCCGGAACCCGAATTACGCGTGTGTTAATCACCCCGCGACCATACTTATGGATTTACTCACTCATATTAAATTGAACGAATGACAAGATAATGAAATAATGCATGCTTCTATACTTTGAATGTGAATTAAATCGAAAATCAAAAAAAACAACATGGACAAACTCGCGAACAATGATTCAACTTAAAGCAAAAAACGAAAAGTTACCTAACCGTTATGTAAATCAAGCAAATAAATCTTCAAAACTTGAAGGAACAAACTCCGGAAAGCAACAACTTCCCAAGAAAACGGCTGCAAAAACTAGGGAAAATTTTGTGTTAAGTTCGAACCCTAATTTGACCTAAAATCGGTCTATTTATTCCTCCCTCAAGTCAAACCACGCGTGGCAAGTCAACCGGCCGCCTTAATGTTTCGGCATCGATCTGAGCAGGAATACATGTGATCGATATACCCGCGGCCTTCGTTCCCAAGTGAACCACTCTCAGACGATACGGGACAATCCTCAGATCGATACCGAGCCCTTGAAATCTTGACTCGGCCTTGTCCCGGTCATCCCGCTTGGGTCCCACCAAGCCAACACGCCCCGACCGCCATGCACTCACTTCACGCGCACTTCATGACCTGTTTCCCTACCAAATAACCAAACAAAACAAAGACCAAAAACACACCGCATCAAGTGGAAAATGGAATAAAGTCGCGCCTCTAACGCGCTAATTCACCCTACTTAGGCGCTTATATCTACGACATTACGCGCCAATCATGGTGGAATGACGAGGTTCAAAACATGGTAAAAGCCAAGAAGGATTGCTTTAAAAAGTGGCAAAAGGACCGGAATGTGGACAATTTTCAGAGGTACAAGCAGGCTAACAGGGAAGCTAAGAAGGCCGTTAGTGAGGCTAAGTTAAGAGCTTACGATGATTTTTATGCTAGACTTGATAGTAAGGATGGAGAAAAGATCATATATAAACTCGCCAAACTAAGGGAAAGGAAAGCTAGAGACTTCTCTCAAGTTAAGTGTATAAAATGTAGTGATTCGGAGGTGTTGGTGAAAGATGAGGAGATCAAGGATAGATGGAAGATGTATTTTGAGAAGTTGTTAAATGAGAAACATGAAGGAACCTTTGGTGAGGAGGAAGTTGTTGTCCATAGCGAGAAAATAGAATACGAGTTCTATCGGAGGATACAAAAGTTCGAAGTGGCCAAGGCTTTGAAGAGGTTGAAACCGGGTAAGGCCTTAGGACTTGATGGTATCCCCATTGAAGTATGGAGAAGCCTAGGTGACTTGGGGGTGACTTGGTTGACAAAATTGTTCAACAAGATTATTTTATCTAGGATGATGCTTGACGAATGGAGGAGGAGCACCTTAGTACCTATCTACAAGAATAAAGGAGATATCCAAAGTTGCAACAACTATAGAGGTATTAAGTTGATGAGTCATACGATGAAGTTGTGGGAAAGAGTTATCGAGCATCGATTGAGGATGGTGACTACGATTGTGTTTGAGAAACAGTTTGGTTCATGCCCCGAGATCAACTATGGAAGCTATTTACCTACTAAGGAGATTGGTAGAAAGACACAGAGATCAACGGGGAAGGATCTCCATATGATTTTTATAGACTTGGAAAAAGGAAACATGATAAGGGGTGCCTAGAGACATTATATGGTGGGTTCCGAGAAGAAGCGGAGGACGTAGAGGCTATATTGACGGGTCGAGACATGTATGAAGGTGCAGTCACTGCCATTAGATCACCAGCAGGAGAAACAAGTGAATTTCCCATCACAGTAGGATTGCACCAAGGGTCAGCCTTGAGCCCGTACCTTTTCGCATTAGTTATGGATGAATTGACTAGGCATATTCGGGAGGATATCCCATGGTGTATGTTGTTTGCAGATGATATTGTCCTGTAGATGAAAACGGCTTAGTGGTGTTAAGACTAAATTAGAAATTTGGCGGGAAGCATTAGAGTCTAAGGGCTTTGAAAAGTAGGAGTAAAACCGAGTATATATGGTCTCGCAAGTTTAGTGATACCCGTAAATGCGATGAGGAAAGAGTGATGATCCAAGATCGGGGAGATACCAAAGAGGACCATTTTAGGTATTTAGGCTCTATTATTAGCCAAGATGGGAGATTGAAGATGATGTGGCGCGTAGGATCAAGTGGGGTGGCTTAAGTGGAGAAGCGCATCTTTGGTGTCTTGTGTGACAGAGGGTACCAACAAAATTGAAAGGAAAAATTTACATAGAAGCGCCATAAGACAAGGCGTGATCTCTTTCTGGACAGAATGTTGAAGTATAATAGAAGCAACAAGTGAATAAGATAAGTGCTTGGCGGAAATGAGAATGTTGAGGTGGATGTGTGTGGTAAAGACTAGGCGTGATAGGATTAGAAATGAAACAATTCGCGAGATGGTGGGTGTAGCACCTATAGAGGAGAAGTTAAGGGGAAAATAGGTTAAAGGTGGTTTTGTGCATGTCTATACGTAGGCAGTAGGATCGCGGTAGTTAAGAGTGGATATGATAAACTTTGGGTAGAAAGCCGCGAGGAGGGAAGACCAAAATTGACTTTGGATCTTGAAATGCCAAAAGATCTAAGTATCTTTGGGTTTAAGCGATGAAGTAGCGTTTGGCGCGGTACCAATGAAGAAAAGGATTAAATAAAATTTAATGCGATTGATTGGGACGTAAGGCTTGGTTTGGTTTGGTTTGGTTTGGTTAGTCTTGTTGTGCGTGTCTACTAGGTACATAATAAAGCATGCAATTTTGCAAAGCGAGCGGAGTTGCTTTCTTGGCGGCGGCTTCGTGGCTCCAACTTCGAGTTCGATAAATAAATAAGTCAAGCTCGAGTTTGATTTTGATGCTCGTTTAGTTAACGAGCTTGCAAACTTGGCTTAACTTGATTGCATAGTCTTGGCGTGTTTAAAGATGCCGTTTAAGTAAATTGACTTCGGCTGACGGTAGTTAAGGGGCTCGACTTTGTTTGGCCCATGACTGCGGTTTCGAATTTCGATTTTCGCTCGTTCTTACTTAATGAGCCGAAGCCAACACTACAAAGTTCTCAATTCGGGGTTTTTGCACCCCCTAAGCACACACATATGGTCCCGGTAAAGGGGGTTGAACACACACACACACTCTCCAATTCACCTTTTACATTTTTCAATATATTTACCTACTTTTATAGTATGTGTATTATAAGTCAAACAATAGGACAAAAAAATTTATATATGCGTAGGGCCAGCTTTGGGCATAAGCACAAAAAAACACCGCTTCGGACCCCCAATTTTGGCCTAATAACAGGGCCCCAAATCGTAAGATGTTATTAAATACTCTACTTACGCTGATACTTATCAAATTAGCCTTCAATTTTTCCGTGGTAAGTTCTTTGAGCTCTGACCGAGAGGTCTAGTGTTCGATCACTCTCATTTTACATTTTAGAGCCAATACTTTTCAAACACGTACTAAAAGTGCAAAGCATTGCCGGCAATGAGAATTGATCTCACAACCTAAGAGACGAAAACTTCAACCACTTCGAATGACCACTGCACCACAAGACACTTTTGCTCCTCCATTTGGGCAACTGGTATTCATACCCACTCTAAAAGGCCCCATTATTAAAACCTGTTTAGGACTCCGAAAATCTCAGGCCTGTCTTGTATATACGAAAATAATGTTGGACCATTACAATTACTCCAAGTTTCATATATTGGAGTAGCTTTTCAATGAGGCCATAAAATTTAAAGTTTCTTGGTTACCCTATTACTATGTAAAATTTTCTAGAGCAGCCATTTAATATGAAGGATAAAAGTGTGTTATGGACTATCTTCAGGACAAAAAAATACTCCCTCCGTCCCAATTTCTTGGCCCCTTTTGAGAAGCGGGTTTTTAAGGGGTGTGAAAATTTTGTATTGACTATTCTATTTTGCCCCTAAATCCAGTCAATATTACTGTGACTGAATTTGTGAGACTAATTTATTATAGGAAAGTCAAAACATATTCAATATGGATATTATTTGATAGATATCAATTAGTTTTATTATACAAAATTTTCAAAATCATAAAAACCGTTATAAATTAAAAGATAATAGACTAGCCAATTAAGATGGAAAAAATACTTTTTAAGGGTAAAATTGGAAAGTGACCCAATTTTGATGGATGTTTTTAGAAGTGGAAAAAATATTTTGGGACATCCCAAAATGAAAAGAAAGACCAAGAAATTGAGACGGAGGGAGTAATATATGAGCGGAAGAATAAAAGTACTCAAAATAATATTTTTTAATTCAAAAAGTAAGTACGAAGAATGTAACTATTCACATCTTCAAGGAGAATATCTTAATTACGGATGATCCGTAAATAGGGGGTTTGCACCGAGCAAATCTCCACGGTCCATCTCGAGATCCAACGGCTCGGAGCCCGTGCACAAATTTTTTTTTTTTTTACATCTGCAGTGCATTTAAGAAGGAGAGATAGTGTGCACGGCTCTGAGCCGTTGAATCTCGGGATGGACGATGAGAATTTGCTCTGCGCAAACACCTATTTACGGATCATCCATAAATAAAGATATTCTCCATCTTCAACCCAATTCTTTATTCCTATCTCTAATTTCAAAAGGAGTATATTCTTTTCTTTTCCTTTTGAACTGATATTCTTTTCTTTTCAAAAGTCAAAACTCACTTTTTCCTCCAAAATTTAAACTTCGAAGTTTTCAAATATTACCAAAATATATTGACGTGTGGTCTTATATTATAGGTCCCATAATATCTTTGAACTATATTAATTTCAGAACCCTTCTACCTGCACCGACGGCGTTATGGTTCCTAACTGATCGATCCGAACATTTTTTAAATGAAATGGGGTGATTTTGGATCGAATTCATACAGCCGTTCGATTGCCTCGATTCCTACGTGGGCCCACTTAGAATTCAATTTTGAAAAGAATGAACAGCTTGAATTGATCGGTTGGGACCCAACGCCGTTGATGCATTCCCATCGGTACTGAAGGAATTGCCGTTAATTTCATGAATTAATAATGAAGTATGATATTGTATAAGTTATATTTTGAAGTATAGGAATAAAATGAAGAATCTACTTTGAGTAATTTTCAGAAGTGATTCTTCGTTTCGAAGAAAGAAAATAAAGTATGTTTGGAAGCTAATCATTTTTCGAAACGAAACAATGAAGATAAAGATGAAAAAATGAAAGTTTGATCGGAGACGTTCGAGCGACAAAAATATGAAGAGATAAGCTTGATCCTCACCAAATATGAGTTGCCCCGCTGATGGCCAGAGATCCAGTTGACCAGATGATAGAAACAAAACTTTTTTTTTCATAGCCGAATGTCTGGGTCAACTTGCTCTCACCTCGACTAATTCCGAGACTCTGGAAGTAATAAAACTTGTTCCCACCTCTATCGCATATTTTTTGTTTTTCTAGGTTTTGTCTTCTTGTTTAATCAACAAATAAATAATGTATCATTGTGATTTTTTTTTTTGTCAAAAAGAAAATCTTTAACTAATTCTGGTAGAAAAATTCAAAATTATTGGAGATACGTTTATTACAATTATAGTAGTAAGGGGGAGTTTAGCCTATTTTTCAAAAAACTTTTTTGCACGGTTTTTATTTTATTTTATTTTATGTGCGTTGTCATTTTCTATTAATTTTTACCAGATTCAAGTCAAATTTTTACACCATATTTTATGAATCTTTCTCATTGTCTTATATGAACTTTTGCCAACGTTGGTATACTTTCTATATTTTTTTAATTCCTTTTGTCAGACTAAACAATGCGATGTAAAAATATACCTAAATTAAGAGAAAATAACCAAACTCCCTTTTCAAAGAATTTGTAAAAAGTTGGGCCAAAATCCTGAATAACATTCCGGAAATAATAGTAGTATAAATTTGTCAAGAAAAAAAACAAGCGGTAGTGTATTTTCAACAGACCCGACTATGGGTACCGAGTCTACCGACACAATGGAGGTACCAAAAATGTATAGCATGCACCTCATTCTTAAGTCCTACATGAATAATTTAAACCGTTCAATAATTTTGCAAAATTTTCGAATAGTTTTGCAAAAATTCAACATAATTGGATATGCAATATTATTTTAATTTCTCAACTCATGATCCTGAAATCCCATTTCGTTTTCCAAAACATAAATAGTTAACGCCCACTAAAAATTGTGTCGGTTGTCGCTAGGGCTTCACAGCTGTGCATGTCGTCTCTCCTTTTCATCACCGACAACAAACCAAAATTTGTCGGCAGCGTAAAATTTACTCTAGTGAAAAAAATTGGCCGGGACAGGGGGGAGGGGGCAGGTCAGATTTTGAGTGTTTTTGTTGGCTTGAGATCTCCAAATCTGGGATGTCGTGCACCGTGCTTACACTACGGGCCATCCGGTGTCCCGATGGACGGTCCAGATTTGACATCCGGCCCTTTGCATCTTATTCGCCCAGGGTGATTAAATATAGGCCGTTCATCCGGGCATCCCGCAGTGCACCGCATGGTGCAGGCATGGCACTCACCCCGGTTGCCCGAACCCCTCCCCCTGCCTTCTCGGTTGTGCTATCGCCGCCGAGTCTGATCTGAAGTCTCCGATAAGATCCGCCATTCTTCACCGTTGCACGTGTTTCTCAACCTCGATGTTGCGAGTGGCCTAAGTACTAGCCTTTTACCCCAATTATATTCCTCTTGTTTTCCGGTAGGGAAGTGCACGAAAGTGAGTTAACATGGATTGGCAGGCGGATAAGCCCAAACAACTGTCCTACTCGAGATTTGAAGAATTATTATTGTACTGGAAAAATATTTTAAACTTTATACACTTGTTTGTAGGGGTGGAAATAAGCCGAGCTGAGCTTTATAGAGCTTGAGCTCTGCTTGGCTCGTTTACTAAATGAGCTGAAAAACGAGTTTGAACTTGATTTGTTTGTAAACGAGTTGAGTCCTTAACAAACACAGACATGACAAATTACTTAACGAGTCTCTTTAAATAAGTTGAGCTTTTGTGAACATAGCTGAGCTTTATCGAACTCGTTTACTAAATGAGCCTAATTCGGTTCAATTACTAAATGAACCGAGTCTTAACAAGCCGAGTCATGAGTTGCTTGCGAATAGCTCAGTTTATTTGCATCCTTACCTATTTTTCAATAGGGGAGTAAGAGTTTCTGTCTGACAGGGCCAAAACAAAGTACTAATTAACAATATGCAATAATGTAATTTACCAAAACCAATGCGATTGATCGTCATTTATTCATTATTTTTTTTTTCTAATAACGTACAAATTGTCTATTAACAAAAAAAATACAAATTGTCAACAAAAAAAAAAAAGGCGAAATTTTTCGCAGCTACAAAATAATAACAGAAAAAGGGAAAAAAAATTGAGGCCTGGTACAATACCAGAAAGAAAACTTAGAAAATACATCCAACGAGTGAAATTCACCCGGTATGCATTTTCTGGATTTTCTTCACCCGGTATGCATTTTCTGGGTTTTCTTTCTGGTATCAAACACTTTTCCAATAAAATCAGTTCTTTTTTGCTTCCTCCCCACCATATTCTAAGTAAGCCTTCTTTCTCCTGTCAGCATTGGCTAACAGACAAATCACAAGAAAACAAGTGGCATAAATCCCATGAACCCTCCAATTAGTCTTGGGCGGTTGACGCAGGACAACTCTATGAAACACCGTCACGTAACAATGCAGCCCAACAGCAAAGCCCACAAAAGTCTGGCCCAGGCCCAACATCTTCGAGCCCAGCCCAGAGTCAGTTGCAAAAACCAACACCAAGTACATCAACAGCAGCAGAAGGTACAACACATAAGCCAGAGTCTGCAACACTTGTAACCAAACGTAGGTGGACTGCGACGTAGCGTAGAAAAACCTCAGCGGCTCGAGCCCGGTCACCAGGGATGACAAACAGAGGATAGAGAAGTATATGGAGAGGTAGAGGTGGATGAAAATGAGGAGTTTTTGGATAGAGAAATAGGCTTTGATTCTGGTGAAGATGAGAGAGACTAGAATTAAAGGGACTATAATGAAAACAAAAGAAATTGCAGAGGCAATTGTGGGGGCATAATTTGTACCCACGAATGGTTTGAACCCTTTTGCGATTTGCTTATGGCTTTTGGTCAGGTAAATTTTGGAAGTGGTTGAAATCTTCTCTAAATCTGGAAAGAGTGTTTCTTGTAATTTGGAAGGCAGGTCTCTGAAATCTGCAACCAAATCATCTTCATCTTCTTGGTCAGCCCAATTGGGTTTGGTTTGGATCTTGTTTGGTTTTGTTTTTTTCTCTGTTTCTGGGTTTTTGGATTCGATCTCATTTAGAGTCTTGTCTAATTGGGTTTTGGACTGTTTTGTGGACATGGGTTTTGATGTTTTGTTCTTGGTTGAGTTTGGTTTGAGTAGATCCAAGGTTTTCTTGGCTAGATTTGAATTGGGTTTGGTTGAATTTGAGGCTTTTGAGGTGGAATTAAGCTTTTTGAGCTTAATTTTGATGGTAGGAATGGTTTCTTTGGCTGAATCCATACTGGGTTTCAGAAGCTTGGTCTTGTTTTTGGTAGATGCTGATGTGAGGCTCATAAGCTTTGTTTGGTTTTTCGCCAAACCGGATGTGGTTTTCAACAAACTGGTCTGGTTTTTGGCTGAGTTTGTGGTGGTTTTGATGGATTTGGTCTGGTTTTTGGTGGTGGGTTTGATGAGTTTGGATTGGTTTTTGGTGGCGGCGGTGAGCTTTTTCTTGATTGGTTGATCTTCATTCTGTACCTCAAATAATAACATTCTTCTTGTACTGATGGACTCACTGGTCAGAGAGTGGGCTTCGGTGTAGTAGGCAAAAACTAGCACAAAAGTGAAGAAACACAGAGCAGCATAAAGGACTACCTTTCTGAAACTCAAGTACTGCAGTGGAGCCATGTTTAGTGAGATCTCTGTAAACCTATTGGAGCTTCTAAGAGTCAGAGCCCCAGTTGTTTGTGAATTTTATGGA
Source organism: Vaccinium macrocarpon (assembly GCA_022606695.1). Classification (NCBI taxonomy): domain Eukaryota; kingdom Viridiplantae; phylum Streptophyta; class Magnoliopsida; order Ericales; family Ericaceae; genus Vaccinium; species Vaccinium macrocarpon. The sequence continues at coordinate 35,580,430 of CM040180.1, read as the reverse complement.
GGAGAGAGAGAGAGAGAGAGAGAGAGAGAGAGGCATTAAAGATGGATAGGTAGGTGTGTATGTGAAAGCTATGATAAGACTTTAATGGGAAGAAGAAATGAGGTGAGTAAACGAAAATCATCAGTCACATGGTGCCACTCTGCAGTGGACAAACCTTACGCGTTTTAATGTCTCGCTTTCTTTCATGAGTCATGTGAAAGAGTCAGAGAGTATATTTCAATGCATCTCTATATCTCTATTTTAGAGATTGAATGTGAAATTTTTATGTAGGAATTTATCGTTTTGTAGAGATTTTGTCGCCAAATTTTTAAAAAAGACGATGAGTCACCCTAGAAAAAATACAAAAAGTTGAAGAAAGTAGAGGATAAATTACAGAAGCTCCTCTCAATATGTCACATCTGATTTCTAAAATAGAGATATAGAAATGCATTGAAGATGCTCGAAAACATTTTCATCGGCACTTGTTAAGTAATAAACCAAAAATCTGCTCATGTTTAACGTTGGTGGTTGGGGTTAATTCCGTTGTTGGCGTTTGTTTGGAACTTAGGGAAAAGAAAATAAAACAAGGGAAAGTTAGATTTTTTTCTCTGACATTGTTTGATTATGGGAGAAAGAGGAGAAAAGAAAATTCTAGTACTGTAAATAGTGCGATTTTTTCTCTTATTTTCATCCTATTTTCTTTTCTTCTCTTTTTTCTCACTTTCTATTAAATTCCACTTAAGAAATTTGTTTTCTTATGCCTTACGCCTCAAAATTTACAAGGCCTTGTGCTAGTGATCAGTCGGATTGGTCTTACATGTACTAGTAAATTGATGATCTCGATACAATGACCTAGTTTATTTATTTAAAAATATAAAATGCACAGTCGGTCTCAAAGTTTTATATAATCTGAAATTACCATCTCTATAGCTCCTCTCTCTCTCTCTCTCTAAGTTGAATCTTATGCGGTTATTATTATTTTCATGGTGTCTACTGTAATCTTCAATTTGTGCCTAATGGGTACACAATATAAGTGACCCTTGCTACCAATTATTTAGGGGTGTTTTCAGTCTTGTTGCAGCAACTGAAGCTGATAATTAATTAGACTTTAGAGTTTCCTAAATTTTCAACTTTTTTCTAGGGGTGTTCAAGAAAACCAACCTAAACACTTAATCAATCAGATTCGTCTTATTTGGCTTGGTTCTACGGTTCATTGTTCTCATTATTATTCTAAAAAAAATAAGAACCATTGATTTTAATTCAATGACTAGTTATCACTATAAAAACATAGTCAAAACAGAACCGAACGATTTCGTATTAATAAATATGCTAATACATATAATTGTGTGTTTTGATTTGGTAAGTTAATTTTTTTCTTGAGAAGTTAATCAATTTTGAGGAGAACCTGAACAAATAAGAATTGTTAGTGTTGAGTACTCACGAATTCAATGCCCAATTAAATTCTTTTCCTACTCCAGTACTTTCCCAATTGGTTTTGGAATAAGATTCATATGATTGTTTAATGAGATCTTCATAAATTTCATTGTAAATTGTAAATGGGAAATACTAAAAGCGATGCAGGGTTGTTTGTCTGCTTGGCTAGTCAAGCACAAGCTAATTTTTTTTTTTGATCGAAGCACAAGCTAATTCATAAGTAGATCTTTTGGACTTTGATTACCAAGGAATAGAAAATTTACAAGTAAAGTCAGAGGATTGGCAGTCTGTTGCTGTCATTTTATATGTATATGTTTACAATATCTACGTTTCCACTATACCTATGATGTACGTAGCACCTGGTTTCCAGTTGTGCAAAGTTGTTAGATTGGTCTATAAGAGCTGAACCAAGAAAAATGATAGAAAAAGCATTTTATGCGAATTCATATGTTTTGAAAAAATGTTTGGATGCTAATTGAATAGAACAAGAACCAACCAAAATCGGACCGGTCGCCGCATAGTTTGGTTTTGAACTTTTAGAATGGTTTGGTTCCAAATTTACTAGAGAACCGTACTTGGCGGCGGAGCTAAGAATCAAAGTTCGAAGGGAGCCAAATTATGAGATAATTTGGTTTCGATGATTTTTTCATGACTAAATCCATTCATTTAGTTTTTTATGAGACAGTTTTGATAAATTAAAAAATGAATCTTGAATATTGTTATTATCATATCATTCAACGAATGCACATTGGCGGAGGGGAGGGAGCCTAGGTCTAGTGTGGGCCCGGACTCAATTTTTTTTATTTTATTTTGAGTTTGCCTTTATAAATGATCTTATGTGAAATATTCTCTTTTGAATCTCTCTCATATATTGTAGATAGCATTTAATTCTCATCTAATTAATTCAAAATTATGACAATTCCAATACAATGGTGAAATGAAATGTCTAGTGCAAAAAATAGCCACCTTTGAATGCATAATGTCCAAAATTCAAAAAGTGGCTAAACAATGGCCCATAAGCATTATACAATTTTTAAGGTTGTCTTGCTTATTTCTCTCTGTAAATAGAACCCAAAATGTAATTCGAATTGGAGAATTTGGAATAAAAGATATCCTTTCTCATTGGAGCATATTGCTAGAAGGAAGTTTTAAATAGACATCCAGTACCAATATTACCATTATGATTCCATTCTATAAGATCCGCTAAGACAATTCAAACAATTATTATTATTATTATTATGACAAGGAAAATGTAGATATTCCATTATCACAAATCAAGTTACAATAACAAATTACACATCAGACAACCAAGAGAAACTTGGACTACAATGTGCGAATAACGCACAAACCCAATCCGACAATGGACTGACGCGATGCCAACTAGCAAGGAAAACCACGGGCCGACCCGGGAATGTTGTCATTTCTAGACATTACGATCCCCACCAACACGGCCGTGGCCGGCAAGCACACAACAAACGATCTACATCTCCGGCCAATCACAACAACAACTAAAACGAAAAAACAACAATTCAAACAATTATTATGTATTGATAATTTATGTAAGTAAATTTCTTAATAATTATGTTACCCTTTTGTATTATTTTTAGTACAAAAGTTCCACTGCGAATGCAATATCATTATCGCATGATATAATTCATCACAATTTAGTATTCTCGAAATGAAAATTGTTCTTACATTTTAATTATTCTCGAAATTTATAATTGCTTTAAGAATATCTACAATAATAATAATAATAATAATAATAATAATAATAATAATAATAATAATAATAATAATAATAATAATAATAATACACTTCAAAATAAGATTTTTTCCCCCATTGGATCCCTCTAGTTATGTACTTCCTCTTTCCCTTTTTTAGTGTCGACTATTCTATTTTGTGTTGTCCCTTAACAGGTGGAGTATTTATTTTGGAAAATAATGGGTAAAAATTTGTACAAATAAAAGTTGGACGTGAAAAGTGAATGATGATACATCTTCAATACTAATAAGTTAGATTTACGAAACAATACACTTAAAAAAGATACAGAGGGAGTATTTTCTTTCCTTTTGAAATTACACGCAGTAGAATAGGAAATTTTGGAACAGAAATTCTAATGGTACAAACTATAAAATAAAAGTTACTGAGGCCGAAGTGAAATCTCAAAATAAAATCCAGGGGACCAATAAATTAATGTAGTCCTAAAATTCCTTCAAAATCTTCACAAGTGGCTTGAGAAGACTTTACCTGTCACCTTTCAACCAGCTCCATAAAGAGAGCTTTGATTACAGAATACAGACCGTGGATCTGGTTGACAATTTACAATTTATTGGAAGGTCAAAGATAAAGAGAATAAACTTGACTCCCCTTATACGATATGCAGACATGCCTAAATATGGAGACTTGGGGCTCATAAATATTGACTAATTGGTAGGAGCATTACCTTTTTTTCGATAGTCAGGAATGTCCAAGACGGTTTACTCGTACCTCTTACCCATGCCTCAATTTTTCTGTTGGATTTAATTTAGGTCATTAACGCTAAGACTAAGTCATTCATACGTGAAAAATTAAAATGTTAGCCTGATCCCAAAACTTAAGCTTTAATTAATTTCGTGTGATAAAACTCACTAACCAACCGAACTAACTTTGACGCCGCTTACAGGTCATTATGTTGGCACCTACTGCACGGAAATCTATGAACCCTTCTACATGCACAGATGGTGCACAGATGGGTCTAGTGGACCAACTTTTGGGTCCCACATGGTCGATTCGAGCCGTTCATTAATCTCAAAATTAAATTCCGAAGGGCCCATGCAGAGATCAAGTCGATCGGATGTTCCTAAGTGCTCGATCCAAAGTCACCCCATTTCGTTCAAATTTGAATGAATGGCTCGAATCGGCCGTATATGACCCAAAAGTGGGTCTCCGAAACCCATCTGTGCACCATCTGTGCGTGCACATATGTCCATGTCGTTTTACCAAATCCATTGAGTTGAATAATGTCCACTTTTGACTCTACAATTGACGCATCTTAACTAAGATGACCAGTATCCAGTTCATAGATTTTTGGTAAACAATCCGTACATAATTATATGCTTTTAAAATTGATTAGGATCTGGCAAATCTTCCTTCTGTTCTGTAGTTAACCATTAGCTGAATTAATTGACTTTAATAAGGTGTGTTTGACTGCCTATGATTTATAGGGGTGCACGCGGTTTAGATTTGTGAGTTTTTTAGAAATTAAATAACCGGATCAGTTGAGAATCCAAACTTAACTGATATATATATAACCTAACCAAAACCGAATAACAAGATTGGACCAGTTTTGGTTTGATTTCGATTTTATTTCCAAACACTATTGTATTAGTATGGAACCGGGGTGGGTGCGATGCACGTAGGTGCCGTGCACCGTGCGGTTCACTACGGGCCGTCTGATACCTGGATGGATGACCCAGATTTGAACACCCTGCACGCGCTAATGAACAGATAGGAAGCAATTCAGACGGCTGAGATTTTGATCACGCTGCGTGCATTAGTGAACAGATAAGATGCAATTTGGACGGTTGCGCCAATGAATAGATAGGATGTAAAGGGGCAGAGATCAATTTCTGGGTTGTCCATATGGGTATTGGACGACCCATTGTGCACCTCACTAGGAAGTGAAATAGTAAAAAAAGGATTGAATGTGTATACTATGGACCTGTTTGACCGACTCATTTTTGCATTTTTCGATTCTTATTTTTTAATTTTGGATGTTTGGTTGTCCAATCCTAAAACACGTTAAGCCAATACTTATTCTCAAAATTTGATAAGGCAAAAGTAGGCTGAAAAGAGTTTTTTGACTTCTCATTTTTCACGTTTTTCATTTTGATAAGCCAAAAGGGATCCAACTACGGGTACAGAGGTTGGGGTACAAAGAATGTACCAACCGTGTTCGAGGACCCACTTTTGGGTCCAAATTTGTTTGAAACCGTGAGACTTTGATTCTAGCACTTCTAACCGTCCGATTGAGCTAAAATTTTGTGAGGCCCCTCAGAAAAATGTTTTAAGAACAATGAACGGTTTGGATCACTCGTGTGAGACCCAAAAGTAGGTCCCCGAACACGGTCGGTACATTCTTTGTACCCCAACCTCTGTACGCATATGTTTACCGAAACCAAAAGATGTACAAAATGTGTATGCACATATTTCCCAAATATTACTCTTGTTGCAAAATGCATTCTGCACATTTCTCTCAAACACTTCTACTAGACAAAATACATTTCGACCATAATTCAAAAAGACAAAAAGCTAAAAGTTGAAAATGAAAAGCTGAAAAGGGCCTCCCGAACACCCTCAATGTGAGAAGTATTCTAAATGTGCGTCCAATAAGCATGGTAATTAACTACTCCTATAAAATTTCCAATAAGCATGTGTTTCCTAAAAATAGCTCATAAGTTGACTCTTAAGGTTTACACTTAAGTCTAATTGGGGTCCATTTTTCACTTATAGAGATTGCTAAATTTAAAAAGCATATGTGCACTCAATGTGCTAGCAAGAGATTGCTAAATTTAAAAAGCATATGTGCACTCAATGTGCTAGCAAGAGTATTCTCTATTTTGTGAAAAAAAAATTGTTGTCTTCATTTTTCGTCCAATTAGTATTTCTTATCTTCAGTTGCACTTCACCATACTTAAAATGACACAAAGCTATACTTGGTTTTATCGGTTGATCATAGGTTGGCCAACCCTAGGTTTTTCCCCCTTCTCGATTTACAGAGGAGAGAGAGAGAGAGAGAGAGAGAGAGAGAGAGAGAGAGAGAGAGAGAGAGAGAGAGAGAGTTCTCGATTTGTTTTGTTTAACAAAGGAAAGGGTAAAAGCAGTGAGACTAATGGAAAATTATCCAGTGCAACAAAGTGAAAGCCCTAATCAGTGTTTCGAACGGATATACCAACGGCTAAACAAAAAAAACATAATTAAAAAATACTAGTTTGAAATGGGGGTTAAAAAATTTGATAACAACGGGGTTGAAAATAACGTATATAGTTGAATTGAGGTTGAAAATGTAATTAAAAGTGAGGTGATGGAAAAGTTAGTTAAATTTGGAATTGTTTGGTTCTAAAATAGAACCAAGCACTGGAGCATGGGTTCTATTTTAGAACTAAAAATCACTTTTTGGTGCCAAAATATAGCAATGGCTATAACTATTTTGACAATTGCATTAGCTATGCTCTAAGGGAGATTTGTTTTAAAACTGCATTGGTTTTTGTATTCATATCTTTTTATGCGATGTATTGTGAGAGAGTGACCTATCTTAGTTTTTGAGAAAAACTAGTGAAAAGTTGTGGAGCTCACACAAATATACATTGGAGTTGAAGGCGATACTCCAAAAGCAATTTGTAGTAATTCATTCTTGAGCCCCACGTCAAGTGTGTGGTGCAAAAACAAAAATTATCGGGTTGTCTTAGGGCATCGCACTGTGCACCAACATCATTCTCCACTACATATTCTTGTGGGATCCACTATTAAGTGTGGACCCACAAAAATACATGGTGAATAAAGGTGTTGGGATACGGCTAGCGTTACAAGAGCCACCCACCAATTACTCGGTGCAAAAGAGGTTTGATCATCACTTGGTAGTGGTCAACATTAAATATTTTATAAAATTGTTTGGGCACTATGGCCGTTGCCACAAGAGCCACCCAATAAGTGCAAAAGAGGCTTGGACATCAGTTGGCGGTACTCAACATTAAATGATTTTTATAAAAGTGTTTGGGTATGAGCACAATGGCTAGTGCTGCAAGGGCCAACATATAATTACTCAGTGCAAAAGAGGCTTGAACATCACTTGGCGGTGCTCAATATTAAATAATTTTTATAGAAGTGTTTGGGCACTGTTGCCGGTGCCGCAAGGGCCACCTACTAATTACTCGGTGCAGAAGAGGTTTAAACATCACTTGGCGGTTCTCCGCATTAAACAATTTTTTCTTTCCTTTGGTGTCAATCATATTTTACTATTTCCGGGCCAATGTTAAAGGGCATAACCAAGCACGGGTAATAGTATACTAACTTGAATAGATGTAAACCTGTTAGAAATTTCTGTAATAAAGTGTGGCTATGCAAGTGCCAAGAAAATAGTTGGTTGGGTTTTAACGCCATGAATAAGAGCAGTTAGGATTAAGGCCTCCTTTGCCTAAATACAAAAAACTAGTTTTTTGGTTTTTGTTTTTATTTAGGAGTAATTTTTTTTTGTATTTGTTAGTTTTTAGTCTATTTTTTGTGGTTTCTTGCTTTGTCTCGACGAGAGGAATCTAAAAAGTATAAAATTATTAACCAAACTTAAAGTTTTGTGAATAAAAACGAAAAATTATGGCAAAAAGCCGATTTTTTGGTTTATTTTTCGTCTTTATTTAAAAAACTTTAAGTTTGACTAATAATTTTATACTTTTTAAATTTCTCTTGTCGAGATAAGCCAAGAAACCACAAAAAATTGACTGAAAACTAACAAATGCAAAATTTTGTTTGAATAAAGACAAAACCAAAAAAACCAAAAAATCAATTTTTTCAATTTACCCAAACCACCCCTGAGACAGGATCATAAATCATAAACATTTTAGTGTTTTGGTTTGAAAAACATAGGGTATACTAATTTTGTTTGCTCTCTCTTCTTCTTTTTTTTCGAAGAAAGAATTTCATAGGTTCAGAGGAAAAGAATTAGGGAACCTCGGAAAATATTTACATGCCCAAAAAGAAACATTCGAAATAGAAGTCATAGAATATCCACACGATATTTACGATAATTAAACATCGGATGTTGTGAAACCTGATAGGTGTCTTTGGTGACCGTCGTCTTAACGTCTTGCTGGGTTGAACCCCAGAATGAAATGAAGACTCGCTTGAGCTCCCTGATCGTTCTGCACAAACAACACCCGTCGTTAGCACGTACCTAGGAAGGCACTCCAACGGCTAAGTGACAAGTTGCTTGAGAAGGGAAAGTACCGAGAGTAATTGGGAGGAGAGTTGTGTGTACTCCTTTGGGTACATTTTTATAGAACATCTTAGCTTTCCATTCAGGTCATGAAAACCACTCCGGATGAAATCAAATATGATGCATTGGATAAGACGGTTAAAAGGCATGTGCATGAGTGGCCTTCCGTGAATCACATGGGTTTAACCAGCAAGGTTTAGGTCCGGCATAGCCAAACAGATCGGTTCGAACCCAAACAAAACGAACAATGAGGAGTTTTCTGAGTACCCCGAAGTAGGATGGCCTGGGTCGATTGTTTGGCCAATCCCCACCGTTCGGCCCATGCCAACAAAACCTCTACTCTGGTTCGTAGTTGGTTCGGTATGCGTGGGTCATGTTAACCGAGCCTATGGATTGTACTCATTTGGCCCACTACACTGTCCATTTTCAATAAGACTATGCTTGATCATATGACTACTAATATCCAATCAATTTCTTATTTTATCCTTTGTGACCAACTTCTGTAATTTGAATAGCTTGGATCACGATGGTATAGCCCATGGCTATGAACTGGACATGATACAGTCAAAATTGGATTGCATGCAAAAGGATTAAGTCCTAAACAAAAGCCACCTAGCCTCCTCTAGTATTTTTGGAAGCAAAACTACATGTGTGCACGAGACATGCCTTACAGAGGCAAAATGAAACAAGATGGGTACATGACTACGACCTAGTAGTTCGGCTCACCACGCGACCGAGTTCTTGACTGAATAATTTTTCATTGTGCATTGAGTATGACCTTTTACTTGAAATTTGAGCCGTTGAAAACATATTCGACGACAGCCCTGATGCCGTCCACTAAGGCCGATCTCCAAGCGTGCTCTCTAGCACCCCTGGGTCCCCTCTTTCCCCGAATACACTGCTACCCGAACATGTCTTTCTGGCCCTAGCAGAAAGATAGCAAATGCATCCCAAAAAGGTTAATAAAGGCACGATAAAGGAATATAAATCCAATGGGCAGAAGGAGAAGTAGGAATCTTCCAAGAATTAACATCCAAATTACACATTTACATTGATGATAACCTAGAATCACGAGCAAATGTGCCTACTGCCTACACAGAATGAATAGTTGATGAACCTAAAAACTTTTTGCTTCCTACCAATAACAGGCTGTCATTGGAATTAGACCCCAACATGTCTGTTTTGGAAAGAAAGAAACTACTCTGAAAGCACATGAAGCAATGCGAAAAAAGAATAAAAGGGTATGAGAAAAAAGTCTGTGAGCACTTTGTCGAACTACGCTTTATTAAAGCACTTGCACAATTGCATAAATGTGGATTCAAGACTATGGCCCCATTCCCGGGGAAAAATTATTCTCCGGATTTTAGGCACTGCCTCGTGGTGCCCCAACACCCTTTTCACCACACATTTTCATGGAGTCCATGTGTAACTGTGTGGTTGAAAAGAGTGTTGAGGCATCATGTGTCGGTGTCCCAAGACCACGGAATAGCTACTCCTTTCGGTCCTTCCCATGATGTTTTGAGTTTTCTGCTCTTCTGACAGAGTTCAAATAGTCAAATAGCTGTGTCCCAACGCTTTTGGATTCAAGCTGCCAATAATTAGCTGCTTTCTGTTTGCATTCATGGCTTTTGGATTCAAGTTGCTAATAATTAGCTGCTGCTGCTTTCTGTTTGCATTCATGGTGGAGGAGAAAAATTGCTATCAATCATCTTTTGCTTTCTTATTATTTTTTTAACCCAGTTTCTCTGCAGTTCAGGTTCGGACCGACAACCAATGGTCTGGATTTGTGAAAAATTCATACCAGAAAGATACTTTTCTTTGATTCTTGCAGCAAATCTAGACCAATTAAAACACTTTTGAACTACTGCAGAGATTGTTCTTCTAGCAACCCATTCACAACTCAAGGATCATAATGACAGTTAAGGTTGACATAAAAAAGGAAAAAGTGAAATAGTCCTTAATCGAACTGCTTATAATCCAGCAGAGAGAAGAAAATGAATTCAGAAGTATCAGAGAGTTAACCCAAATATTATTGATCGAAAACAGACTTGCCTTCAGCTTACGGCCCTTTTTATGAAAACGAAATCTGGATTTGAAACGTCTTGGGAAAATATAAACAGTTTAATTTCAGGGCATAAACGAGAATCCAACGATTTTAACTTTAAGATGCTGAAAAGCATTTTACTGAATCATAATAGACATCCATAAGCATATAAACTTGTGTGTTTAGTAAGAGTAAGATGTTTTTTTTTTTTTTGGTAAGTAAAGTTTATTTCACCAAAAGAAGCACGAAGCGAACAAAAGAACAACAGGGGCATCCCCCTGGCAGACTATACAACAAAAGCAAAAGGTCTAAACAGGACCAAACAATCAAAATCCAAACAAGAGAAACCAATCAACAATTGTTAACAACAAAAATTCTAGAATCCAAAAGTCAATCATCACAAAGCTGCCTGTTTTGAGCAGAGAATTTAACAGAGGACCAAGAGCTAACCTTAGCACGAACGGAGTTGAGAATAGCCAGAGTCACCCCATCTACATTCTTGGATTGACCTTGAAAAATCCTCTTGTTATGCTCACCCCAAAGGATATAAACGGAAGCTGCCAAAGAGAGATTATATAGAGAGTCACGCAAGGTTTTCCCTCCTTGATGATGGACTGCCCAATCCAATTCTTGAGCTAAAGGCTCAACTGGTCTAGCAATCTCATTCTAAAGTAAAACTTGTTTCCAAATCAGAGAAGAAAACTGACAATCAAAGAAAAGGTGGCTATGAGATTCCATGTCAGCTAAACAAAAGGAGCAATGAGGTGGAACCACCATACCCCAACTAACCAACCTATCCTTAGTAGACAGCCAACCCAAAATAGCCAACCACTCAATGAAGCTCCATCGAGGCACTCCCTGACCAAACCACACCACAGAATGCCATGGTTGGAGGGGATTGCGATGCCTACTAGCCTCCCAAGCAGACGTGGCTGAGAAGTTACCATCTGGAGTTAAAGTCCAAGTAACCCTGTCAAGAGTAGATGGATTAGGGAGGAAATATGTAGGAGTTTTCCCTATGATATCCCTAATAACCCTATTACGCAGCCTAGGCCATTTCTAGCGACCATGGTCAATGATAGATGACACTTTAGCCATTAAAGCTCTGCCTCTAGGTGCCACCCCAGAATCCCCAAAACGTTGGAATAAAGCCCCACAAGGATGCCAGTTATCAGTCCAAAGAAAGGTGTCATTACCATTAACATTACCAATAGCAAACTTAACCCAAAACTTGCACAAAACTCTCAGCTTCAGAAGATTCCTAATTACCCAAGAAGCTTCAGTAGGAATAGGAATCCCCCACAAGCTCTGACCTTTGAGAATATAGACATGCACCCATTTCACCCATAAAGTATTAACTTTTTTACTGAGAGCCCAGAGGTGTTTCATGTTGATAGCCCTATTCCACTCCTTCATGGATCTAAAGCCCAAACCACCCTCATTCTTTGGAACACAAAGGGAGGACCAGCTGACTTTCACACCAGTATGCTTCATCTCAGTTCCAAACCAAAGAAAAGCACACAAAACATGCTCAATTTCCTTAGTGATTTGACGAGGAAGAATGAAAATGGCACTCCAGTAGGTTTGGATATTGAAGAGAACATATTACACAAGTTGAGCCCTACCCCCATAAGAAAGAAATTTTTGAGTCCAGCTAAGGATACGTGCCAGAATTTTGTCTTTCAACACAGCACAATCAGATGAGGTGAGCCTGGAACTAATCAAAGGCACCCCCAAGTACTTCACTGGCAGATGTTCTTCAGGAATCCCCAATAGAGCAGTGAAAACTTGCTTATCAAATGGAGAGACACCAACAAAGTAAACAACACTTTAAAGCAAGTTAGGCTGCAACCCAGAGAAGCCATGGAAGTCCTTTAAGGTCTTCAACACAACCTGCAAGGACCCCGGATGAGCACTGCTTAGAAGGAAAAGATCATTAGCAAAAACCACATGAGAAATCGCCAGAGCCTGACATTTAGGGTGAAACTTGAAGTCCCCAGTTTCTATGTTGCTTTGTAATAATGGTGTGATTAGTGTCATTTAGGGATTAGCCAAATAAGATGTTATCATCAACCGATGATGAGTTTACCTTTTTTTAGACAAAAGGCTATTTCGACAATCGAAATAGCTCATAACCGCAAGCCTTGATATCTGCTTTAGCAAATCAAGTCCACTCCCAGGTGCACACAACTAGGATTTGCATTCTGATGGATTGAGTTAAGAGTGAATTTTCTTGTTGAATGATTTTCAAGTAATTGTTTATGTTAGTCAAGTTTTTTTTTTTTTGGAACTGTATGTTACTTGTAAAGTTAGAAGATAAATCTCAAGAGATTGTTGAAGATAAATCTAGAGAGATTGTTGATATGGTGTCATCAATGATCATGTGATATCACAAGTACAACAAATTTTTCAATCTTGAAATCAGTAACTTTCTTAAGCTACGAGAAAAAGTAAATTACCGCATGTATTTTACATATTTTGTAGCATTATATAATGCAATGAAAACAATAAACGCATCCTGTAGGAAAAAGGGTGGGCGGGGCCCTTGCTCTGCCCCATGTATACGTGGGAATCGGATAGAAACTACAATGTGAACAAATGCTCATCAAAGAGAATGTTCCTATTTGCAACAAATCCAATGGATCGTGATGAAGAACTGGTACAGTCAAATTGTACAACAGCTAAACAAATCATTGTGTTAGCGGATAAATTCTTAGAAAAGACATAAAGGTAACAACAAGCATAATATGATCTTTTACTATAAATTTGGAAGGATGAATGGTAAGCCCATACCGAATTTGGGAGCACCTTCGACCTTGTCACCTGTGGGATCAACCGAACTAAAAGAAATGTCATCGGACTCATCCACAGCGCGCAACACCACACCATCCAACAAATCAATCCTTGATTCCTCATTGGGAGCACCTTCTTGGTGAATGCTGTTCGCAAATGGGGTTGTTTGCCAATGACTTTCATTCATTATTCAGAGCGTGAGAAAGCAGTCTCTTTGCAACATTCTCATCAAAATCTAGTCTTTCCTCTCCTTCAATTTCCCTTGCAATCACACCTGCTTCCTTTCTCTGCATCTCCGACTCTACTAAAGCATTCATTCTTGCCCGCTCTCTGTCTCTTGGATAAGTACAGTAGAGTAAGGAATAGATGAGGCAAAATATCACATAAGGAATGCCAATTGCTGAGTAAAGAGCCTTGGAAAGAGGAGCGGCATTTTCTCTATCTGTTTCAATTTCTTCAGAGTCTGATGAGCCTTTTTGAACTGGTTTGTAACCAAAAACATGCTGAGCCAGAATCCCAACTAAGGGGGGAGCGAATGAAGATAGTATCGACTCGAAAGACTGATCCAATGCATAGATAGCTGTTCGACATCTCTCAGGAACTATCTCTGCAAATATTGGACTGGACAAATGTCAACAATGAATCATTAATTGAAGGTTATTAATACCTTCAATATACTGTATCGCTAATCAAATCCAAGATTGGCCACAACTCTAGAGCCTACAATATACCACATGTTGTTTTAAAGTTTGATGCATGCTTGCTTATACGCATGAAGAGACCGAAGCCACAAATTTGATCTCTTTCAAGGCTAGCTTCCGTAAAGGAACATTAGATAATGAAGAAATTTGGCGGAACAAATAAATGAATACCCAAGAGTAGAATGTGAATTAATTATTGTCAGTTAATTTTTTGATCCACTTAAGAGTTAAAATTATCATATGCCTACAAGGGTTGCAACTTTATGAAACAAGCCACGACTACGCCAATATCAGCTCATATAAAAATAACAAACAATCCATTATGTTGGCTCGGGCTACACACTAGATTAATAGATTTCAACCATGATTTTAAACCACGGGGATTAGAACTTTGGATACCAGACAAGGCATTGTAAATGGGGGTTTACAAATTCCAAACACAAGAAGTTGAAACCTAGGAGGCACAGGTACTGGTACAGGATACGGCAACAACCCAAAAAGTAGGGTATGGGTACGGCGATTTTTTTATTTTATATCCTTTTACAAATTTGGTATGATTCATTAGATATAACAAGTATAACATATTTTATATATAGAAGCAAGATAACAAAAACTATAGCACTTGAACTTGAACCTATACTGCTTGATGGACTCATCTTCCTATGAAATAAAGTGCAATAACCTAACTTTTGTGCAGGCAACTACTAACGGTTTCAAGATGGTGAGCAAAAGATATTTCAATGCCTATCTAAAAAATTGAAAAAAGAATTATTTTGACATAACAACGAGAGAGAAGGGGGTGCAAAAATAGTGTGTGTGTGTGAGAGTGTGTCTGAGAGAGAGAGAGAGAGAGAGAGAGAGAGAGAGAGAGAGAGAGAGAGAGATAAGTAAACTCTGCTCTTGTTTTCCAAAATCAAGCTCTAGATCTGAGTCGTGGTCTCGAGTTTATGATTTTATTGCATTGAGTTCTTGCGTATTACGGCTAGAAGTTTAAGTTTTTTTTCCCATGCAAAATCCCTAAAGTTCTAAAAACTTTAGGAATAGGCCCAAAAGTACCCAGAAAGTACCCAACCAAGTACCCATAAAATCAAAAGTACCCGGTACGTATTTTGAAGTACCGTACCCAGTACGGGTACTTTGGGGTTTAAGAAGTACCCATGTTTCATAGGTTAAAACTAAAGGAAAGTATTATTCTTCAGTTAGTTACTCCCTCTATTCCAAATTAACAGTCCACTACGAAAAGTCGTGCCATTTTTCAAATCAAAAAATGAAGTACTTCCGTGAATCATTTTTTGAATTTTTTCACACCGAATTAAAGTACTCGACTCATCTTTTGATTTGAAAAATAAAAAGAGAGAGAAAGTGGGGCTCCTTAATTAGGAGGGAGTATTTTATAATCAATTAGAACAAAGGGTTAATGTTCTCGGCTTCTTGCAAGCTCCAAATAGTAGACGGATTTTCAAAGGGTCATATACCTATTCCTTTTAGTACTTTTTAGTCCATTAACATCTGGGAAAAAAAATACTAGTGCTTGAAATTACATACTTGTTTGTGGCAGGAGCATTCCAAGACATGCTTAATCCCATTGTAAACAAGACCAAACCATGCATAAGCGCAGAGGAAGGATCATCTGGTAATACTCGTAGCAATACTGCAGTTAACGGTATTGCTGAACCAGAGCTAATTTGGGATAGAATTATTCTCCCAAAATTATTCTCGAGACTGCCACCTGAAATACCCTTAGTAGCACGAAGCGGGAGCGCGAACGGGAGCGGAGGCGGGGGAGCGGATGATCATAGAAGTGTGGGAGCGCCGTTGGGAGCATGTAGGAAAAATTATTAAAATTATAATTTTTTCAATGTTTTTTATATAATTTTCAATGTTTTTTTATATAATTTTTTAATATTTTTTAACCCCACAACAAAAAAAAGCTTTAATATTGTGTTTGGTAGGGTCCAACAATTTAGAAGAGGCAATACTTAACCAAAATAGACATACATATTACTATGTCGACTTGAGTATACATCAAAAATTTGATTTTGGTAATTTTTTACAACAAACAACTTAACTTAGTTCATCATGGCCTTCCCAACTACTACCAACATTCATTTATTGTAATTCCTTTTTTTTTTTCCATTTGTTTCACTCTTATTCATTTTATAAAAAAAAGGAAAAAAAACAGTAAAACAGGGCTCATTTTTCATTGTTCCCGAGCCGTCACACATACCCATAAACATACCCTAAAGAGGAGGAAAAATTAGGTGAAAAATGAAGAGTTGGTCTTGAATTATAAATTTAAACTTACACATTCCCATCTGGCCCTACAGGTGTAAGAATGAGATAATTAAACACTTCTCAGATTCAATATCACCATAGGATAGATACAGCCTGTAATCTTCCGATCTGGAACTCTGGTCCTCGTCTTCTTCTTTCCTTTGTCTTCCATTATCTTTTCCAGACACATCACAACGGTGATAGATATAGTAACGATGATGGCGACTGGAAATCACAGATAAGCTCCCATCGTCGACGGAGACTGGGAGCAACTGACGACGGCAACTGCAATTAACGAGTAACGACGATGGCGATCGAAAATCACAGATAAGCTCCCATCTTCCTTAGGATCGCATTTCCATCTCTTGGGATCGCGTTCCCAGTGCAATATCCGCATACCATGGGCACTCCACCGTTGCGAACAACTGTTCATTCGGGAATGAATCTCTAATGGGAAAATTCGAGGTGGGGTCCCCGAACTCCAAACGCGATAGATGGTCCGCAACCACATTCTCAACCCCTTTCTTGTTTTTAATACTTAGGTCAAATTCTTGAAGCAAAATAATCGACCTGGTGAGGCGAGGTTTTGCGTCCTATTTGGTCAAAAGATGCTTTAGGGCCGCATGATCGGTATACACCGTAATTTGTGACCCCACTAAGTAGGAGTGGAATTTTTCAAGTGCAAAAACCATTGCCAACAACTCCTTCTCAGTTGTGGTGTAATTCATCTATGCTTCATTGAGCGTCTTGCTCGCATAATATACTACAAATGGCCCCTTACCTCTCCTCTGCCCCAAAATGGCTTCGACTGCATAGTCGGAGGCATCACACATCAACTCAAATGGTAGACTCCAATTAGGAGGTTGAACAATAGGCGGGGTAGTGAGGCTCCATTTCAATTTATGGAGTGCATCTTCACACGCATTGGACCACACGAAAGGTGTGTCCTTCACTAACAACTGACACAAAGGCTGGGAGATAGCACTGAAGTCCTAATAAATCGCCGGTAAAAATCGGCGTGGCCTAGGAAAGAACGGACGTCTCTAATGGATTTTGGAGTTGGGAGGTTTGAGATCAAGTCTATTTTTGCCTTGTCTACTTCAATCCCCTTCGAGGACACAATGTGTCCCAACACAATCCCTTGGGTCACCATAAAGTGACACTTCTCCCAATTTAAAACCAAGTGCTTCTTCTCACATCTTTTTCAAAAATTTCCGAGATTCTCTAAACAATCCTCAAATGAATCCCCAAATACTGAAAAATCGTCCATGAAAACCTCTACTATCTTCTCGACCATGTCGCTGAAGATGTCCATCATGCACCTGGAAAAGGTCCCTGGTGCATTGTATAGACCAAAGGGCATGCGACGGTAAGCAAACGTGCCATATGGGCACGTGAAAGTGGTCTTCTCTTGGTCTTCGATCGCCACCTCAATTTGGTTGTACCCCGAATGACCATCGAGGAAACAATAGTATGCTCGACCTGCAACTCTCTCAAGAATTTGATCAATGAATGGAAGGGAAAATGGTCTTTCCGGGTGCTCGCGTTGAACTTCAGGTAGTTTATGCAAACCCTCCACCCACTGGGAATCCGGGTGGGCACTAGCTCTCCTTCCTCATTTTGAACAACTGTGATCCCCGCCTTCTTGGGGACCACTTGCACTGGACTGACCCACTCACTATGGGCTATCACGTAAATAATATCTGCATCTAACAACTTAAGAACTTTAGCCTTAACCACCTCCTTCATGTTCGGATTGAGCCTATGCTGAGGCTGCCTTGAAGGTTTCGCGCCTTCTTCTAAAACAATTTGGTGTGTACACACTGTTGGGCTTATACCATGCAAGTCCGCTACTGTCCAGCCAATAGCCCCCATGTGCTCTCTCAATAGATCGAGCAATTTCCTCTATCGATCCTCATCGAGAGATGAGAATATCACTACCGGATAAGTCTCATTGTTTTTCAAGAAGGCATATTTGAGCGTATCTGGTAAGGGTTTCAACTCAGGCTTAGGTGGCTGGCTCGAGGATGGAAGAACCTTGGGTGGAAGGTGACCCAAATGCTCGGGGACTAGGTCCCACATCACACCACATGCCTCTTCAATATCGTTAACATTTAACATCACCACCAGACTCCCAACCTCTAGGGAGTCCAAAAATGACGCGTCCTCGATGATCAACGCAATCTGTAAAGGATCTTTGTACAACACATTTTCGACATGCTCTCGGACAAGTGTGTCAATCAAACTCACTTCATACACCTCCTCATCAATCTCATCCTCATCTATTGTCCCCATGTTAAACACATCCACCTCCATTTTCTCGCCTCATACTGATAACTGGACATTGCCAGTTTTGCAGTCCATGATGGCACTGGAGGTAGCTAAGAATGGACGACCAAGGATGATGGGAGTTCTCTCAAACACCTCAGGGATAGGGGAGATATCTAAAACTATGAAATCCGTTGGAAAGTGAAACTCTCCCACCTGAATCATCATATCCTCCACCATACCTTTGGGCACTCTCTTACTCTTGTCAACCAACTGAATGGTGACAGGAGTGGCCTTCAGATTGCCTAGGCCCAACCGCAAATATGTTGAATATGGAAGCAAGTTGATACTTGCTCCTAAATCCAACAACGCATTGTCAAATGTCTGGACCGCGATATTCATAGTGATGGTGGGACTCCTGGGATCTTGACACTTAGCCGGGATTTCTGTTTGGAGTATGGAGCTCATGTGCTCCGTCAACACTACATCCGTCTTACTCCTCCTCTTCGTTGTGCAAAGATCTTTCAAAACCTTAGCACATTGAGGGATTGCCTCAATTGCTTCTAGCAACGAAATGGGAAATTGCACTCTCTTAAGCAACTCTAGAAATTGGAGATTGGTATTTGGCTTAGGTTTCGCCACCGAGCGATGGGGGTATGGAGCTACAGGTGTAGCTGATGGTACTGGAGTCTTGGGGGCCACTATTACAGGCTTTTCCACTTCCTTCGACTCCAGCTCGTCTCTCATCTCTTCCTCTAAACTCACCTCAGCTTCGGGACTCACTCCTTGTTTACCAACCGGCTCCAAAGGTGGAATCGGTGGCTGCTTAAATTGAATCGATTTATTCATTGTCTTACCACTCCTAAGAGTAGTGATTGACTTTGCCTCCTCCAAACTTGGGTTCGGATCATTCGGGATTTGAGGGTTTCCTACAAAATGAGCACCGATCGAACAACCTGACTAAGAGTCGAATTCATTTGGGATAACTGTGTCTGCATCAAAGTTATGAATCTCGTCCCGTACCGGAAGAAAAATGAGATACAACACCTAATGTTTCGTCCCACTCACAATACCGCTCAATACCGGACGTTTCGGTCTGTTCCGGGTGTTCCGGCCAATCTCGGATACTAGCCGGTACAATTTTTTTTTTAAACGCTAAATGACTTAAATAATTTATTCTGGTTGGGGTAATCCTTAAATAATGACTTAAATACAACACCTAGTCTTTTGGTATACTTTATCACATTAAATTGGTTGGGAACTTGTTTTGGATGTTGGAGGAGTAGTTTTTTTGGATATGAAGTACTAGAATGGTTGCATTTTGTCTATGAAAATTGAAAAGTTATAATGCTTTATTTTTATGTTAATTTTTTTTTAATATGTTGAATTGCATATTTCTTTTTAGAATTATACCGTAGTTTGTTGCGATCAATCCGGAATAGTACGCCGGTACACACCGGTACCGGGACGTACCATCCCAGTAAGAAAACCGGGACGCTTGCCGGTACGAGATTAATAACTTTGGTCTGCATTGCTCCTATCGACTGTGTCTGCATCGCTCTTATCGCCTATCGACTGCCTAGTTTCAGTCGCCAAGCTGATATGCGACTGCATGAGGGTCCGCAAGGTATCCTCAAATTGATGGTCGTTCTGGGACATATGACCTAACCTTGGGGGTGGTCCATGGGTTAACGGACCTGTCCCCTTAGGCATGTTGGGCTGGTACTGGTACTGGTACTGGGTCATTTGGCCTTGTTGAGGCTAAGGGTAGTGGGATTGCTATGGTTGCTATGGCGGAGGCAACGGAGGTGGTTGCATTTGAGCTCCACCAGATGGCTTAGGGTCACTCCAACTAAGATTTGGGTGGGATGACCATCCTGGATTATAGGTCTGAGAATAGGGGTTCCACCCTTGCACAACATTAACCTCTTCCTAATTTGATTGCTGCGCCCCTTTGGTGGCAATGAAGCAGGGGAAAGTAATCACTGTGTGACCCCTACATTCACACCAAGCACACTCCTCTTCAACTCGCACCTTGTTCATTGAACGGGTGCCCTTCATCTTAAGCTCCTCTAACTCTCTTGCCATTCTCTCAACTTGGGCCTAGAGTTGTTGGACACGAATTGTAATCGGAACCACACTGGGCCCCGAAGAACGGTCATAATCAGACGACTCCCAACCTCGGTACTTATCTGTTAGGTCCTCTAAGAAATCCCACGCTTCATCAGCAGTTTTGCAGAGGAAATCGTCTCTTTTGCACATGAGAATTCTATCTGCTGAGCTATCTCGACATTTAAACCTAAATGAAAGAAACTAGCCAACTGGATTCGCTCAAAGCCATGATGTGGGAGCTTATGAAGTAACTCTTTAAAGCGCTCCTAACATTTCAGAAATGGCTCTCCCTTATCCTGCCTGAAACCCTGAATTTGGCGGGTTAAACTCTTAGTTTTACTCTCTGAGAAATAATTCTCGAAATCTTAAACAAGAACTGAAATCTGAAAAGAAACTAGAACAAGAATCGTTGATCAAAGCAATGTCAAGAACGGAAAAGTAAACACTTGCCTAAGGTTTTTAGAACTCCAAGAATGCAGAATGTTAAGAGGAAATTTTTTTTGCCTCTAACGAATGATAACAAAACGTATTTATAGTAATCGCCCCCATAAACCTATTAAAACAGCATCGTTCAGCTTCGAACTAAACCACTCGGTATCGATACACCTGATAGTGGTAGTGATACCGAATCCCTTTGACTTGTTCGTTGACTGCTGAGCCGTAGGTAGTGATACAACCCTAAAATGTATCGATACCAAACCTTCTGGCCAGAATTTTGCACCTTTCTAACCAATTGGTTTCGATATGGCTGTGAATTGTATCGATACCGATCCCCTCCGGCTTGCTCTTTTAAAATCCAAGCTTAAATCCTCGATTCCTGCCCCTAACTCCACTTCAAGCCATGCACCACACACGCCAAAAGTCATTTTACCTGGAAAACCCATAAAGACACCAAAAAACACCACCGTGCACGCATTAAATGGAAAATAAATATTAAACCACACGTCCAACGCGCTAACTCCCCCTACTTAGGCGCTTATATTCACAATATTGCACGCCTATCATGTTGCCTCCAGGAAATAAACAGAGTTAGTGTGAGAGAGTTGTTCCCTTATAAAACCCATGAATCATTGATAAACTTAACAGATTTTTTAATATGAATTTTATTGTTTGATTTGTAAGTTGATTCTTGTCTTCTAGATATGATTGGAGTGGCTTTCACATTTCCATCTAAATTAGGACAATTATACATGAACACAAGTGAGTTCTCCTACAAATAAGGCAACCATCTTAATTTTATATGGAACTATTTATCAACGAGATTGAGCAAGATTTATCAATATTTCCTTTCAAAAATATCAATAAGATTATTAAAACGTGCGCAGATAAGCAAATTTATCTTTATATTTTCTTTCAACTAATAAGAAAAAATGTGATATATGCAATTTTGAAGATTAAATTATACTTCAAGCGAAGACAACAAAATATGAGAAACTAAAGTCACTGGCCATCAACTAAAGTCACTGGCCATCAAATGATCAAAAGAGTAGTACTCCTACTCCAATTTAAACTATTTTTTTAGTTATAATAATTAAATTACTACAGATCTCATGAAAATGTACCTAATATCACAAATAATCAAATTAATCAAAAAAATAATGAACAAAAACTCCATTGATTTTGAGAAAAATATGAAAAAATCATTAATACTATGCCAAAATCATGTACTCCAATTATATTCTTGTTAGGCTAATAGTCCTTAGATGGTAACGAGTCAACAGCTAAGGACAAATTACAAACTTTAATGAAGAATTTTAAATCTAACCTCTGTCTTTTTTCTTATATATATGCATCTATGCAGCAGCTTTGGATGTATCCGTGGGTAATAATTTAATTATATTAGAGTTGAATATATGTCTTCATATATGAAAAACTCATCTAATATAGGTGTGCACTTAAAGTCTTAAAGCACAATATCGTGCACTTTTTTTTTCTTTTTCTTTAGGGTAAATTACACCGACCTCTCCTGAGGTTTTTGACTTGTACATTGACCACCCCTACTTTATCTGAAATAGCAGTGACCTCCCCTGAGTTTTATATTTAGTATCAAAAGCACCCTTCAACAATACCGACAGGTACCGACAGCGCCAGGGACCCCTTTGTGGGTCTCCAATGGTCGATCCGAGCCGTCCGTTCATTCCAAAATTAAAATCCAAGTGGGTCTACGCGGGAATCACCTCAATCGGATTGTCCTAAGTGCTCGATCCAAATTTTTTTGAACGAAATAGGGTGATTTTGGATTGAGCACTTAGGACCATCCGATTGAGGTGATTCCCACGTAGACCCACTCAAAATTCAATTCTGGAATGAATGGACGGCTCGGATCGACCGTTGGGGACCCACAAGGGGTCCTCGGCGTCGTCGGTACCCGTTGGTACTGTTGAATGGTGCTTTTGATATTAAAATATAAAACTTAGGGGAGGTCAATGCTATTTCAGATAAAGTAGAGGTGGTCAGTGTACAAGTCAGAAACCTCAGGGGAGGTTAGTGTAATTTAGCCTTTTCTTTATATTATGTTTGGTAGGGCAAAAAGAATTGAACACAATTCTAATGCACGAGAGACTTTGGAGTAACCAATGGCCTAAAATCTCACTTCATATACGTGCACAATAATAACATGAAAATTATAACTAATCGCACAAACAATTTTAGCATACCTGCATGAGATTTTTTTACAATTGCAACGAATTTTAAGTAATAACTAGAGGAAAGAAAAACAGTTCAATGTAGAATCAGCCTTTCTTCCAAATCTTTTTTCTTTGTGTAAGGTCACATAGTACTCTTACTTTGATTCCTGTCACAACAAAGAGTGGATACTAAGTAAACAAAAGATCTTTGGAAGAACTTCACAAATAATAACCGCGAAAACTCTTTCAAGCACTATGACAATATATTAAATATCAAGAAAACAGGGGGAGTGCTGCGCAGCGTGCTATGCGGGCCCATTTCGGTGCTGTGTTGGTACCATTTTGAAGATCAGAAACGTTTACCGCGTCGAGCTCGTCGAGTACTATAAGTGTCCCAAAAATCAACTCAATTGGATATCGTTAAGTACCTCATCGGAACACAAATATGTTGAAAAAAATGGTTTCAATGATTTTCATCCAATGTTTCAAAACATGTGTTCCAATTTTTTTCAATTTATTTGTGTTCCGATGAGGCACTTAACGATATCTAATCAATTTGATTTTTGGTACATTTGTAGTACTCGATGAGCTCTAAACGGTGGATGTCTCCGATCGTCAAAACGGTGCCGGCATAGCACTGAAATGGACCGCACAACATGTTGCGCAGCACGGGGCTGCGCAACACCTACCCATGTTCCAAATATCAAATAGTGCCAACATATGTGCAGTTAGGAATCAAAATGATCACTAATGATATACTAAAATACAAATCAGAAGAGGGAAGAAACTAATTGTGACTTTTTAGCATCCATTGCTTTTCCTATACGTGAAATTTGATTCTTTTGAGAAAGAAAGAGAAGATAAATCAGAGCCGTTTGAATTTGAAAATTATAGTAACTGCTATTTTAGAGTCGGGTAGAATTTTTATTGCATATTTGATGAAATCTATTATCCAATCAGAGCATAAAAATCTTTTATTCAAATACGGCTATGAAGGGAGACAATTAAGGTAAATTTTAAATATCATGTAACATATTTATGGATAATAGTTAAGAGTGGTAATAAGAATATTGTTACATGGGCCAACTAAAAACTCCAATGACAATCCAATTAAAATTACATTGTCGAATAAGGGTCTACGCAAAAGGAAAAAAATCAACTCTTCACAATTTAATGACAGATCGCAAGTAAATTAAAGTTAGCAAGATGCCAACCACCTTTGTTTATCAACCTTTGTACCAAATTTGGAGAAACTGTGCAGGAGACTGTCATTGATAAATGGAATTGTAAAGTGGCAGTACGACTTAAGGGATCCGGGTTTCAAAACATTAGTTGGTAGAGTCCGGTAGTTCAAGGGGAATCAATCTCTTCTCGTCGTTCTCATCAAAATCAAGGCTTTCCTCTCCTCCATAATCCATTTCTATGACACTTCTTTCGTTTTCGCCTAACAAATCGGATCCCAAAACATGAAGTTGAGAGTATTCTTCCACGGAAGGAAAATCATCGATCAGTTGCATCTCTGACTCTATTAAGGTCTGCATTCGTGCGCGATCCCTATCTCTCGGATAGGTATAGTAAAGGAAAGAGTAGATGATGCAACATATTGTAAAAGGAATCCCAATTGCTGAGTAAAGTGCCTTGGCTAATGATGCAGCGTTCTCTCTGTCTGTTTCAATTTCTTCTGAGCCTGTTGATCCTTTTTGAATTGGTTTGTAACCAAAAACATGCTGAGCCAGTATCCCAACAACTGGGGGAGCAAATGAAGCTAGTACGGTCTCAAAAGACCGGTCCAACGCATAAATACTTGTTCGAGATCTCACGGGAACTATCTCTGCAAATATTGGACTGTATACATGTCAACAATGGATGGTTCACAAAATGTTCAACAGAAAATTTATGCAGTGAAATCTGCTGTAAGCTAATTTCATCTTGAATGTAAATAAAATCACGGACAAATGAATTGTACTAGATTGTCCACGTCAACTCTAGGATATATAATATAAATGTGGCATGCAGTGAAATCCGCAGTATGCTACAACCTCCGTCTCTTAATTTTGGTTCCTTTTTTTGTAAAATATGTACTATCATTAATACATGTTCCCTTATAAAGCTTGATTTGATTTCCAACACTGCCCCACTAAATTTGAACTTTTAGAATTACTTTCAATTTTAATACTTTATGAAGTTAGATATGGAAAGCCAAACACCTTTTTCTTCCACTTTTCAAATAGGAATGATAATTTGGAATGAAATTCTGCTAAGCTTCAGTTTCAATCTACAAAGCACCCACACGCCTCCGGGGTGCCGTATTGCAGTGTCCCAACACGGGGACACGGCTAATGTGCTTTTTTGGATGGGGACACGGTTGGAGACATTGGGGGGAGAGAGAGAGAGAGATGTAGTCACGTACTTGAGCTTCCAGCAGTAACGTCGGCTGAGGAAGAAGAAGGTCTGAGATCTGATTTTTTAGGGCTGAAGTTGTGTAATGTCGGTTGGAAGAAGAAAATCTGGTATATATATAAGCTAAATTACAGTTTTTACCCTTAGTTTTTGAGTAATAATAAATTTACCCCTGAAAGTTTAAAAAAATTTCAATTTTACCCCTATAAGTTTTTAAAAAAATCAATTTTATCCCTAAAAGTTTAAAAAAAATCAATTTGACCCTAAAAGTTTTAAAATATATTATCAATATATATATATATATGTAAATAAATAAATAAATATACACGTGGCGTGTCCCTTGCCGTGTCCGTGTCCCCATTTTTGTAGAATTGCCGTGTCCCTGTGTCCGTGTCCGTTTCCGTGTCCATGCATCATAGGTTCCAATTGCTTGGAAAATCAGAAGACAACTAAAAATGGCATGAACTTAACCAAGGCACGACCACTTTACTTCAAGCCAAACAAACTTCTTTCCAAGTAGTGGCACAACCGCACAATAGATTTCAACCTTGGTACTAGGCCATAAATAAAAGAACCTTGGATTACCAACTAAGATCAGTGAAATAGCAAACCTTTAGAAATTCCTACCCAAGTGTGAAAGGGAAAGGGAAAGGGAAAGGGAAAGGGATAGGAAACTCTAAATTAAGTAACAATTCGAGTCCTTTGTAAGGCATCAGGGCTATTCTTTATCCTATATGCAAAAATCCAGCTTAAGGCATTCCCATTCTTGTTCCATGCATCATATTGATTAACATTCTAGGTAGCATACTTCAGCCACGGAATAATCTGCGATCATGGCAGACTGACTGCATGCATGCCTGTATGCCAGGCACATGGTTCAAAGACGCATATTTTTTTTCCAATTCTGTTGGTTTTTCACTTTCCCTCTACAAATCCGAGGATTTTTTGGATATTTGTAGTTGGAATTTGATTAGTGAGTCAAAAGTGAAGCTCCATGTCAGAAGAAGGAAGAGGGTAGTCCTCGTGTTGCACCCTCAGTTTTTCCATTCAAGTTTGCAGTCAATAAGAGACCTAGATTCTCGTCTTATTAGTGCTTCTAAGAGACACCTTTGACGATCACAGGGATTCAAGTATCAACTTAGTTAAAATCATAATGCCACATATTTCCCTAGATTAGCAATTTTGTATCAACTTCTATGTTGAAATTAATTTTTAAGAGAAATTGAGGTGCCAAAGACAAATAAAGAGATTGACCTAGTTCTTTCCAAAAATTTGGGATGGTTGGTAATTTGTTTTTCCAACAAATCTACATTAACAGTATCATATGGACGGAGTTTTTCTGAAACCTCATATTTCCTTATTTGGATCACAAAAACTAGGGCAGAATATAACAGAGTTTGAAGAGACATACTTGTTGGTAGCTGGACCATTCCACGTGATGATTAATCCCATACAAATCAAGACAAATCCATGAAGGAATCCTGTGGAAGGATCATCAGGCAATACTAGCATCAGTATTGCAGCTAAAGGGATAGCTGAACCGGAGCTTATCTGGGACAAAATTATCCTCCCAGAATTTGGATAGCGTTGCCCGAGGATATCTCCCATCTTTCCTCCAAACAGACTACCGAATGAACCTGCAATAATAAAAAGAGTCCATAGCAATGCCACTTTCTTGTGGGAGAAGCCAATAAGCTCTAACCACATAGGGGCAAACGACAATGCATTCCAAGGAAAAGATCCCGCGACACCTTGGGCCACAATTATCTGGAAAGATGGTATTTTCATTACCGATTTTGCTTCTGTAATCACGTCCTTAACTTCTGTCCAGAAGGGTTTATGTGGAATTTGAGCTTTAGCTTCACCATCATCAAACCGGGGATCATTTGCAAAGAGGCGGACCAAAATACCAACAATAACACTGATAAAGGCAACCAGATGGAATGCTATTCTCCAACCAGGGATACCCATGAACGATGTTGAAGCTATCAGCACCGAAAATAGCCCACCAATGATCGATCCAATGCTGCCGGTTACTGCTAGCCACCCAAAAGCTGTTCCTCGGTTGGTCTCATCAGTGGAGTCTGCAACAAGGGACTGAATGGATGGTATGACTATGGCCAGTCCTATCCCATTCAAACCTCTTGAAACAGCCACCTGAAAATACAACAAAAGCGCCATATAACACAAATATATTGGGTTGCGAAAAGCAATAGCATGTCACATTAATTGATAATTCGAGAGGATGTAACTTTATGGACGTTCTTGGAGGCCCTACTGTACTGTTGCCCTCCAAATCTCACCAAAATGACAGTCTTCCATATTCATTTTTCATTCTTTCTCATGTCACTTCTTTTAGGTATCCACATAAGTGATTCAATCTCCAATCTTTTCTTTCCCCAACCTTTTACACAACCCCAAGGGACCGGACACTAGAAATCATAAACTGTTCATCCTATTCAATAAGTCAGACTTGTTTATCAATACAAACCTATAACAATACAGTAATACCCATACACAGTACTGTACGGAAATGCTACAATACACACCTGGGGTATTTACAATGTGCACCTCCATGAATCAATAAAATTTTGTATATAAATGTATAACATTTCGTAATAAAATTCATAATATTTGCTTCCTGGTAACTTCGATTAGCTATGAGGTAAGCCCGTATAAAAAGTCATGATATTTTTTTTTGCCCGGCAAAGCAAAAATAAAAAAAATAAAAAAATGACATCAATACAAAAACTCGTAACATATACATGTTATTAAATTCAGAATAACTGTTATGAAATTACGTCCAAATGCTATAAATTCTTATCTAAAAGTTCTGAAGTTAATACGAATGCCATGAGGCTCAAAATCCTAATTCTCAAATTCAAATCTTCCTCCGGCGACTACGACATCAACATCCCGGATCAGCAAGCCTTAAAGAATTGCAAGCCATAAGGCTCGATTATGTTTTGTTTGATTTGGCTACACACACACATATATATATATACACATACATACACACATGTATATATCTATACAGAGAGGGAGAGCATAAAGGGGGGGTACGTACCTGAAGGAAAGTGGAGGAAATACCGACGAGAAAAGTAGCGGCGGCCCAGAGGAAGGCCCCGAGGGCGATGACGTGGGTCCGATTGTGACGGATGGCAAGGTAGGCCGCCAGAGGGTAGCAAGCGGACTGGACAATGGATCTGTACAGAGTGAGGGAGCCCAGCCCAGTTGGGTCCGTGTGAAGTGCGGCCCCCACCTCCTTGTACACTCCGGGCAAAAGTGACTCGTCGGCCTTCTCCATTATTCCGGCCAGATTCACCAGTATCAGCGTCAACGTCTCCGATTTCTTTATCGCCATTTTCATTCTTCTTCTGGGTTCCCTCTGTTCCTTTGCTCTGCTCCCTCTTTTCTAGAGAGAGAGAGAGAGAGAGAGAGAGAGAGGGCGAGTTGACTGGGAGCCGGAAATCTTTATGATTTGCCCGAACGACGGGAAATTATCGGGTGCTACTACAGTACTGCACGTGGCAACAACCCACTTGTCACTTTAATTTTCAAACCTTTTTCTTGGAATTTTGTTAGGTTGATATGATAGGAGTATTAAAATTTTCGAATTAATCATTTTTATCTAAACGAACGAAGTGGAAACAAAATGTAAAATAAACTCACTGAAAAGGAAAGTTCGAATTAGGCAGTGAAACTCATAGGCCTTGTTTGGTTTGGGTTTTTAAGAATCGGTTCTTTAAATCATT
The DNA here is from genome assembly GCA_022606695.1 of Vaccinium macrocarpon. NCBI lineage: Eukaryota > Viridiplantae > Streptophyta > Magnoliopsida > Ericales > Ericaceae > Vaccinium > Vaccinium macrocarpon. The sequence continues at coordinate 35,551,075 of CM040180.1, read as the reverse complement.
ATTCAATTATTACCCTTATTTTAAAATATTATTCTTATTTTTTTCTCTATCTCTCTCTAATCATTAATACCTATTTTTTAATTATTACCCATATTTCTCTCTCTAATTATTATAAAAATTAAAACTCGAAACCAAACCAAACACAACCATATAGTGCCTTTCTCTCCATCTTTTTTTTTTTTTTTTTTGGTTGAGAAATAGGAAAAACATATTACTAAATCAAACACCACCGATCAAAAAAATTGGTTGCACACAAAATCGCAAGCTTTAGAACCACCGGCCATAGAACTACCAACAAAGAAAACAAAGAAACAAAAAAAATAAAAAGTACAGAAAAAAAGAACGCAAGAACATACCATCGGAATTGTCACCCACCGCAAACAGAATGAAAATTTATTTAACTCGCCTGAAATATATGATTTCACGTGAGTGATGGTGGAAGGATATTAGCACCAGAAGTATATGATTTCACATGACTGCTTGATGGTCAAATAATAGTAGGGCACTTGTTATTGCATCGTCGAAGAATATTAGCTTAATCGTTATCAGATTTTTATCTCTAAGTGTAGAAAATCGGTATCTAATTACCATAAAACTCAAGTCACTTTTTTAATTATCATTAAGGTAAGCCACTCTTTTTAGGGAGTTGGGTTTAGAGAGCACTTTCCCTTTTATAAAGTTTTAGTGGTTTAGATATTTTCATAATGTACCATAGAATTTTAGGCACTTTTAGGATTTAGGTTTAGACACTTTTATAGGGTACCCCAGGGTTTAAGGGACTTGGGGTTGCTGTTGTGCAGCCCTCTGCACAGCAGCGTGCTGTGCACCCCATGGCCCGGCCACACCAAAATTTTTCTGATGATCGGAGATGTTCACTGCGTAGAGCTCGTCGAGTACTACAAGTGTACCAAAAATTAATTCAATCGGATATGGTTAAGTGCCTCATCAAAACACAAATAACTTGAAAAAACATAGGTTTAGCGGTTTTGTGCCAGTGTTTGTGTTCATTTGTGTTATATTTTTTTTCAAGGTATTTGTGTTCCGATGAGACACTTAACGATATCCAATCGAGTTAATTTTTGGCATACTTGTAGTACTCGACGAGATCTGCGAGGTGAACGTCTCCGATCATCGAAAAAATTTTGGCGCACCATTGGATGCACAACACGCTGCTGTACAGGGGGCTGCACAGTAGCAATCCCCAAGTCCGGGTTTAGGCACTTTCATTAAGATACCCTAGGATTTAGTTTTATGCACTTTCATAGGTATTCTAGGGTTAAGATTTAAAGTGCAATTTCATATTATACGATTTTAGTGGTTTAAAGTATATAATTTATGTGCATAGTGCAAGTCATTTGTATTCATGATACTTCCTCTGTCCTATTTTAAATGTCCACCTTTCTATTTTGAGATGTCCCAAAATAAGTGTCCATTTTTTATAAATAACTATCAAAACATACCAAATTTTCAATTTTACTCTTAAAAAGTACCTTGTCATTCCTAATTGATTTGACAGTTTTTGATATTCATATCATTATTAAATTGACAATATTTTTTCAACATATAGTATTTTTCATGATTTTGAAAACTTTGTACAATAGAATTAATTGAAATCTATTAAACAACATCCATATTACATAATTTTTGAGATCCATATTGAAGGATATAAGTAATTTAATGCATTTAATTGACTTAACAGTTTTTAATATTACTTTTGAAAATTTAGAGGACAAATTTAACTTCTTAAAAAGCTCAATTTTCAGTAAATGACATTTAAATTCGGACAGAGGGAGTACAAATCATTTACTGGTCTTAAAATATGTTTAGAGCGCAAGTCATTTTTATCAATATTACAAGTCATCCAAGAGAGTGTCTTTTCACAGTGCAAGTCATGTATGAGAAAAGAGAGACATTTATGTGAAAAAAAAGAAATCATTTTTGTTCATATTGCAAATCATTCCGATAAAACAAAAATAGCGCAAGCCATTTATGTTAGGGAATTGATAATATCACTTCACTTTTTTTTTCATTTTATTGGCACTCTTTTTTAAATTTTTTTTTATCTCTATTCATTAAATGCATGGTAATTTTACCTAATAAAGATAAAAAAAAAGGTACAAATATCACTTCCTTTATGTTCTTTGTGTAAGTCATCTAACTAGAGAGTGCTAGTTAGTTGTGTTCCAAGTTCCAACTGCAAGTCAATTATTTTTGAAAATTTGAGAATTAATTAATTGCGAATTTTCCTTTATCACGTGTCAATTCAAAAGCTCATTGTTTCCGATCCTTGCGTGGGGCCTACTTAGGACTCCAGACAAACGATTTTAACCGTCAAATAATTTCATAATAATTTGTAAATAGCCACATTAAAAATCAATTCAGTTAGATAATTGTAAGTGCTTCATCTAGCCATTTACTTTTTTCATTTAGAATTCACAATCTTGGATACTCAAATAATTCTGAAAAAAAAAACTTAGAAAAATGGACGAATTGCTTGTATTTATTGGATTGAGTTGATTTTTTCCAAGACACTCACAAAAATATTGTAAATTAATGAACGATTCGTATCGCTTGTGTGAGACCCGAGATGGGTGCCATATTTAGATCGGAACCCATCGGTACCCACCATCGTCTTGTCATTTTTCCTTGGAGATGTAGTTGGCAGGTGTGTACGTAGCATTGCTTATCTTGATTTTGGGATGAGGGTCAATTTGGAGATAAGCAAGTGGAAGTACTTTACTTTGCTTTTAATGGAATTAAAGTAGTGCTAGTCAGATGCCATTTTTGGGAACCTTTCTTTTCTTTAGGGAGGATTCGGAAAATTACCGAACAGAGGGCTCTGCTGTCCCTTGCCAGGGACAGCACCTGCTGTCTCCGGCGATTCCGGGGCGTTTCGGTCTCGTGTTGATGATCGGAAACATTCACGTCGAAGAGCTCGCCGAGTAGAATAAGTGTACCAAAAATTAGCTTAATTGGATACTATTTTGTACTTGATCGGTACAAATATAACTCAGCAATAATGGGTTTGAGTGGGTATGATATAGTGTTTTAGATGCATTCTCTTCAAGATAAAAATGTTTCGATTAGGTACTAAATGATATTCGATTGAGCTAATTTTTGGTACACTTGTTCTACTCGGCGAGATCTTTGACGTGAACGTTTCCGATCATCGACACGGGACCGGAGCGCCCCGGAATCACCGGGGACAGCAGGTGCTGTCCCTAGCAAGGGACAGCAGAGCCCTCTGTTTCGAAAATTACGGGCAAGTCGTTGTCTCGACTCTTTTAATTCCAGCCATTAAAAAATTTCAGATTTTATCAACTTTCTTCATAAAAGGATAAAATTAAGGCTTGATTTTATCAAATCTTGATAAAATTTCGATAAAATCCATTAAAAAACTAACCCTAAATTCAAAAAACTCTAGAGTTGAGAAAATTCTCAATATTTTATTTTCATGTTGCGAACTTAAAAAAAATAAAATTAAGAATAGAAAATTTTCTCAATATATTTTGACTGAGAATATTCTGAAAGCGTTTTGTGGTGGTTGCAACGGTGGCGGTAAGTATGATGTTTTGAACTTAAAAAATTCTCATGGTATTTTGAGTGAGAATATACTCAAAGTGATTTTTGGGTGCTAGAGATGGTGGTTTTGAATTGATGAAAGTGAATCTTAGCATTGACAATATTCTCATATGAAATGATTGAGAAGGTTTTTATGTACAATATAGATCTTATTTGATAGATCTTAATTATTTCTAATAATCCTCTTACTAAGATTTTATGCATCGATACCAAGTTTAAAATATTCTAAGGGGGTGTTTCACTAACAAAAAACTATTTTTTCCAAACATCGAGACATGTCATTTTCTCACAACACATCACATAAAAAACCGTGAAAAACCAATTTTTTCAAAAAAACTGGATTAGTGAAACACCCCCTTAATCTTTTCGAATGAGAATATTCTCAACGTTGAAATTTACTGTCATCACATTATTAATCACCATTTCCACTTCCACCAAAACAAGTTGAGAATATTCTTGATGTGAAAAATTCACCTTCAAAACCAAAAAGAAAGATTGATTGAGAATGTTCGACTTAAAAAAAAAATTTGAGGATTTTTTCAGTTTTGAAAACATAATTGCTTTATTTTTATCTTAAAAATATATTGACATTATCGGTTGAAAATACACATCTTTGGTTGTATAGTGGTTTCTTGAAATAATAAAAAAAATGATTATTGTGTTGATTATAATGGACTAAAACTAGTATTTGAATGGTTTTGTAATATAAGTGCTCTAGATAAAAAAATAAAAAATAAAAAAAATTGGTAGTTTAACATGTGTTGAGGATAAGAATCGACATAGGGACTGTAGAAATCAAACCAAAACCACATCTGCATTGCATTGCTTGGGACTTACAGGTTTGCTCGAAAGTTATTCCGGATACCTACTGCTGCGTGCAGCATCCCCTGCTCCGAGTGGCGGCTGGTATCGATTAAGGACAATTTCAGAATACCAAAATATATTGCGCTGGACCTGTTGGGAAATAACTCTCCAGAACTGGACCGGCCAGAAATTGGCCCGCTGATTATTGTTGTGGGCCTACAGACTACAGTGGACCACCAACGGCTCAAAACTGGACAAATACTTGAGGATTGTAATCCGGACCAGAACTTGGTCCGTCCATCTATGAGCCTGTTCAATGAATCATGGATCCAATGAAGCCTGTTAAATGTCTATTGATGGGCCTTCGTTGGTAACGTAATTAGTCCAGTACTCAAGTATCCATCATAGTATGGGTTGGGCTTCAGTGTGGGTTTGACACATTGCGTCTGCGTTGGGCTTACATGCTCTGCAATTTGCGTGGTGGGCCAATGGCAGCAGGAGGCAACATTATTAGCTCGTCAGTGTCAGCTTCTGAAGTAGGAGTAGTAATGAGTTGGGACTTGGGACTTGGGCCATCATACTACCGTACAACTTCTCATAATTGGGCCTTTAGTCGTGGACCCACTTTTGATATGGACAAAGTTCGAGTAATTATTTGGTGATCCCGTGATACCTCCACGTGGTCCTAACACCTTTCTACACTCCACATTTTTGTTGGATTTAAAAATGTGTGGTAGAGAGAGGTATTAAGGCACCACGTGCTAAGTCATAAGACCACTAAGATCTAGTTCTTCAAAAGATTTTAAGAACCCAATTGCTAAAATCATGATTGAGGGGGTGTTCCACTAACAAAAAGTTATTTTTTTCAAATATTGAAACAGATCATTCTTTTATAACATATCACATAAAAAAACTACGAAAAACCAATTTTTTCAAAAAATTAGGTTAGTGGAACATCCCTTGATTTTAGCAACTGGATTACTAAATTTTTTTGAAAAGCTAGGCCTAACTAAAAAAAGTGGTCTTACTTCAAAAAAATAGCCAAAAACCCAATTTATTATTCCCTCCGTCCCAAATTGTTCTCCCTTTTTGTGAATTCGTACATTTTACACCAAAAAATGATTTATAGGCATTTTTTTCTTTTCAAAAAATATTACACCAATTTAAAAATCTCATTGAGTAGAAAAAATGGTATAAATTTTTTTGAAAAATAATTTTCGTAAACCCATCATTTTTTACATCCAAAATGTACGCTTTCTCAAAATGGGAGAACAATTTGGGCCAAAGGGGGTATGAAAATTGAGACAATCACTCTGTCATAATTCATTACATAAAAAACGAGGAAAAACTAATAAACCAAAAAACTCTCTCCGTGGAACACCAAAATAATTTTTCCTTTCCCCACTCCTGTTGGGCTCACGAAGTTAAACTTGATCCACCGAAACGGGCTTTTATGTGGGGCCCAGCGGTTAACAATCTTATGTAAGTCTGAGGTGGATATGACGTTCGAATTATGGGCTGCCCCTTTTGTTTTGCGGTAAATCCACGGGAATTGATCAACTTACCAACGGTGCATAGATTTTTTTTTTTTTTTTTGGATCCATCCAACGGTGCATAGATCGGTTTGTGGAACCTATTTTTGAGTATCTTATAAAAGATCGGATCTGGTCATTAAATTTTAATTTTTTTTGAAGTTGCCGATTGAATAATTAGCTCAATTCAATAACTGTAAATGTTTAATTCAATGTACCTATTTTTCATTTAAAAACTAGGATTATGAATGTAAAATGTCTACTTTGGATTAATAATTTACAATTATCTTATTGAGATGAGTTTTTTTTTTTTAAGTCATACAAAATAATGTTTTAAAATTAATGAACGACTCGGATTTTTTTCGTGAGCATGAGCGTGGGCCTTACAAACCAATCTGTGCACCATCGGTACAGTTTGATTGGTATTTGGCCATAATTCTATGGGTACCGGCCAGAGTGCACCGATGCACAAACGAGCTAATGATGACCCACTTTAGGGCCACACAAGTGATCCATTTGAATTCGAAATGAAACATTGGATCAAATATTTACAAGCATTCAAACAACATGATTTTTTGTAGGGCCCCCTCCAAAAGTTATTTCAAAATATTTTTGAACAGGTTGGATCACTTGTATGGGATCCTAAGTTGGCCCCCACATTGCCTGTGGGTCTTGGAACGGTCAGTGTCGGTCCTGGAATGTAGAATATATAATTATTTCAGTTCAATTTCATTTGTTTGAATATACGGTTGGACCAAACCAAATTTATAAATCGGTATAGGATTGAACTGAACCGAACCGAAAACAAAAACCAAAAAACCCGATATTTTAATACTATTTTTTAATTTTTAATTTTTATCCTAGGACTAATCTGGTCCGTTGATCTCTCACTCTTAGTTATTCTAAAAGTGGTGGGTTTTTGGCCCAACATATTTTTTAATTTAGCCCAAGTAGGCCCATTTTGATTAGATTGAAATCCCTGACTGGACTGACCCCAATCGAAACTTATTTAAAATCGGTCGGGATTTGTCCTGTAACATCATACCCCAAAGGGCCCAAATCAATTTGGTCTTGGCACAAATCACTCTAAACCGACCAAAACCGAACCCATTTCACCCCTGGCGGTACCATAGTTGAAAGTTGTTTTAGACTTTAGAGCCTCATCTTATTTGCCTAGACGGTCTTGTCTTGGCAATTTTTTACAAAAGAAAATACTTACTTGGTTGATCACAACTATTAGCTTTAAATGTAATGTTTTGTTTGATTAGAAAACCATCAGAGCTGGAATCAATTACAGAAAGTCCTCGGAAATGCTACAATTACCTTACGAGAACAACAAAAAATTGTATCGCAATGGAAACTAAAATCAACATTTGACAAGTAGTGTCAGAGCTTTCTTCTTTGGGCTCAATGTGTTTGCAATGAACTCTTACGAATATAGATTTTCAACCCAAACGATTTTTCGGTTGATTATTTATGGTTTTCCAATTTTTAGGATGGGATTTTTAATTGAAATTTCGAAATTATTAGTATTCCTGTGAGTAAAAAGTGCTGAAAGATAAATGAAAACCAAGCATACTGTAAATACACTCAGCTAGATAAGGATTTTGTACAGACTATGCGGTACGCACGGGCTAAATTAAAAGAGAATAAATTCTTTATACCGCTGGTGTCAGTCCACTCCTCCACCGCTTGTTAGGATTTTCGCAACCCTACAACACCTCTATAGATTTTGGAAACAGTGAATCACAGAACATAAAATCAAATAATCGTGCGTAATGGAAAAACGGAAAAGAAAAGAGAAACAGATATATGGGGAAAATCTCAACGCGAGGAAAAACCACTTGAGCCACACCAGTTCACTATGAAATTAAAATAAAGAGTACAAGTTTTCTCGCAATCTCTTAGAGATTTGTGTTTTCTCTTGCCTCTCTCTCTGTTTTTCTCTAAAACTGATAACCCTAATCACATACTAACAACGAAGTAATTAGGTCGGGCCTATGACTGAAATTACACACCAAGGTCCCTCAAATATCATTTTTGCTGCAATCCGGAATACTCCTAAAGTCGCACTCCGGACTGCTGCTAAAGGTTGTCTGCACCCCAACAATCTCTCACTATAACCGAAGCATCAACAAACAAACAACTGCGAACCTCAAATAATCTCAATCAATATGGACATAGTCATTTCACCCCTGGGGGCGGGAGCCCCCATACTCCCGGTACTGCTGAAGATTGTCTGCACCCCAACACAACTGTCATTGTGGGTTTTATTGTGTTAATTATTGATTTGAACCATTCATCTTGCCAGGCTCACAGAGTCACACATCCAAAAAATCAGGTTGATTGGATATCGATAGTTACATCAAATTTTGAATTTGGTTTCTATAGAGGACACCGAACAGTCATGAACAATTTAATTTTAAAATTATCGGCAGAATGTGACTATCTATTTTATGAACCAAAATCCAAAATTTAATATTCTTATCAAACTCCGATCAAGCTGATTTTTTGTGTAAATATATTAATTTGCAAATCTTACAAGATGAATGATTCGTATTACAAGTTACAACAATAAATTCACAATGAAATTCACGATAGCGGTGATGGAAAAGTGGACTATTACATCGGCGGGCAAAGAATTTATTCTCAAAGTTAAATAGCAGCAGTCACCGAATTGGTACCTAATAAGGTCAACTACTATGTGTAGTGAAGCTCAAAACCCTACTATAGAGGGGACAATATCTATGATTCTGTTGAGAGAACAAAATCCTACTACAGAGTTGCAGGATCAGTTGGCGGAATGTTTTTCTTTAAAACAGTTGGCGGAATGTTCTCTTGCTTGGGAAGATAAAGCTATTTTTGGGAACATTGAATATATAGGGAAACGGGTGCTTGTTTTGTTGTCTAGAGTGATGCAAAATAAGTGACGGTCCAATTCTATGATCAATTAAATCGGTCGAAGCCTTGGGGGCCTAAATAGTTTTTAATTGACACTTGCCTAAATTGACAGTTTATCGAAGAGCCTGGAATCAGCCCAACTTTGGTGGGCTGAAGCAAAATTGAGTCGCGGTCAAGACTCACGTCTTAAGTGTTGACTGATGGTAGATTTCGGCCTAATTCCTCTATTTAGTCATTCAATTGAAAGTTTTTTCCCTTTTTAGGAAATGTTTATAAATATGTACGTATATTGTACACTACATAATTTACCTACCCATTATTGGCTTGCCCCTAATTAGCTATTTTAGCTAGGCAAAGTTAATAGAAAAAAAAAAATTGCTTGCACCAGCTTCAACAAAAAGGTAGGTAAAATGCATCTGTGAATAAAATACGATCTGAATAGTGCCTCTCCACAATGTCTACCTATGCACTGTTCAACAGCCATCTAAGAGCAAAAACAGCAGTGTAAGGTAAAAACATGTAAAATAGAGAGACAAAATTATTATTTTGTTTTACCTAGAAATTTCCTCCAACAACTTTAGGTTCACTTCTCTAAAAAATTATTTTTTTATTCCTACAAAGACTACTTTAGTACTCCCTCCGTCCTGATTTGTTGGTCCGTTTTGGAGATTCTAACTTTTTTTTTCCATTAGTTTTTGTGTTTGTTGTTTTCACATCACCAAGAGTAATTTTTCCCTATTTTATCCTTTGACTTTTGAAAATAGGCAAATATTTTTGGACTTGAAAAAGTATGTTTGTGGACTAATAAATCCAGACAGAGGCAGTAATACTTACTAGAGAGAGAGAAAAGGTGTAGAACATGAGTGGCATTGGTACGGGAGAGAGAAAATATTGTTCTTTAGGGGGTGTTCCACTAACAAAAAACTGTTTTTTTCAAAAATCGAAACAGATCATTTTCTTACAATACATCACATAAAAACTGTGAAAAACTAGTTTTTTCAAAAAACTAACTTAGTGGAACACCCCCTAATCTAATAGCTCCGCTACAGTGTCACGGTATATATAGCAAAGTACTGTCGCAATATACTTGTGCTACAGTGTTTTAGCTAAGCTGTTGGAGCTGTTTTTTTGTATTCTCTTTCTCTATTTTACCTTAAACCATGCAATAGAGAGACTGCTGTTTTTGGTCTAAATGATATTGCATTAATTTCTCGTCCTCTCTACCTACCTCTGTCTCCTCCGGCCATCAAAATAGGTAGGAAAAAAGGGAAAAAATAATATTTTTAATAGATAGTAGGTAAAATAAATAGTTTTGTTTGTTAGAATGTCCAGAGATACGAGTAGTTAAAACGAAAAACGAGCATTGTTCACTAGGAACGCACATGCTAGTCTTGCAAAGTTGATACCAACACAAATTTCTTCACCTCTTTGGAGCCCTTTGTGAAACTAACTGGGTAGTTCTTGGACATTCACGTACCTTCCATCAGACAGATGTAAAACAGATTTATTTATTTTTATTTTTTATCAATTATCATAATGACTCACATCTTCCTGCCAAACAATCTCTTGTTGTTTTTATTCCTCCCCTGGATACTGCTGACGGAGGCCTTTTTGAGATAACTTCTTAATAATTAGTTTGTGCCTTGTGGATGTATCTGTGTAGTGTTTGTCTATCTCTTTGACTATTTGTATCAGGTTATTGGTTGTTATTAAATTTCTATCTCTTGATAAAAAAATAAAAAAAAAAAGAGATGCCTCTTCCAATTTTTGCTTAAGAAGTCGTAGATTTTCTAGATTAATTTTGAAAGACTTAAGGAAGCTAAGAGAAGACTTGTCCCAATTCTATTCAATTTTTCGCCAACTTGATTATGATTGACCTTCAAATAAGTCAAATTAGAGATGGGTAGTATGTCGTGTTTGTGTCTTGTCAAGATTTTTGCCAATCATAACACGACCCATTTAGATTTTGTGGTTATCATGTCATGTCATTTTCGATCGAACTTGTCATTACTGAAGTTTCATTAACAGTTTAAAACATTAAGTAATGGAGTATGATAGTACCTTATTCAATGAAATTCATAATAAAAATATATAATATCGCTATTTTTCTCTATAGTTTAAGATCAATTCCTATTTTTTAAGTTAGTTTCTCTTAGTAAAAATTTTGAATTGAACGTCAACCTCCAATACAAAACGAAAAGCTATATTATCCAAATTATCCTTTTTCACATGAATCTTTATTTAGATGTAAGAAGTCACTTGTCACTTCACTTATACCCCGAATAACCTTTATCCGAATAATCATTGAAATCTATTGCTACATTTCTATTAACTGGTTAAAGGTGTGTATTTCAAATTTTTCGAATTACAATCCTAAAACCATCTTTAATGCGCTACTTAAAAAATATTTGTTAAAGTGTACACCTAAGTATATATGGGATCCTATTTTGTGTGTTAAGAACTTAGGTAACTAGTTAAGGAGAATTTCACTTTAATAAGATTCCATAAAAATGTTCATTATCTTTTAGAGTGGAACCCATTTAATTGGTGACGGGTGCCAAATCCCACAAAATTCTCCTCTCCTTCCCTTCTCTCTATCTCTCTCGATCCTCTTTCTCTCTCTTTAAGTCTCTCTTCAAATTTAGGTAGTCACTAAGGCACTCTAGGTAGTGAGGGGTGTCACTTAAGATTTTATGAAGTTAATTTTTGTGCACTAGAGATCATTTTTTTGAATTTTTCTTAATTAACTAGTTAGAGCACTTAAAAAAATTCTTTTAAGTTAGTGACTTAGTGCACTAAAGATACCCTAATCCGACCTGCATGTTATTGTGTCTTTTCTTACCTATTAATTTTATCTTGTGTGTATTAGATGTCACATCAAAATTTCGGGCCTGACAAGTGATTAGAGAGTGAGAGACAAGGGGCATCATTGTTTGAAACCAGTTAGTATGTCACTGGCATAGGCCCCCATGATGCTAAAAGAAAGGATCACGAATGGCTCTGGCACTTTCAAAATCTCCCAAAATCCCATGGCTCATCATCTCTCTTTTTAACAAACGAACATCATTTGAATTTCATTTGGGGGAAGCCAATTATGAGATTTAAAAATTTCACCCTTTTGCAAAATAGTTTCACACCATCCGATGGCTAACAATCATCTCTCTATATTCGAAATGATTCAATTTTTCAAATCAACTCTCATCATATAATCTAAATTCAAATCTATAAAGGAAGTGAAGCTTGTATAATTGAAGTGAAAAAGTTCAAGTGTATCCATCAATATGTTGTAAAGATCAGTAGCTTTAAAGATAGATCTCTAAAGACTGCCCACTTTGTCCTTGACCTCCCTCTATCTCCACACATTAATCAGATTCTTTACAGTTGCTGTGAAAAATTTCTATTTTCTAAATTATTTTCTTATAACTCAAGATATTCGGATCAGCATAGGCAATTACATTCTGAGTGTCCCATTCAGTAGTATTCACCAATGAGAAGCTCACTTAAAGTCGGAGAAAAGTTCAGTATGACTAACAAGCCAACCCTTTCTGTTGTTGTATCACACTTCTAGTTTTCCAAAAAAATTTAGCAACTGGGTTGCTAAAATATTTCGAAAAACTATCAACTATGATTTTTTTGCCTTTTTATTTGATGTCTGTAAGGCGAATGACTTGTCTTAAAAGCTGTGAAAAGCCAAGTTATAGCATCAATTGATGTTCAAAGAAAAATTGAAATTTGAATCGCACACTACTTTATGTACGGTTAGATCAATTTAAGTAGAAGATCAGTATTGGAAAGCAGTTTGAGTGCTTAAACCATTTTCTTGGTTTGTGTGCTCTTGAGTTCTTCATCTCTTTTTTGAACCTTTAACAACCCTAAATCACTATTTGATGTCAGGTATGCCTTTAACTTGTCAGAAATATGAGCTATAAATGCTTTTATAAGTAAATGATGAGCTTGAAACCAACTTCAAGGATATTTGAGAGATGAACAGAGGACGATCAAACTGGTATTGATGTTGTACACTCACAAACACTTTTATAAGCTTTAATCCATGATTCAAGGTTAGAATGAGTAAGAATAAGAAATTGAGCAGAAAAGTGTTTGAGCGCTCAAAGGGTATGGTTTGGGCGCTCAAACACTTTTCTGGTTCATAAGCTTTTGTGTCTTTTCAACCCTTTATTGGTGTTTTTATGAACTTTTGAGTAGCTGATCATCATTAAAAGAGGCCAGACACACCTTTTAGCTCCTTAAAACAAGATCATTTCTCCTTTTTTATGATAAAACATCATCTTCATGGCTTTTTGAACTTATCAATGATCAAGAGAGAAACAAATTGGTTTAAGAACACCAAAAAGGCATGAAAAAAATGATCATATCATGAAAAATGATAAAAAAAAACCACAAAAATCATGAGATGGTCCAAAAACAGTTTGGGCGCTCAAACCCTTCTTGGCTTGCAAGTTTTAAAATAAGGTATATCTCATGAAGAGGTTATTTAATCTTAAGATGACTGATGGAACCCCTGTTACAAATCATCTTAATGAGTTTAATACTATTATGAATCAATTGTCGTCTATTTCAATTGATTTTGATAATGCGATACGTGCTTTGATTTTTTTGGCTTCTTTACCCAATAGTTGGGAATCTATGCGTATGGCTGTTAATAACTCTGTAGGAAAAAAGAAACTTAAGTATGATGACATTTGAGATTTAATCTTGAGTGAAGAGGTTTGTAGGAAAGATTTTGAAGAAACCTACTTGTTTAGTTCTAAATCTAGTTCTGCGTTGAGTACTGAGTACAAAGGTAGGAGTTCTGTAAGGGCTTCAGGTAATAGGAAAAGGTGAAAATCCAATAAACACAAAGGGAAGTCTGGAACAGGTCAACATGAAATCGAATGTTGTAATTATGGCAAGATGGGTCACTACAGAAGAAGCTGTAAGGAGCCGGGAAAGCAAAATGATTTTGCTAATGTTGTTGCAGGTGATAATCAAGATGCTTTGCTCCTTTCGGTTGACAATCCGATGGACTCTTGGGTTTTGGACTCAGGAGCTTCTTTTCATACCACTACGCACCGAGAAATTATCAAGAAGTTTGTTCCAGGTAATTTTGGGAAGGTCTATTTGGTTGATGGTGAGGCGTTGGATATTGTGGGTATGGGAGATGTTCAAATTAGACTGGCTAACGGATCTCCATGGCTATTGCAAAAAGTCCGATATATTCATAAGTTGATGAGGAATTTGATTTCTGTAGGGCAACTTAACGCTGAAGGACACATAGTTGCTTTTGGTGGTGATTGTTGGAAGGTTACAAAGGGAGCATTGGTTGTGGCTTGTGGGGTCAAGATAGGGACACTGTACATGACATGTAGCACAAGGGATACAATTGCAATTGCTAATGTGACTGACGATACTAGCCTATGGCATCGCAGGCTGGGTTTTATGAGTGAAAAAAGGATACAGGTACGGTTCTCCAATGGAAAACTTCTGGGGTTAAAGTCAACTAAGTTTGGTTTGTGTGAGGGCTGTATATTTGGGAAACAGAAGAAGGTTAGTTTCTTGAAGAAAGGCAGACCACTAAAGCCATGAAAATTGGAGTTAGCGCACATGAATTTGTGAGGCCCTTCTCCAGTTCAATCCATTGGAGGTTCGAGGTATTACATTAGTTTCGTTAATGATTCGAGCAGGAAGGTATGGGTTTATTTTCTGAAATATAAATTTGATGCCTTTAATGCTTTTATGATGTGGAAAACAGCGGTGGAGAATGAAACCGATCTAAGACTAAAATGTCTAAGGTCGGATAATAGAGGTGAATATGATAGGATGTTCAAGAAGTACCGTCAGGCTAATGGGATTAGGATGGAAAAGACTATCCCTGGGACACCTTAGCAAAATGGTGTCGTTGAGCGCATGAACAGGACTTTGAACGAGTGAGCACAAAGATGAGGTTGTATCCTGGAATACCAGAAACTTTTTGGGTTAATGCTATGAGCACTGCGGCTTACTTGATAAATCGAGGACCATCGGTTCCTAAGAATTTCAAACTACCGTAGGAGGTTTGAAGCGAAAATGAGGTAAAACTTTCATTCCTTAAAGTTTTTGGTTGCCGTTTCATATGTTCACATTGATTTTGATGCTCATAATAAATTAGAAACTAAATCTAATAAATGCTTTTTTTATTGGATATGGCGACGAGGAATTCGGCTATCAATTTTGGGATGCGCAAAATCGAAAGATTGTGAGAAGTTGGAATGTGATTTTCAATGAGCAGGTTATGTACAAGGATAGAGATAGAACATAACATGTAGAATTTGTGCCAGAGGTGGAGAAATAGGATGTGGTTGATTTGGATGATTTGTCTAAGGGTTTTGTGCCCGACAAATGCCGGGAGGATGAAGAGAATGTATTCCGCAAATGGGACAGAATATGCCAACTACTGCTGTCCGAAAATCTTCCAGGGTTAGTAAACCACCCTAGCGTTTTATACTACATATTGCTCATTGATGCCGGTGAACCAGAGTATTATGATGAGGCTTTGCAGAGTGAGAGTTCAATTAAGTTGGAGTTGGCCATGAAGGATAAGATGGACTCTTTGTTGACAAACCAGACGTGGGAGTTGATAGAATTGCCAGCCAGTAAGAAAGCTCTTCATAATAAGTGGGTTTACAAATTGAAATAAGAGCCTGATGGTCGCAAGTGATAAGCCCCTAATGTTGTATATATCCGGGCTTATCTCGCTCGTTGTGATTACAAACATGTGCATTTTGTGCCTTTATACGATTGATTTTGCGCGTGTTGTGTTTTTGAAAAGTTTCAAAAAATTGGAGCTAAAAGGTGTGTCCAAAACTCCAAAATAACCCCCGGTTGTATTGGGAAGTACCTAAGGTCCCGCAATGCCGTGGAGGACAATCGCCGAAGCTTAGAAGTCGATTCAAGAAGCTTTGGAAGGTTCAAGGAAGGCCCGGAACAAAAGAACAAGACATTTGGAGTTATGAGCCTCGAGAAAATCTGATCAACCGATAGAAAAAGGCTCATTTCTCTCAAGATACAAAATCTATGAATATGAGGTCAATTGGGTTGGAAAGTAGACTCATAGAGCTTTCCAACAGTTCAAGAATCACCTCATTCCGAGTTCGGATGAAGCCGGGGTGTGCCCGCGAAGTTGGGTAAAAAATCAGTCTTCCAGACGATTCTGGACCAGTCCGGAATTATTCTGGACCGATCCAGAATTGCCCAAAAATTTCTAGACGATTCCGAACTGGTCCGGAATAATTTTGAACCGGTCCAAAAGTGCTCCGAACCATTTTTTCTGCACTTTATTCATTTTCTATTAAAGGAAACTTTTTGTTATTGTGAGGACTTTATTGGATATTTTGTAGAGAGGGAAGGGAAAGACTATATGGGGGCTCTCTCCTCTCTTCTTCTCTCACACTTACTTTCTTCTTCCTTAGTTTTAGTTTAGCTCCTCCATTGGAGGATTTTGAAGCTTTATCTCTCTAGAACTTTCATGTAAGTTTACTTCTCCCGTTAATTTGTCGTTTATTAATGTTGTAGCTTGTACTTAGATTGTTCTATCTATCTAGTTTATTTTTGTTCTTGTTGAGTTTCTCATTTCCATGTTTCTCTAGTCATTTTCCATTAAAAATCCTTGTTCCAAACCTTGTTAGCTAATTTCTCAAGTACTAATATTGTAGGCTAACCTAGGATCTTCATTAAAAATCAGTTTTTAGAGTTGTTAAGCATGTTATTAGTTTTCTTCAAAATTCTAGACTTGTTTGCTAGCATAATGTGTGAGTAGTTAAGTAGGCTTAGTCATGGGGTGATTAACACTCCATGACTCGGGCTAATCTGTTCCTCTCATCTCAAAAGCAAACACTTCCTGTTGGTCAAAGAGTTAGGATTAATTTTATGTATCAAAATTTGGATTTGTTAATCTCTTTGATCTCACGTAGCCAAGGGCTTGACCACTTAGCACGTGTGATGCTTAGGGCGATGTCAATCAAAATGTTTGTCTAAATGACACAAGAATCCTAATCTTTGTGAAACACATTTTCTAGTCAAATGGTTTTGATCTCTAAATCTTCTGTTCGGGAGCATCTGACGGTGTCCTGAGCCGGTTATCAAGAGTCGAACGGTTTAGCCTTAGTTGTGGTATTTATGATCCCCTAGACTACGCCTTAGTTTAATTTGCCGTTTTTAATCTCTAAGTCATTCACGAAGTTAAGTGAATTCCACCAACCAAAATCCAAAAGCCAAGTTTGCCGCTTTAAGGCTAAAAACTTCATTCGTAAGTCAACTCTCACGCCTGGTGCGTTCGGTCCCTGTGGATTCGACCCGGTCTTATCGGTTATTATGCTACCACTGACCTAGCCCTACACTTGGGGCGACACTTTCTACGACATAATCCAAGGTCGCAAGCAGCAAGTGCTACAAGGCTTGATTGGTGGTCAAAGGCTTTTAGCATAAGGAAGGGATTGACTATATCGATATTTTTTCTTCAGTTGTGAAGTTGACGACAACACGGTTGGTATTAGGTATGGTGGCTACTGAAGGGTTGTATTTTGAGCAGTTGGATGGGAAGATTGTGTTTCTCCATGGGGATTCAGAAGAGGACATCTACATGCATTAGCCAAAAGGCTTCGCAGTGAAAGGGAAGGAGAAGATAGTTTGCAAACTAGGCAAGAGCTTGTATGGGTTAAAGGCAGTGGTATAAAAAGTTTGATAACTTCATGTGCAACAATGGGTTTAAATGGCTGAAGGCGAATCATTGTTGCTACACCAAAGGGACATGCAAGTCTTATGTTATTTTGTTGCTATATGTAGATGAAAGTTGGTAGTAGGGTCTGACATGGGGGAAACCAACAAATTAAAGAAGACATTGTTGAAGCAGTTTGCAATGAAGGATTTGGGAGCAGCTAAGCAAATCCTTGGAATGAGAATTATTCTAGATAAAGTGAAGGGGACTTTGAAGCTTTCACAGTCCAAGTATATCAAAAAGGTGCTCAATAGGTTCAACATGGGTGATGAAAAACATGTTGGAACACCTTTGGCTAGTCATTTTAGACTAACCAAGGATTAGTCACTGAAGACAGATTAGGAATGGGACTACATGGACAAGGTTTTGTATGCATCTGCAATTGGCAACTTAATGTATGTTATACTTTGCACACATCTTGATATTGCACAAGCAGTGGGAGGAGTGAGTAGGTACATGAGGAATCCAGGGAAGCAGCATTGGGAAGCAGTGAAGTGGGTGTTAAGATATTTGCATGGTTTGATAGATGTCTCTCTGTGTTTCACAAGGGCTAGCCTAAAGTAGCAAGGATATGTGGATGTAGACTTGGCGGGTGACATGGACAGCTAGAAGAGTACTGCCGGGTTTGTGTATACTTTGGGTGGTACGGCTGTGAGTTGGGGTTCTAAGCTTTAGAAAATTGTTGCTTTATCGACTACAGAAGCTGAGTATGTGGCGGTCACAGAAGTTAAAAAGGAAATGGTTTGGTTGCAAGGGTTGCTTGATGAGTTGGGGAAAACGGTACAGAAAGGAGTGTTGCACAACGATAGTCAAAATGCCATCTTTCTTGCCAAGAATTCGGTCTTTCATTCAAGAACGAAGCACATCCAGTTGAGGTACCAATTTATTCATTCTCTACGAGACAGCGGGGAGTTGTTAATTGAAAAAATTAGTGGAGTTGAGAATCCGGCGGATATGCTGACGAAGGTTGTGACTGTTGGCAAGCTGAAGCTATGTGCAACTTCAATTGGTCTCCAAGCTTGAGGTTGTGGAGATGGGTGTTGGTGGTATTGATGAATGATGGAGTTTTGTGGTGACTGTTGAAGTTTGGAAGAGTGCCGCGAATTAGTCTTCAAGTGGGAGCATTGTTGAGTGTGAAGTCAAATTCGGCGTTTTTCTACTCGAATTGTGAAGTTTCAGCATATCTGGTTTGGACTAAGCCAAGGGTGATCCGAACCAGCAAAGAGGAAGAAAACAAGTTCGCAGCAGTGTTGGTCCAAACTAAGGGTCCTGAGACACATGTTTTACTGCAGCAACCTTGGTCCGGACCCAGCGAGGGTTGGTCCGGACCTTCGCACGCATTTTGGTGCAATTTAAGGTTGTTTTAGGGTTTTGTTTAGGGCTTCTCTTGTTCTCTATAAAAGGCTAAGTTTGTGTAGCCTCCATAACATTGCATTGTTGTTCATTCCAGAACATAGTGAAACCCCCAGCACCCCGCAGAGTAAGATCAAGCAAATTGCTTAAGTCTGAACTATGTATATCGCGTGTCTCTCTCTCTTATACCTTCAATTGCATGCATATTTTTTACGTATGTTTGTTCTTCTTGCCTTTACAAACGCTAGTACTAGTCTATTTCCTAGAGATTGACTAATCGATTGTCATTGCAAAAAATTAAGATGAGTAGACATTGATAGCCCGATAATTGAAGTTCTTGTTCTTGAATTAAAAATAATAAACTGCAAGTAAATAGTTATTGATATTCAATCGACTTAATATTTCACAAAATTGTTTTACTCTGTGAAATTTTATAAAATTGAATGCTTCGGATGATCTTTTTGGGCCCATTTTGTCAAGCACACTAGGCTACTGTGCCTCAAAATACTAAAATTGAAGATTTAAAGTGGATCCGACTAGGGGTACAGAGGTCATGATATAGAGCCGTTCATTGTTCCTAAAGCATTTTTCTGAGGGGCCCTACCAAATTTTAGCTCAATCAGATGGTTGGAAGTGCTTCAACCAAAGTCTCACCGTTCCAACCACAAAAAAATGTTTTAAGAATAATAAACGGTTTGGATCACTCGTGCGAGATCCAAAAGTGAGTTCACGAACGTGATTGGTGCGTTTTTTGTACCATGGCCTTTGTACTCATATCTTTATCGATTTAAAGTCACATAAGATCAATTACAGAAAAGAGAAAATTCACATAACGGAGTTTCTGTATTTTAATGGTATATTCTTACAAGTATTTCTCCTCACATACATTACAAAAGTACCATTTATCGAAGATTACACTGACTTTGGCTACAGTAAAAATATAGTATTTTTAATAGAAACTCATCCTAAACCCATATTTGTAGCAAAATTCAGTGACTGTATTTGCTACTACACCGACCTCGGAATAAAGATTTTTTTTTTTTTTTTGGATTCCTCCCTCGGAATAAAGATAGATAAGTAACTTTTGTCAAGAAAAACTTTCCGCTCAGTTCACCAAAAAAAAAAAAATTACTCGTAAAAAATTGAAACTTTCTGCTCTCCTATACCTCAAGCTACTCGGATTTCAATCATTCCTAGCAAAGATGAAATCTTAGGCTTTGTTTGGCTAAATTGAAAAAACTAGTTTTTTGGTTTTGTCCTTATTCAATTTTTTTTTGTATTTGTTGGTTTTCGGTCGATTTTTTGAGGTTTCTTGGCTTGTCCCGACGAAAGGAATCTAAAAAGTATAAAATTATTAGCCAAATTTTAAGTTTTGTGAATAAAGACGAAAAATAATCCAAAAAACCGGTTTTTTCAATCATTTTCCGTCTTTATTCACAAAACTTAAAATTTGGCTAATAATTTTATACTTTTTAGATTCCTCTCATCGAGACAAGCCAAGAAACCTCAAAAAATCGACCGAAAACCAACAAATGCAAATTTTTTTAGAATAAGGACAAAACCAAAAAACCAAAAAACTAGTTTTTTTAATTTAGCCAAACCAAGCCTAACTAGATGTGACGGTGGCATCAATAGAAACTTCCTTTGGGTTTGACCAAATTTTTAACTTCCGTCACGTAATTTTTTAATAGAAACATATGTTTTGCTCTTAATTCTTAGATGGTGTTTGTGAGCCCATTTTAAATTTTCATTTTTAACTTTTTAAATTTCAGTCATAAAGCACTTTGAATTTGATAGTAGTATTTGAAGAAATGAGCAGAATGTTTTTTTGCAACAATTATATATAATATATTTTATAAGTCTTATTGTTAATCAAAATAGAAAAAGTAAAAAATGAGAAGTTAAAAGATTCTCATAGTTCACTTTTGAATTTTTCTCTGTTCACGAATAATGAGTTTTGGAAGAATGATTTTTTCCTCATCTCTCCCAAACAACCAAAGCTAAAAAACGTGAAAATGGAAAGGTAAAAAGCCACCTTGTTCGGATGGGTTTTGGAAACCCGCCCCCAATTTAAAGCAACAGTGGGGCCCCTCTGACCCAATGAGGTTTTTTCTCTCCTTCCCATTTCGGGAAAGACTTTCCTAGTGCACAAATGTGTCGGTAGGCTTCACTTTGGATTCTCATACAAATGATCCAAGCCGTTTATCAACTTTAAAATAATTTTTAGAGTCGCTTTGGAAAAATTTAGCTCAATAAAATTTTTATAACTACTTGATCCGATTAGTTAACTTTTACTCCCTCCGTCCCATAAAGTTGTATCACTACGAAACTACGTGTAATTTTCAAACTAAAAAATAATGTATTTACCAAAATAATTTTTGAATTTTTTTTGCATCGTATAAAAGTTCTCGATAAGATCTATCAAACAAGATCCATATTGACTAAAAAATTATTTTCGTAAACACGTTATTTTTTAGCTTGAAAATTGCACGTAGTTTCGTAGTGATACAAATTTATGGGACGGAGGGAGTATTTAAAATTTCTTCATATTTTAGGATTCTAAATTTTGTATGAAATTTGAAGGATTGGATCAAATATTTAAAGTTTTTAGATTGAGCTGATTTTCTTGTAAGCTAATCAAAAAATTATTTTAAAGTTGATGAATGATTTTGATCATTTGTATGAGACTCCAAAGTAGATCGTACCGACTCATTTCTGCACAATTGGTGCACTAGGAGAGTCTTTCCCAAAATGGAAGGACAGAGAAAACCCCATTGGCTCAGAGGGCCCCACTGTTGCTTTAAATTGGGGACTGGGTTTCCAAAACCCATCTCCCAAACACCACTCTTTGTAATTGCTCTAAAAAATTTGCTCTTGATAATTTTGATGATCAAGAATTGATAGTTTTGAAAGAAGCTTTTACTTGTGCTCTTGTTCATGCGCATGCACATCGGGTATCTAAATTTGGTACTCCCTCCATTCCCATTTCATAGTCCTTTTTAGGAGTTTGTGTCACTTATGCATGCATTGTATCTTATATTTTATAATATTTTAGATGGTTTGAAAAATTTTGTTTAATACAACCAATTGAGATCTATCAAACAAGATCCACACTGCATACAAAAAGTATAACCAATTGAAAAAATAATCAATTTTTTATCCGATTAGAATAGAACGAGAAACTATAAAATGGGGACGAAGGGAGTACATTGGAACTCATTTAGGTTAGGTGTTTGCCAAACCAAGGAGGCACAAGTTTCATTCAAAGCCTTTGGAGTCAACCTTGTTAAGTTGAGTTTAATTTTTTTACTTAAAGATCATGCTTGTTGTTTTCAAATGTGATTACACTTCTTGAAATACAATAGCATTTAATTGTTAAAATTAAATAGAGCCTTAATTGGTATGACATTCATGGCTCAAAAACTCACCTTTGGGAGCTGGGACGTTCTCAAGTTGATACTGATCTTTAGGATGAGGGTACTGGTGCACTCCATCTCCCTCGTTATCTGGTATAAAACACCAGGGCACATAGCACCATGAGTTTTAACATTCAGTAGATACTTCCTTACCTCTTAATCCCATGACTAGTATAGGGCATGTTAAATGAATAATAGCAATATGAACAGAAGTAACATATCGTCCAATTCTTTACTAGCCATTAACTTATGTGAAACTAAGGATCTTTTTCCCAAGGTCCTTTTCTCCCACAATCACTAATTCGTTCCCCAACACATTTCACATTCGGAGTCCTTTACCGTCCTCCACACATACACTGAGTACTATACCGTATCCGAGCCTCCTTTATTGTTTCCTAGACACTATACGCTCCTTTACTAGGCTCCTCGCACATTGGGTACTTTATTGCATTTTGAGTCCTTTATCATGCTTAAAACACACATTGGATACTGTACATACAATATTCAGGATCATTCACCGTTTCCCAGACACTGTATCCGGAGTCTTTTACCATCCTCCAAACTCATCGAGACCTTTATCGGCTCAATATAATCTCAATTATTTTTAGTGTTTTCCATTTCTTAGCAATGTGTATGTGACAATGTTATGGATACACCACACATGTGTTGCACAAAAACCCGAAGTATGAGAATATAAACAAATCAACAAGAAAACAAGACACAAAATTAATGTGGTTCCCTGATGTAGACCGGGTTGCATCAACGTGGATGGACCGATTGTGTCCACGTAGGCCTAAAAAGGCCTAAGAATTGACGTTGTCAGAATGAGCTGAATTTCGCACGGTCCATTGGAATCGGCCCAAGGATCCATAAACATCTTGCTATGCAAGATGATGCACGATGGATTTCGGGCGTTCGTCGCTATTTAGGCCCCGAAAAGGCCAATTTTGTCGTTTATAGTAATATTTAGATCGCTAATAACTTTTGATAGGAAACTCTGTTTTATTTGCCGTTTGTTTTGGCAACCTTATAATTCTTTTCAGTTTCTGATTTATTAGTCAAATTAGAAATTTTCTTTTTGGTAATTTTCGTATTTATTCCGATTTAGGGTTGATTAGCGACCTTAAAGGTTTCCTAAGTTAATTAAGGTTTCTTTCACCTTATTTATATGCTTGTAAGCCTAATGACAGAATTTGATTGTTGATTAATTAAAGAAAAACGAGTTTATACTCATATCTTGGTCATTTAAGGAGGGAGAACCTCCGGGTCGATCTTATTGTTCGTGTTCCTCTTGCACGATCAGTTTCGTTTCCATAGGTTGCGTTTCATCATTCCCTCTCAAACACAAAGCTCCAAAGGTACGTCCATGGGGAAGATCAAGAGGATTCACTATCAACGGGAAGAAATATATAGAGTCGGCTATACTCGTAACTCTACTTGAAGCAACGAATTGATATCTAGGTGCAAATCTCTATTAGAAACCCTAACAAAGCATCAATATCTCACATAAACGAAAAAGATGACTCAAAATCCTAGATTTCTCTAATCCTAAGAAAAGACAAAGCTCTAAGAGGCCACAATGCTCATATTTGTAAGAAAACACAGAATATTAGTTTAAAACTCTAAAAAACGCGCAGTCATACGTATTCCGTATGGAAGTCGGCCAAAAACCACTCGGACGGTTTTGATTTCCGTTGGGGTGGGATTTCCAGAAAACCAACTGAAGACCCAAATTTGCATGGGCGGCCTTGAATCTGGCCCAAGCGATTTTTGCGAAAGCAAATCCCTCGAGCGAAAATGCAAACTGCTCGTGACGATTATCTGTGCATTCTTCGAACGTCAATTCAAGGCACAAATCCAACAACATACACACCGAATGCACATCAAACTTATGTGGTAGGAGAAATCAAATTTTTTAGATGAACTCCACATTGGACTTTTTCACGTCCACCACATCCTCTGTGTGCATAAGTAGAGTACCATAACATTTATCCTATCCAAATTTGTGAGTTCACATGCGCATGTGCCTTCCCCAGTCCTTTTGTTCCATGGCAGTAGTCTTGGAGACCAAGTTGACGTGATAGTTTTGTCCAAAGGTACAACCCTGAAGATACTTTGCGTAAGGAATTATACAATGTCCCATCAATACTGATAATTACCCGGTACAATTCCTCAACCACGTGTGTCCCCAACTGTGTTCATACAAACCTTTGCGTTTTTAGAGCAGCAGTCTACCTCATATGTAACCTTTTACATTTTGTCGTCTGCTTAAATTTTGCGGTGCAGCCTCTTTGGACCTCTGTAAATTTATGATTTTTAATGCCCCCTCGTATTTTGATAATCCTTACAAAAGTCCACTAAAATTCTCATTAATTTTATGTTTAGACCTTCAAAATAATGAAGATCTAAGTGTATATAAAGTTTAATGAACACAGGAGTAATTTTTAGGTATAATTTTCACTGAAAATACCGTATTTTCATTTTTTTTCTATAGTTAAAAATGAGTATTGTTTCCATTATATGATATTTTTCTTATGTATATCAAAGGACTAACTTGTAAAAAAATACCAAAAATACCGTAAAATAACTTGTAAAAAATTATCGAAGATACCGTAAAAAAAAAAAACCCAATGTATCTCAGCATTAGCATAGCTCTTTGTCATACTACTACTCCTTTATAAATCTTATGAGAGGGAATCTAAAAAAGGGATGATGAAGATAATGAACAATACTAAACAAGAGATTGCGGCGCTGAACTATTCCTTAAATCTCGCAACAAATCATTCCAACAAAACTGCTGACCATGTTTACTAGGGTGACTTTGGCTTAAAAGCAAAAAACTTGATTATTGGATTATTATTTGTCTTTATTCAATTTTTTTTGTATTTGTTAGTTTTGTGTCAAGATTTTGTGATTTATGGATTCCTCTCGTCAAGATGAATCCAAAGAGTATAAAATTGTGGTCAAAAGTAATATTTTTTTGAATAAAGCCAAAATAGGTGAATTATTGACCAATAATCCACCTATTTTGGCTTTATTCAAAAAAATATTTGGTTTGACCATAAATTTATACTTGTTAGATTCGTCTCATCGAGAGGAATTCAGAAATCACAAAATCTTGACGCAAAACTAACAAATGTAATTTTTTTTGAATAAAGACAAATGAATAATTTAATAATCGAGTTTTGGTTTTTAAGTCAAAGTGGCCTGTAATTAGCACAAGCAAAATGCTTAACTTGGAGAGAGAGAGAGAGAGAGAGGACAACACAAAAATCACGGACACCTAGAGGTGTTTCACTAACCCAATTAATAGACACAAGACAAACACTAGTCCAGAAACCAAAACATGCATCGATCTTGATGAATTACTCAAACGGATTATATCGGACAGTGACATGGATTTTGATGAATTACTAGCCAAGAGTGCTCTTTCTTACTGTATTTTATTTTATTTATGTATGACAAAGGAACTATCTGCAAAGCGGCCGCTAATTGAAACCGCAAAATTGGAGAGTGCAAAATTGAATTCTACTGTAGAGTGCAAACTTTTGGGTGACTAAATAGCCAACACAGCCCAGCCACCTACTTTAGCATATACTAGTAGGCTATTTGCAGCCATCGTAAAACTCGAATACTGCCCACATTGGGGCAAAACCAAGTGCTTTCCGTCGAGGCAAGCCTTTGAGTGGTACCATGATTGCTCTTTGACAGTGGCATACACGAGATTTGTCCAGAGCAGAGACTTACTACAAGTAATTTTAACATTATTCATAAGTTATACTCCCCTATACTAATATATTACTAGATGAAAAGTCTAAATTTGTGTGTGTATACATAGCCATCGTTTGCGCTTTCAATTTCTTTTTCGAACTCTGTTACTCAAACATATATGTTACTAATTGAGTTTTGAGTTTGTTCTTCATGAATTCGAGATCTCATTACGTACATTAACAAAACAAGCTTGAACAGTTTTTTAAACATGCTACGATCCATAATTATATTTGGGTGTGCACAACATATGCCTGTATTATATAAATCCATAATTACTAAAAAGAAAACATAGAATAATTTGAAAAGATGCGTTACCTTACACAACAAATAAAGCTTTTAATTACCTCAATTTTGTTTTAACTAATATTGAACAAACTACTATTTGAGTCATTTAACTTATCATGTTTTACAAAATGCAAAACCACTCCAGAATGACTTCATTAAAGATCGTTTAGTTTTTTGCTTTCTTTTTTGATTACTCAGAATAAGCTCGAAGGACTACAACTCTCATTCGGAATCCTTCGTCGGAAAAAACAGTCCATAACTTTCGGGGTATACACTACAACAACAACAATAACATAACCCATTTAGTCCCCAATAATTGGGGTATGGGCGGGGGATAGATAGGAGATAGACCTAACCTTTGGCAATAAATACACAAAGTGGCTATTCCCAGAATACACTGCGTGCGGAAAATCACCCTCAACGGGTAAAGATCGATAAACCCACAGCAAGTAGTAAAAGTTTCACACAGGGAACGAAAATCTCCATAAACGGAAAAACTACACCTAAATTATCGGCAACAATGAAAATAAAGCAAAAGAGGATAAAACCAGCCAGTTGGGATTTCATCGGTAATGGTTTTGATTGAACCTCATTGCTTCACTCCTACCTCAGCTCAAAAACCAGATGGCCGAAAAGGAGGCTGGATTGGATCCATGGCGAGAAAAAGAGACGGAGATCGATGGAGGATATTGGTGGAGGCTGGAGAGGTAGGGATAGTTAAGACTGAAGACGGGAGTGAGAGAGAAAGAAAGGGGTGGGGGGAGGTGGAGTGGAGAGATGGCTGGTGGCTGCACTGCATCCCCACCGCAAACCCTAAAATTTTGCTCGTTTGAGTTTGATTCGATTGGTAAATGAGCTAAACTTTAATATATTATCAAAACTTGTTACGAATATTTTAATTAAACTTAACAGTATCCAGCCAGCTGGAATCGTGTCCCATGCTAAACAAAATAGCAAGGCAGTAGCATTTTACTATATGAAACAAATCCTAAATTTCATACACAGACAAAAAAACAAGAAATACCATGAGCGTGATTACCGCGTCCGCATGCACAATGTCCACCAATATGTCATATTATAGATATCTATTTTGATACCTATACTAAGAACATCTCCCAAGAAAACCACAAAAAGAAAAGAAACAAGATAGTTTACCTACACACATTTGAACCTCTGCTCCGGATACCTACTCATGTGCATCGAACGGTTCGGAACACGATAGTCTTCGAGTTGTTAAAGTTGTACGCGTCCCATTGCTCGAAAATAAATTAGAAAAACAAAGACTATTATTTGCAATAAGATGTTGAAAAAGTGAGTATGACAAAATAATAAGTGCTTGACTATGAGGTCATATTTCAAATCTCACGAACGTCAATCATCCCAAACTGTGGAGCTACATGGGGTTATTCCCAATTTTTATGTTCAGAGCTTCGGAATGAATCGAGGTGCGCACAAGCTGATCCGGATATCTTGCTGTAAAAAAAAGAGGGGTTCTTTTGTTTCTCTTCTATTTTTTCCCTGATCGGAAATTAGTTAATCACTAATCTGAAGAGCAAATCCATGGCTCCAAATTACCTTCACCTCTGGCAGGAATATTTTCAGACCGTTTGTCAACGTGAAAATCGGGCGAAGAAGCGGAGAAATTTACCAAATTGCCATTACCATTATTATTCCCACTCCCGTGTGAATACTCATAACTCCCATTGACTAACCTCAAATGACTTTGATCTGTATCACTGGGCCCCACTCCGGCACCGGCCCAGCCCATCGAAATCCTCTCGTTTCCGTCCACAGAGAAAGGATTCTCCCCATTTGAAAGCCGACGGCCCAATCCAAACTCATCCAATACCACTGATCCATTCGAGAAATCGGAAAGTGGGTTTTTCTTCGGATCAAATATCTGATTCGGGTTTTGCATTTGGTAGTTAATGGTGGTGGTATTTGGTGGTGGTTGAAACTTTTGGGCACAAGGTCTGAGAAGAAAGGGGTTGGATCTGATACTCGACGGTGCACCAAACAGATCAAATCCACTCGATCTGATCAACGGCGATGATGATGATGCAAACGGTGGTGGTGGGATTCCAGTGAATTCCTGAACCATGGCTCTGAAATTTGTCGTATCAGTGGTGAGGACCGTGGTTGGGGCCCGCCGTGAAGCTCTGGACCGTTTCTTCTTCGGGTTACCACGCGCTCCGAGCGCGTGATCAGTGTAAGCTCTTTGGGCGGTGTTGGTGGTGGTTGTGGTAACTGTACTGTTATTATAGTCTGATGTAAGCGGAGGGAAGCGAACCGGAGGGGATGGTGATGGGCGGAAGAAGGGTTGGGTTGGGTCGGATCTTGGGGGGTTGGGCCAAATGGGGTTGAAATTTAGGAGTGAGTTTGGGTCGAATGGTTGTGGGGGTGAGTTGGAGTTGTGGTGAGGTGGTGGTGGTGGTGGTGGTGGTGGGTTGAAGTAGGCGGAGATGGAGTCGGTGTGGGAGTTGTATTCTTGATCATCATTTCCACCGTCGCTGGATGATTGTATACTTCCACTATTACCGGAATCCATGTGAACGGAACTGGCACGGACACCGTTATAGTAATCGAAATATGTGTGGAGGGAAAGAGAGGGAAGAGGATAACGGGGGCTTCAAGAGAGAGAGAGAAGGGGGGTTTGAGCTTTAAAGGGTGGGCGGCTGTATGCTGATCAGGTTTCCACTGAGAGTGTCACAATGGGGGTCTTCAAGACTCTCAACTAGAGAGAGAGAGAGAGTTGGGTGTGGAGTCTTTTAGACGTAAAAGTGTGAAATGAAAAAGGCATAAAAAGGAAATAGAAAGTCCATGAAGAGGTAAAACATAGCAGAATCTAATGAAAATTTTACACGTGGTATGAAAATTTTGTTTGGTAATTTGGGGCATTGTTACGTCGTGTTTCAATGCTCCTCTCCACCACACATTTTTGTAGGATCCAATACTAAGTACTATGAATCCCCAATAATGCTTGGGACACACCACAAACCACACCAATCTAAGTGGTTGAATCATTGATAATGAAAAAATAAATACTTTGAAACTACTTTGCAATCACCAATCTTGTAGTGTCATGTATGCTGATGTGGTGGAGTGATGTGTATCTAACATTGTTCATGAATCCCAAAAAAATGTGTAGTGCAGAGGGGGTTGAGTCAGTACGTGATGATGTCTTGAGACTGGAGAGTAATTACTCGAATCTCATACCGAAGATATGGCTAATTACCAATACATGGGTTTTAAAAAAAAAAAAAACACACACACACACGCTATTGAAGTGCATTGAAGCTCTGAATAGGATCATAAAACCAAGTTAACCAGCCATATAGCTAAGGCTGTCCAGCGGATCATCTAATCTGCTCAATTCGTCAAATCCGTCCAATCCGATTCGTCCGTTAACCCATCTGTGTATGTTCGGTTCAGTTCCGGATCGAGAATTTCTTATTTGGCGGTTTTGGATCCGGATGGGGTCGGATCCGCTCGATCTTCTCAATAATCCTTATTTAATCTGTCAAATCTGTCCGATCTGATCCGTGAATGTTCAGTTCGGTTTTTGGATCTTAAAACCCTATTTCGCTTTGAGCGGATTGGATCGGATCTAGATCCAATCCGTCCAAATCCAATCTGTGGACATCGTTACACACAACAACATTAGTTTGTATCAGACAGTCTCTGCATCAAAGCTTTACAAATACTCCCTCCGTCCCAATTTCTTGGTCCTTCTTTCCATTTTGGGATGTCCCAAAATATTTGTCTCACTTCTAAAAATATCCATCAAAATTGGGTCACTTTCCAATTTTACCCTTAAAAAGTACTTTTCCCATCTTAATTGACTAGTCTATTATCTTTTATTTTATAACGGTTTTTATGATTTTGAAAATTTTGTATAATAAAACAAATTGATATCTATCAAATAAGATCCATATTAAATATGTTTTGACCTTCATATAATAAATTAGCCGCACAAATTTGATCACAGTAATATTGACTGGATTTAGGGACAAAATAGAAAAGTCAATACAAAGTTTTCACACCTCTTAAAAACCTGCTTCCCCAAAAGGGGCCAACAAATTGGGACGGAGGGAGTAATAACTACTGTTACAGCAACAGATCAACACAATACATTGATCACGGACACCTAATGGCCGAAGCAATCTCTTGCTGGATATATATCCTTCATTTGTTTTATGATCGTCTCGTCATATGTTGTTTTTATTTTGTTGTCCTTGCATCCAGTAGTTTGTAATAGCATTACTCATGAAATAAACTCTCTCTATTTCGCTATAAAAAATGACATTGGTGGAGAGGTTTTATTTATTTATTTTTATATATTAATCAACCAATTCATTTCACCAATGGCCTAAGGAAAATATTTTATCACAAATACAAGAATAAAGCAAAACTATCAAAATATAAGACACAAGCTACAAAGTATATAGGCTCACATGCTTAAAGACACAAATTGCCAAAACAAACCAACACTGGCTGCTAGCTTTGAGTCTCTCCTCGAACACCAACAAATGGGTAAGAAAATCCCACACACGGGATGATAACCCCTAACAAAACAAAAACTAGAGAAAAATACAAGTGAAAAAACATATGGCTATATTTTTCTCCATTCCTCTGTCCCTATATATCCTTTCCATCTCCCTCTAAAATATAACCCCAACTATCGAGTTGCTGGGGGGTGGCGTTACGGTGCCACTGCCCTTCCACCCATTGATCTTCTCTCTCCCTCCCCCCTTCTCTCTCTCTCTCTCTCTCTCTCCCCTAGTTTTTTTTCTTATTTTCTTTTCTAGGGTTGTCAACAGCTTTGACGAGTTTTGAGCGGCAGCGGATGGGATCTTGATGGTGCGTTCCTTGGTCGTTTATGGGGTTCATATGCTGCCGATCTTGGTGGCATTTTTCTAAGATCAAACCACGTGGGGGATCCATGGTGATGCGGCTATGGTTGACCATTTCCTCCGACCCGTTCGAATCCGATCCGATCTTCGATCCGAACGGATTGGCAATATGGAGATCTGTTTGGAGATTGGATATGATATGGAGATTTTTTTTTGAAAATATTTGGGAATCGGGTAGGGGGTGGAAATAGGCATGTCCCTGCCCCAAATCCGCTTTGAATCTATTCCCCGCACCATCCCCAATCCGCCACGTCCCCGAATCCCTGCATATAGGGGTCTATTCATGAGTTATGAAACTTTTGGGTCCCACTAAATTTTCTCCAAACACATGAGGTCACACTAAATTTTCTCAAAACATTTTATTATAATTGAACTTTGTAACACAATAAATGTGATTAAATAAAAAATGATCACTATAATTTGAATACATCCTGACTAGGTTGACATCTATTCAACTATAAATCATATGCATTCCTTAAAATAAACACAAAAAAAAAAGAAATAAAAACAATATTTTCCCAATTGAGTTGTTGTTCCTATTGATGAAAATCAATTGTGTAAACTTTCTTCTCGATCGAGTTTAGAAAACTTGTTGACCGGGATCCAATTCGTGTTTTTTTAATGATACTTTTCATCCGATTAAACGCCTACTGATACGTGATCCACTTAATTTTTTCTATGACTGATGGATACCATAGTATGGTATCTTGTTTGTGATTCCTTTAGTTTTCAAATTAGAAATCTAGTTGATACTTGATACAACTTGAATTGAAACTGGCAAACACTTGCGCTTACACAGGGATACCGTGCCAGCCCATTTGACACCTCTACTTGTAACTTGATGTTGGCATTTAATTTGTAACTGGAATTCTAGATTTTTAGTAATCTTTTTTTGTTTATAAAAATGATTGGATCCTCGAATCCCTGTGGGGATCCCCGTTCCTCATTTGGAGTGGGGATGGATGATGAAAATAAAGCTCCATTGGGGATCGGGTAGGAGATGGATATGGAGAAGGGGTTTGGGGATTGGGGGTGGAGATAGTACTCTCTGGCCCCGATCCGTCCCTCTGCCCATCCTTAGATGCGGTGGCCAGAGTTCTTTCTCTTAAAGGTGGTGCAACGAAGAAGCTATTTGGTTCATCCTCCTCCCCCACATCCCCTTTCCCCTTTATCGTTTGGCTTCAGTTTTGGGGGGCATCTTGGCCTCCACAAGTTTCATAGTTGGGTGAAACTGGTTAGGGCTTAACTAGGTCGTCTGGTTTCACATCACCCGCTAGTATTCTTGTTGGGTAATTTCTATTTTGTGCCAAATGGGTGTTGTGGTTGATGATGGGTGGCTGTGGATGGCTTTGATGGTGGCAAAGGTTGGTCGATGGGTGGTCTATGGGGCGGTGGTTGCTGGTTTAGTGAGCTAGGGTTTCTTTTTGTGTTTTGGGCTTCAATGTTGTATTTTGTATGCCCTTTTGGGCTAGGCTTTTAGGTGTTTTGGGCTCAGTTCACTGGGTGTTTTTGGGCTTTGACCCAATAGGTGTTTTAATTTCTCCAATCTTGGTTAGAGTCCCTTCCCCTCCTCCCCAAACTTGATGTACCATTTGTCAAGTTTTCTCTACCAAAATTCCAAGCAATCAGAGCAAAGGAGAAGAGGATGGAAGGCATGGAAGAGAGGAGAGAGGTTGATGGAGGATGAAAAGATGGTGAGAGGGGGGATCGAACATGGAGGAGGGAGAGCCTTGTGAGAGACGGGGAGGAAGGGTGGAGGCGGGGCCGCGCCTCCTGGCAAAACCTTAGAAGATAAAAGTTTTTAGAGAGAAGGTAGAGACAAGCATTTAGAGAGAGAATGATTCAAACACAGATATTTGTAAAATCATTTGATGCACGTGAAATTGTCATTTTATGCTAACTTTCACGTTCATTGATGGATTATTACTACATTATAATTAGATATCTACGAACAAGCTTTCACTTATGCCGTTATGGTCGTTGGAACAATAACGCTATAATATTTTTCCCCCTTCAATTTTGATACAATCACCAAATATTTTACACACTTATACAAACCATATCACATGGAAGTCTCATATGATCAGTGGCGAAGCCACTTAGGGATGCCCTCACTGGATTTTTGTATTTTAATTTATTTCTATTTTTACATTTGTAGTTAGAAGTTTCATTAGAATATCACCTTTTTTATAGGAAAAATTCTTAAGGGTTTTCGGTGCGCGATCACATGGTGTTATAAATGTCATTTTCTTGTTCAAAATTTTGTACAAACCAAATATATCAATTTTACCTAAAGAGGAGATGATGAAGGCCGATTAAAAAAAAATGATGGAGAAGGATATTGTGGCATTACCTGGCAATGCCTCAAGACTACTGCATAATTAATTACTCATAAGCAAGCCTCAATTCATTGAAATTTTTTTATTGCCTCAATTCATTGAATTTTTATCTTAAAACTGGTACGTATTTACGGAATATAATTATTATTTACCGTAAAATGTAAGTCAAATGAGACTTTTTCTACCTTCTCCCTTATTTCTCTCTCTCTCTCTGAATCTATCAATAACTATTCTCTCTCCTTTGCGTTGAAGGTAATGTAATATAGTTAAGCACTATTCAAGTAAGAATATATCTTAAAGAAAAGTTTGAATGAAAATCTAGGCATGTAAGATTCTTAAAGATAGAGAGATTTTTTTTTATACAACAAAAATACTGATGTTTTTGTCAATACCATAGATTTGATTACACAATGCCACTCTCTCATAGGAATGACAATAGGGCGGACTTTGATCTACGCCTACCCTAAATGTGGCAAACTCCCTCTGCCCTGCCTCCCCTGATTGGGTAATGGAAATCTACCCCCCATACCGTTCCTCTCGAGGAATGGGTTTACCCTAATTTACCCGCCCACCCCGCTTTTTTTTCCTCTCTCAATTGTCTTTGATATTTGATCATGGACAATCAACATTCATAACCATATGCCTACTCCAATCATTACAAGCTATTGCCAAAACAAAAAAAAAGAAGGAAGAGATATGATTTGGAGTTTCCCCTAAATCTAAAATGAAAGTTTTTTTTTTTTTTTTCTAATATATAATATGGTACTTTCGAAGATAATGAAAGTATAAGGGTTACAATATTAATTCATCTGTATACATTGATATCGGGGCGAGTATTGTGGTGGGACACTATTATTCTGTTATTTGTTTTTACGTTTAAAGAAGCCAAATATGTTTTCACAACTTGAAGGCAAAGACAAGGTTTCAAGAAGCTGTGAGAATTTATCGCGCTCTTTTTTTTTTCTCTCCATATATATATATATATATATATATATATATATCGCCGAGGATCCGGTCAGGACTCCCGGACCTAAGATAGGTCCGGACCATTTTCATTATTTGGTAGAATCCGGGATGGATGGATTTTTTTAAAATGTGTTTTTAAGGTTGCCGAGAAATGGGAAAAAAAATTTTGGGAAAAAAAAGCATTTTTGATAAAGCTTTTATCGATTTTCTGATTTTATCGAAAAATCCCGGATTTTTTTTCCCATTTCTCATTTAACCTTAAAAACACATTTTAAAAACATCCAATCGAATTGGATTCGGCGAAAATTCACGAAAATAAAATTCCGGACTCCAAGATAGGCCCCGAAGTCCGGACCGAACCGGACTCATATATATATTTTATTTTATATTTTTGCACTTACGTTCTATATGACGAAAATAGCATAACGAAAACTCACCCAAATTTTAAAACTTTATACGGAGTATTGACCGGGTAAAACATTTTCTTCTGCGTAAAAATTGTGCTCCACTGATGAAATTCGACTGGGACTTTCCCTACCACACAGCCTTTGACCAAGACAGAGACCTTGACGGTGGAATCTGGTGACACCGTGACTCTATTCCGTCCTCCACTGAATTGTTGGTGGAAAAATCATCTCATATCTCCTGAATCCACTTCTACCATTACCACTCGTGTAACTTCTTCAATTTTGGTGACAGCTCCGACAGACGGGAGCGGCGTTCTTTTCTTTTTCCTGTTTTTTTTTTTTTTTTTTTTTTTTTTTTTTTCCGGTGGTTTTTAGACGGTTGTATTTTTTGGTGGTTTTGTAGCCGGTTTTTGTGGCCGATGGTTTTTGTTTGTACCCGGTTTTGGTGGCCGGTACTTTTGAGTTTAATATACTACGTATTTCTTTCTTTTCTCAAAAAAACTTCTTCAATATTTTTATACAAAAATTCTAAAATCCATCGTTGCAGTTTAAAAAATATATTAAAACGTGTGAAAATATACAAAAACATGTAAAAATGTATAGAAAAGTAAAAAAAAGTATGTAGGAATATGTGTTTTTTTAATATATTTTTTTGTCTTATTATCAGTCTAGTGAACTGTCCATAGAAGGACCCAACTTTTATTTTCTTATATATTATCTAGTATGTTAGTAGGAGTTTTTTATTTTTTATTTTTTATTTTTTATTTTTTATTTATTGCGTTTGAAGATAGGAACGGATGATCAGTTATCTATCTAAGATTTTGGATGGATAGATCAGTTCAACAAAAACCTAAATTTGCTGCAACCATCGTAACCAGAAGTGGACTATCATAAATTTCCAATAATTTATATACCTTTTAATGTCATATATTTAATGGGACTTCATTTATATAACAAGGTGATACGCGGGATGCGGAAAGTGTGCTCTTGACTTCATGATAGTGACCCAATAGGAAAGGAAGGGGTTTCTGGCACACTCGTATAATCTACATACCACATAGTACAATATTTTGAGTCGTTTTGAATTTATTCCCATTTGTATCAAAGTTCATAAAATTTATTATCGAGATAAAAAATTTACAATATCAAGATAAAAACTCATTTCATAAAAA
Source organism: Vaccinium macrocarpon (assembly GCA_022606695.1). NCBI lineage: Eukaryota > Viridiplantae > Streptophyta > Magnoliopsida > Ericales > Ericaceae > Vaccinium > Vaccinium macrocarpon. Next base: position 35,514,882 of record CM040180.1, on the reverse strand, counting down.
AAGTTATGAATTCAAGATTTACATTATGAATTGATCTTCAAAATAGTATGAGTTGAAAAAAGATACATAATGATAAGGTTTGAGTCATATTTTGCGTCAAATATTCAAAATAATTAAATTGCATTGTTGATGATTTAAAAAAGAAGAAGAAGAAGAAGAGGAGTTACATTGCGTTGTGCAAGGTGTGGGAAAATATGAGCTCCTATATATGATGCCTTTTCATTTCCGAAGTACCAATATATATATGATGCTTTTTTCCCCTTCCATTTTTTTTGGAAATTACGTAGATCCTACGATGCTTTTCATATTTGCAAAATATGAACATTCTCTTTTTTTTATTATTACTTTTTGATTATCATATTCACAATTTCATTGGCAATCATCATCTATAGTATCTGGATTTTGCTTCTCCTCAAATAAGTATTTTTTTTAATAATACCTATAGATATTCGATCAAAATAATTTTATTCATTAATGCTCTCTTCACACCAAACGCAACAAAATGAGACGTTCAAATCATCTCATTCATTCCCATTCAAAAAAAGAAAAATCTTATTCATTGCCAGTATTCAATTGTGTGTTAACTATCCATGTTTGACAGTCCAGAGGCATACCTACCTTTGTCCGACATTCATATGTACGTGGAAGTATGAACACTCTCATTTTTGTTTCTTGTTTTGTAATTTTTAACAAGCAAACTTGTTTGGGTATAACTTTTGTGACTATTTAGGGGGTGTTTGGAAGCCTCATTTATTATTTTTTACATTTTGCTTTTTATATTTTTGTCTTTTTGGGAGATACGTATGCGCAGAACACATTATGGATGTAATGACCCACTCCGCCTCTCACCATATTTCGGACCAATAGATTTTTTTTTTGTGTGTGTTTTTGTGTGCATAGTGAACACATAATAGCAAGACCTTTTGAAAATTAGTTCCTTTATCGTTTGGTGACATGGGACGCACAGATCAGATCTATGAGAGGCTTAAACATTTTGATATCTTTTGAGGCCAACGAATTTTTGGAGGACTTTTTAGCGTTGAAAAATGTTTTGGGACATTGGTTCTCTTAATATCAACAAATGGAATGGTCAAGCTTTCATCCCTTCTAGAAGTGTTTGGCCATCCTGTCTTGGTATTCCTCCTAATTTATGGAATAAAATCAAGTCTTCACATCTACTAGTAAATTCTGGGGAGAGGTCATTTGTATTCAATGATGGAGCCAGAAGAGGACAAGTACTGCCAACCGCCACCACAATGATTTAAAAAATTTGCAATTATTATATAGAAAATAAATTTTTATTCTTGAATTATAGAGACTCACCACTACGAGATTTTTTTAATCTTTCATCCTCGTAATGCAATTTCTCTTTTCATTTTTTATGCACATATTTTCGCCAGCACAAAGGTAAAATCTTGACTCCGTCAAATCTGTGGAAGAGGGTGAAGAGTCTAAGATAGACGGATCTACATCCGGTTGTGAGTTATCTCCGGCCCCCAATCTCCAAGATGGTTTTGTTGAGCCTTCAATTTCTTGCGTTGGGGAAAGCATTTTGGCCTTGGAAGATGGCAAAATTGCTGCAGAGGATTCTAATCCACTATTGGATGTTGAAACAGCGGTTCATGGCCCAGGTTCGGATGTTGGGAAGTTCAATAATGGCTTTTGGAATTTTTCAGAAGTTGGTTTTTTAAAACCATAAGGAAGCTGAAGTGGTAGAGCTCAACCCATCACATGCGAATGCTATTGATGGTATCCAGAAATGGAAACAAAAGACAGTTCAAGATATGTTGGGTATTCCTAAACCCAAGAAGAGGGTAGGTAGGGAGAAGCAAAATTGTGTGGTCTTCATATCTTTAGTTGTTGCAGCTGCTCTATCTTCTAGAAGCATTGACAACATAGACAGAATTCACCTAGACCAGGCAAAGACGGATGTGACTATTAGCAAATATTGGGTGAGGATTACATTCAGGGACGGAGTCAGGATTTTATCTTTGTGGTGGCGAAAATATGTAATTAAAAAATAAAAAGACAAACTGCATTGTGAGGATGAAAGATTAAAAAAAATCTAGTGGTGACGAGTCTCTATAATTTGGGGATGAAAATTTATTTTTTACGTAATAATTATATATTTTGAAAACCTTGTGGTGGCGACCGCCACCACTTGTCCCCTTGGCTCTATCCTTGATTACATTGGAGATCAAGATGAAGTCCTAAGTAAAATTATGGCTATGAAAGGCGAGGATGATAAGAGGGCTAATTTTCTGGTTAATCAACAGAATGGTTGATTTTTTGTTAATTTGGATTTAGGGTCTTTCTTTTGTGGGTGGGTTTGGGTGTTGGTTGGCATCTTGTCAATCTTGGGTGATGGTTTTTTTTTCCTCGTTGGGTCCTAGCGGCATATGATTTTCGAAGTGAAGAGTTGCCTTGTCGGTTAGCTCTTGCTTTATTGCGATGCCTATGCTTTGGATTCTTTTAATCTTTGGAAACAAATTACAAAAAATTAATAAAATTCATTTTTTCTCCTAAAAAATACTTTTGATCTAAAAGTAAATTGTTGAGATTGTTCAGTTGAATTATTCTATCTAACGTAAGGAGGTTGAATACTTTGAATTCAAGTTTCCTACATCCAAACTATAACCATATTGGCTGGACTTGTTTTCTGCTTTACAGGTAGGGCCTAAGAATCCAAATAGATTCCAAGTATTTCCACCAGTAATCGACATTTAATTAACAGGTATCTGCAATTTTAATGTGGGGAGATTAATAAGTATTTAATAACGTGGATGTCGAAATATAATTGAGATAAGAAACCAACGCATGTTGGTTCAAGTGGTTCGACACTTGTTCCCCTTAAGCAAGGTCTCAAGGTCGAATATTGTGAATGGAGAAAACTTGCGCTGAGAGAGCTTTACCCCTTTGTGGGCCGACCCGACTTGAACCGGATTTAGTCGGGGTTCAATGGGCTTCAGGATACCGGTGTTTTAGACAAAAAAAATAAAATAAAAAAAATAATTGAGATAAGGACGGGAGTGCAATTGTAATTCTTTAGTGATATGAATTATAATTTGTGAAATAAAAAATAGAATCCTGACAGGATTAGGGTTAGGGTTTCTTATTTACACAAAGAGCCCAGATTTATTCCTCCTAAGGTCCCTGCCTTAATCCTAAAAATATACCGTCTTATTCTCTAGGTCTCACATGTTTTTTTTTTGAGAACAAAAAAGTGGGTTGTGAGAGAGAAACATAGAACTCATTGGAGTCCACAATCGGGTATGAGATTCGAGGTATAAGGGAATAGGGCAGAAGATCGCAAGGTACGGTCGAGCTTTGTTCGTGCTGAAATTGGGTTTAGACAAAAAGAAATAAGTCCATCTTGCGCTCATGTCTATGGAGGAGAGGTAACCCTAATTCCGCCATGTAGGGTTCATATTTATTTTTGTTGTTTAATTTGTACGCATAATATATTACTGGGTTCTGAGATTCGTTTCCCAACAAAGAAGAGGTGCTACAATATGCAGTGGTCCGGTTCGAACTTTGATCTGTCATCGCATAAGAGAGCACCTTATCCATAAGGCCGGCTCTAATGTTTGCGTTATCCAAGTTCGAGCACAAGCTTGATTGCCCACTTACTATTATGTCATAAAATATTTAAAGATTTACAAGTAGAAAAAAAAAAATCAAAGTTATACATTGGGCCTTTTTCTTGAATTACATAAAAAAATCCAAATAAAATTGTAACCTCGATTACAGTGATTTATGATTTGCACAATCCTATTCAAAGAAAACAACTTCCTCGAATTTTTTAAAGAAAATTCTTCTTGATTTTCCTATATCCAAGAAAGGTACGCTTCTAGGTAAAAAAAAAAAAAAAAGGTTGGAACCCCAGAGCCCGTAACGAGAATAATTACCCCCATCTGTCTCTAAAAAATTTGACTAAGCATAGAAGAATGATTTTTTTTTTTTTGTTTTGAAAAAATATCGATTTACGGAATAAAAAGTCTTGATAGTTAATCATTGAATTTAGCCAAGAGCAACTGCACATTTTCATGACATTTATGTGAAAAACAAGGCCTAAACGGTGATAAAAACAAGGAATATAGAGCACGTTTCGATGAAATTTGGGTTCCTTAAAGTCTGTCTTTTCGATGTGAGTTAGGTGGAACACATAGTGGCGAGGAAAGAAGGGAAGCTGCCGGTCTCTTTGCCATGATAGGATGGCATGTTTGGATTGCTAGAAATAGTTGGGTATTCAAACAGAGCTGGATACCGGAAACATCCATCGTTGAGAAAGCTGTTGAAGAATTTCACACTTTTATAATTGCCACACGAAAGGACCAATCAAATGCAAACTCAATGCCTAATGCTAGCGAAGGTTGTTGGAAACCTCCAGAATCTGGGTTTTTGAAGATCAACGTGGACGGGGCTTTTGACGTGAAGACACGTAGCGGTGGTGTGGGTATGGTGGTTAGAGATCATTTGGGTAAAGTTGTGGGTGTTGCTGCCTCACCCCTTAAATGTTGCATGTCTACTGAGTTAGTTGAAGCTGAAGGGTTTCAGTTTGTACTGGGCTTGCCAATTTGCTCTCAGGAAAGGGATTATGTGGTGGAAGGGGATGCGCAAACAGTTATCAAGATGCTCCAGGGTCTTTCCTCAGTCAAGGCATGTTTGGAAGTCATCATCAAAGATGTCTTATTTTTGGTGAATAAGTTTAGTTCTTGTTCTTTTCATTTTGCTTCTCATAATTGTAATATGGTGGCTAATGCTATAGTCAAATATGTCTAATCTTTGGATACTCCCCTAATCTGGCAGGAGGTTGTTCCAAACTGGATTAGTAGGGAAGTGTCCCTCGATGTTTCCTATTCGACGTTATTATAAATAAAATGTTCTACCGATTGAAAAAAAAAAGTCCGTCTTTTCTTATATTTCCAGTTAACATACTTATTTTCTTTTTTTTTTTTCTCAGACTTTTTAAATTGTTCATTTTTTGAGATCCCAAATAGTGATCTTATTTGGACCCTCTGAAATCTTTATCTCAGATCTAAATCATTCATTTTTTCAGGAATGCTGAGTACATCATAGGTAGAAAATTATGATCATTGGAGATTTTGGTAGATACACAATTGAGATAAATTTGTCTTACATTTTATTCTCTCAATGATATTGGCCATCCATTTTCTTAAAATAAATGATATCCGACTATATGACTACCAATATTCAATTAATTTGATTATTTACATGTGTTGAAAAAAAATAGCTGGCAATACAAATTCCAAAGAACAATTTCCATTGATAATGAAACTAAAATTACATATTACAAGAACAGATTATCAAACGAGAAACAAACCGAGCCGAGTCCCATGATACCACAATCTCCTTAACGAAGATTCGCTGCCTACCGCAGGTGTTGTAGGATACACCGGCGTATTCGTCCAAGGATAAAACGGCTAGAACCACTAAACACCGGAATACCTTCGTTGGTAGCCTTGACGAACTTACTAGCATTTGCCCTTCTCTCTCAAAGACGATTTCCAGAAGTTGACGTGTTAGACAAATTACTTGTTTAGAACCAATGCCAGATACATGTATAAAAAGCCAATCAATTAATATAGAAATTGCCACAATGAATTGGATTGAATTCTGTAACTCCCGAATTGAATACAGGCCATTAACCTCAATTCATGAGGGGTATTAACCACTCGAAATCGTTGGAAATTAAATACTTCGTTCAGATTCATCGAACCCGGAGTAGACTGTTTGGTTGCCTCGTCAAGCCCTCCGAAATGCCCCGCTTTCATTCATCTAAAATTTCGTGAAATTTCCACCAACATGAATGGTTTACTTAACATTTCCGACAAATTGAACGGTTTTGATATGAAATACATGCCATGTTCAATTGGGTTTTTAGAAACCCAGTTCCTTACTTTTTGGCTGTGGGGGCCACTGACTTGTGGCAGAAACTTTTGCGACTCCCTTGTCATACTCCTTTTGGGAGATGTAATTGTAGTGCACAAATGAGTCGGCGGGGCCTATTTTGAAGTTTTATACAAATGATCTAAGTCGTTCATCAACTTTAAAATAATTTTTCATTTGGTCTTCAAAAAAATCAGCTCAATTTAAAAACTTTAAATATTTGATCTAATCTTTCAATTTTTATTCAAAATTTAAAATCCTAAGTTCTGTAGAAATTTAAATAAAAGTTAACTAATCAGATCAAGTAGTTATAAAAATCTGATCGAGCTAATTTTTTTTGATGTGACTAAAAAAAATTATTTTAAAGTTGATGGTCGACTTTAGATCATTTATATGAGACTCCGAAGTTGGCCCCACCGACTCATTTATGCATAATTTATACACTACAATAACATCTCCCAAAAGAGGATGGCAGAGAAAATGCAAAAGTTGACTGCTTTTGGTTAGTTGCCCCACGGCCAAAAAGTGGGAAATTGGGTTCCAAGAACCCCATTCAAACACGGTGACAGATTATAGAGGACCCACAATTGAGATCACTACGGTTGTGTGTTGACTTGAGTCACTACAAAAATCCCAAATCCAACTGTAAAGAAGGCCAAATAAAAGCAAGAATTTGTAATGAAATCTAAAGTCAAAGGGCAAAGGAATTATTCTTCAAATCACAAGAAACTGGAGAGAGCATATATTTCTGCAAAAATCACGTCCATTGTATGGACTACTCGAATTTCGTAAATAAAACCTATAGTCATTAGTCACCCAAATTAAATTCCCAACTTTGAAACATATTCCCCAAGAGAGAATTTCAGTGAAACCAATTTCCAGGAATATTCTCCTCTGTTGTTTTCGCCAACTTTTTCCTTTTTTGGTTTCTTCACATGTTTTATTCCTTGCCCACCAATTGCAGATGTTATTTGAATTTGTGTAGTAACTTTATAACGATAGTATAAAGACATATAAACGAATAAAAACAGCTGCACCCAACACCCGATTTTATGGTTTTATTGGTTAGAAAAATCATTAGTTTCTTCTCGGGATATATAAAAGGGGTGATGTCTCCATTAACCACCCGTGAATGAATGTTGGAAAATCAAAGTTTCCACTTCAAGGATAAGATATCGGTGAGGATAAAGATTTTGCAGATGTTGAAAAATTTAGTGAACGAAGAATAATGTCAAAAGAAATGATCTGAAAAAATAAATTTAACTTTCTTCACTTCATGATCACCTTGATTATTGGGAAGTGAACTACAAACATGATTTCCAGACTTGCGGCCTCTGGAGAATTTTGTCCGAAAAGCATTCTCCAACGCGACTCTTTGACAAGCCCAGATATTCATTACGGGGCCGAAGTACCACTATGGTGTGGGCCTATTGTCAGAACATCATTTAGTTTCGTTCGAGGGGAAAGCACCGGCCCGTCAATGGAGTAAGCCCATTCATGAAAGCCTGTTCAAGTATTGCACATTTGCACCCAAGTCCCAACCTTACATAAAAGAAGGATAACGAGCAGCTCGGGACACATGTTAGATTATAGTTTCAAGAACCCTTCTACCCGTACAGATGGGTGTGCACAGATGGGTTTCAGGGACCCACTTTTATGTCATACACGGCCGATCCGAGCCGTTCATTCATCTCAAAATCAAATTCCGAGGGGCCTTTTTTGAACAAAAGTGAGTGATTTTGGATTGAGTATTTAGGGACGTCCGATCGACTTGATCTCCGCACGGGGCCCTTCAGAAATTAAATTTTGAGATGAATGAACGGCTCAGATCGGCCATGTGTGACCCAAAAGTGGGTCCCCGAGACCCATCTGTGCACTATCTGTGCACACCCATCTGTCCCCGTTATTTTACCGTAGTTTCAACAAATACTTATTCATCTCAAACTATTTGTTTGGTCACAAAAGAGAACTGAAAAACAATAAAAAATATTGAAAATATACTGAAAATACCATAAAAAATATGGTAGTAGAAACTTATCCTAATATAAATACTCGGGAAAAATCCGACTAAGAAGAAAAACTCTTCTTCATAAACCATACTAGTATCGGGTACATGCTTGTACCAAACTCATACTTTAGTATCTTTAATCTCATTTTATACCAATATCGGTCCCTTCCATCATCAATTTATGTTAACCATCCAATTAAACTTTGTGGGCCTCATAATAGGTCAATGACCTACTCTGAAGCTTCTGACAAATTACACTACTTATCCTGTAGTTTCTAAAAATGCACTGTCCTCCCTTGTTTTTTAAAATAATTCTTGAATTCACCACTCCAGTTAGTTCCGTTAGTTACAGTGACAAAACGCTGATGTCATCATATTTTAAATTTTAGACGCCCATATTAACCTCCCTCTCACTTTATTTTTTACTTCAAAAAATGGTTTTCAAGAAAGCTGTTTCTAAACAAATTTTCAAAACTTTCTTTGAGGATTTTTCAAAGTTTTTTTAAAAAAAGGTTTTCAAAATAACTGTTTTCCCAAAATTAGTTTTTTTTTTTATCCAAAGAACTGTTTAAACTAAAGTGTTTTCAAAAGTATTTTTAATTTCCTTCAAAATTATTCTCAACAAATGTTTTTCAAAAAGTATTTTTATAAAAAAATAAAAAATTTGCCTTTGATATAAAGGGCGTGTTGGTCTTTTCAAATGTGAAACAAATTAAAATATGCGGGTCCCACATGACCCTCCTCATTTTAGGCGAGTTTTCACTACAGTATTTTCGATATTTTTGGTATTTCCATTACTTTCCATGCATTCCAACGCAATATACATCACAAAAATAATGAATAACAATTCGTGCCAAAGACAACACCCACTTTTGGGTATGCAATATCAGAAAAATGCCAATGAATTGTATTTTTACCGAAAACTACACTCACTTTTAGCTATATCTTAATACCGAAAATACCCAAAAAAATCGCAATGGAAACTCACCTTTGACATGAGTCTCTCTAAGTCACAGGCAAAAGTGGGTCCCATACTATGCCAACTTTTATGACTGTTGCGTTGCTAACTGCATGTGACATGTGCATTGTGTGGGACGAATTTCCTCTTTGCATGACCAAACAATGAATCGTGCCACTTGTGACCATTGAGCCGCTTGTGACCCCGAGTTGCTTGTAAACTCCCGCTTTTAATATAGGTACTAGTTACATGCACGTGCTTGGCTACAGTAGAAGGTTGCCGTTACCCGCCATGTCCAAACAAAAATTTCTTTTTGTCATTATAGTTTCACAAATGGCAAACTAGCACACTAAAAGATGCAGGAAAGCTTGGAAACAAAGCACGTAACAAGTCATGCAACAAGAAGGTGGAAGAAGTCCAAAGGGAAAGGCCAAAAGAAAGAGAGAACAAGTAAACTATCAAAATGAACAACAAACAGGGCTTCATCCCGTCACCTCCTCATTCAAGCCCTTCAATAGCCATAACTTTTAGTTGGGCAGCATGATTTTTTTCATCTAGCTTCACAAGAAAACAGAACTCAATATTTGTTTTTTTTTCCATTGTCCATATTTCGAGCAGATCAAGTTGTTACTATAGGAATGAAGCACGTATGATTAGAGGTTCAACGGGTATCGTAGTAGTTCATGACATTTAATGGATGCTAGTATACTTGGGTACCAAAAAGTGGTAGTGTAATAACAAGATACCTCATGCGTTATTACTAATGGCGAATCAATTCATGCCACTTGATATCTCATATTCTACTTTAGAAGAGTTACTTGATAACAAACTGTAGAATTTAAGAAAATTATTTGCGCTTTCCCTTTTCTTATTAATGTTTTTTTTTTTTGTTACTTTTTATGTGCAAGTTTGCCACTAAAAGGAAAAAAGGGGGTGCAGTTATATGAAAAGGGAATGTAAAAATCATTACCCTAAAATTTATAGGTAAATAGGGTTTCCAAAGAAATCATGCTCCTAAACGTTGTTATACTGTGACGAAGTATTATCAATTATATGTCTAAAAATAACAAATTGCCTAATTACCAAGGGTGGAGTCGGGGTGGCTAGTGATGGTGGCAGATGAGCATCTGCATGATAATGCCATTGCTATAGTACATATTTTAGTTTTACCACTAAACTTTGTAATCCTGCCACCACTAGATTTTCCTTCATTTTCAATTTGTAACTAGCTTTCTAGTCGTTTAAGGCGATAAAATTTCGCACGTAGTTGTATTTTTATTTGTGTGTTTCTCTATAAATTCGCCACCGCTAAACGAAAATTCTGGCTCTTGTCAGTAATTGCCTGTGTTAAATTTTGTGGTTGTGTGTGTAGGTATTGGACGCATTGCAGAAAATAAAAGCAGAGGATGACTCAACCTTGGCTTACAGGAGGTCATGTAGGGAAGGGATATGTGGGTCATGTGCAATGAACATAGATGGGACCAACACAGTGACATACCTCAAGCCCATAGACCCAAACACTTCAAAGACCACAACCATCACTCCTCTCCCTCACATGTTTGTTATGAAAGATTTGGTTGTTGACCTCACTAATTTCTACCACCAATACAAGTAAGATCCTCATGAGCTTCTTTAATCACTTAAAGGCCTTGTTCGGTTGGCAGCTTTGGCTCAGTTTTGAGCCACTTTTAGTTTTGTTGACATCATCATTTTTCTCACTTTTCTCTTTATCTCTCTCCACTTATTACACTTACTTACATCATCAAAACTAAACTAAACTCTCTCAAAACTATGAACCGAACACAACCTTTATTATTGTTCATTGTATGGGGTTAGTTGCCAAATTGAATAGAAGGGGAAAAACAAGAAGGAAAAGAAAAAGATAGCTAAGTGAATCGATCTCAAACAAGTTTTACCGAACATCCCTCGAGTATCTTGAATTTTTGAAGTATAAGAATATCGATCGAGCCAAGCTCAGAAATTAACCAGCTTTAAACTGTATTTGAGCCTAGTTTTTACACAACTGTGTCTCAAACAATAAGCTCTGGTAATTTTCGTTTGCTCCTCTAAAGACATCAAGAGACATGCCAATCTTAGTGAATGGAACACTAGGAGTATATATTTGCAATGTTGGAAACTGATAAGGGCAATGAAAAACAGTTTTCGCCTACTAATATTTTTTCTGAACGGTAACCTCACAATGAGTAAGATTTTAGAAGACAACCACAATATTCAAAGTAGAAATTAAATAAATCTTCTATGCATCATAGGTATTTTGGCTCAAAGAACGGTATTATGCAACTTCTTCTAGCTCAAGTGCTAAATTGGGACTTATATATACACCTTCGATTCAATTATAGTAGTAAACTGGGCAGCCCCAAGTTAAACATATCATTCGCGTCTCACATATTCAGCACTTAATGTTATAAGAAAATGAAAATGTTGCAGTTTCTGCCATTGTTTCCTCTTTTAAGTAAAGAATTTTGCTTTGGACTTTGGAGAATTGATATTTTGGTTGTCGCCGAACTTTTCGTATCATGTCCTTTTGCTTGATTAAACATCATCAGTACTACAGCCATTGTCATTTTGTTCTCTTGTTAAATCACAATTTTCATACCGTGAATGCGTCAAAGCACAGGTTAACAGAGCCATGGTTAAAGACAAGAAAGCCCCCTCCGGATGGCAGAGAGTACAGGCAAACACCAGAAGAGAGAAAGAAATTGGATGGACTATATGAGTGCATACTATGTGCCTGTTGTACAACTTCTTGCCCTTCCTACTGGTGGAACCCTGAGGAATTCTTTGGACCAGCTGCGTTGCTCCAATCTTATCGTTGGATTTCCGATAGGTAATTATTATAATCTTGATTGAATGCCAGGTTTGAGGGCTACTTTGGCTTAAAAGCAAAAAATTAGATTATTGAATTATTCGTTTTGTCTTTATTTAATTTTTTTTTGCATTTGTTAGTTTTGTGTCAAGATTTTGTGGTTTCTGGATTCGTCTCGACGAAAGTAATAGTTTTTTGAATAAAGCCAAAATAAGTGGAATATTGGCCAATAATCCACTTATTTTGGCTTTATTCAAAAAAATATTTGGTTTGACCATAAATTTATACTTGTTAGATTCATCTCGTTGGGAGAAATCCAAAAACCACAAAATCTTTTCGCAAAACTAACAAATGCAAATTTTTTTTGAATAAAGACAACGAATAATCTAATAATCCAGTTTTGACTTTTAAGCCAAAGTAGCCCTGAGTTTCCTAATTTTGATGAACACCATTATCTCTTTACCAAACAAATTTTGCTTGGATAAATTTGTGAACGGTGAAATAGTGTAAGCTAGCGTTCGTTTGGAATCCATCATGTTTCATTTGACAAACTAATGGCATTCAAACTTGGGCTTGGATTAGAGTTTGGTTCACAACTAGTCACTTGTTTTGTTTTTGCTGCAAAAGCATTTATCGGTTTTTTCACTTCATTCCAAATTAAAGATGTGTAACGAGTAGATTAACCGTGACATATGACGCTTCTCCCATTCCATAAGACAGGGCCCAGGGGCAAACATTTGTTCCTGAAAATCTTGTTTTACTGTACATTCCAATGCAGTGCTAACATCACGACGTAACTTAAAATTTTTATTTTCAAGAAGCTCTATATATCACACACCATTGGTAGAGCTTTGCGACGGGCGAGAGGATCCCTCATCTTACTCTAGCAAGATGAAGCTCCCTGCACAGACTAGAGGCATTGGCCAGCATACGTTTTGAGAAATATAGCGGCCCTCAATTTAGAAATGGTAACACCTTGTTGACTGATTTTATTATCATTCTTTGCTAATCCTGCACATTGCTGACTCTGATTTTGTTTTTTCAGCCGAGATGACTTTTCGGATGAGCGATTGCAGGCGTTACCGGAGGACAAACGGCGGTTGTACAGGTGCAGGACTATCAAAAACTGTACAATTACTTGTCCAAAAAGTCCGGACCCAGCTGCTGCAATCCACAAGATGAAAGCTAGGCATCTGCTTTCTGTACCAATTGAAGGCTGAATGTGAGAAGAATACCCCCTTAATACATTACTTTTCATTTTTTACACTCCTCTCCCTTTTTTGTGTTTGCCGCAATAGGTTAGTTGTGGTTCGGATCATTTAGGGTGTTCCACTAACTAAAAACAGTCTTTTTCTAAAAACCAAGGCAGGTCATTCTCTAAAAATACATCACATCAACAATTGTGAAAAACCAGTTTATTTAGGAAAACTCCCTTAGTGGTACACCCCCGCCTTGAATTTAGTTTAGATCATTTATGAGTGTTTGTTTTTTTTTTTTTTTTTTATACTTTAATTGTTGAATGGAGATAACTGACCTAACTTTTTACCCTTTTTTGGTACTTTCTTTTTAATTTTTTTCGTCTTAATTTTTAAGAGATTTGGGTATAATTTTTATGTCACATCAAACTTCTCTAATAAGTGAATTGAAAAAATATAGAAATATAGACTAAAGTTAAAAATGATTCAGATAAGACAATGGTGAAGACACTAAAATTAACTTTTTTGGCGAAAGATAGTCTTTTTTGCCATCTTAATTGAACTTTTATCATCTTTCGGTCTTTACTTTTATATTTTTCTAGTTCTTCTCACTGAGCTAAAAAATGTGACCTAAAAATGATAGTAGTATCTTGTAAGAATTTATAGAAAGCAACAATAGAAAATGGTGAAATGTCAAAAGGACCATTAGTCAGGAAGGTGCGTTGAATTTTTTAGTGTTGTTGAAGTACGTGCTTCTTTCACTGATTAATTCTTATGAGATGTTTGATGCAAAGGAACATGTTGATATAAAATGCTTGTTCTAGTTTTGTATTCTCGGATTTTTTGGTAGGCTGAAAGTAACTCAGAATTTTCTAATTTGGAATAACAATTCTTGCTAAAGTATTTCATTTCTATTTACTGATTTCATATCTTTATTTCTGTGTTCCGGGGAGAAATTCAATCTCTTCAATATCGGGATACCATCTAAATAACTGCTTCGAATTAGTCATCGTAACATCACCACCACCACATTCAATCACTACCATGCACCTCTAACCACGTTTTCCATAATGAAACTACCAGCAGAGGTAAGTGTTCAGTAATGGGGATCAAGGTATTAGTGATGCCATCCATTATTTCCTGAACCACAGCATTTCTCCTCCTTGCCCAAGACCTAGAACCATTCCTAATAACAGAGGCTACCTTGGACTGTAAATTCCTTACCATGTTGAACTAGCTTCCTCAAACTAAAAATCTTTCTAATTGTCCAAGAAGCATAGGTAGGAATAGCCATGGCCCACATACACTGCCTTTTAATAACATAAGTGTGAATCCACCTAATCCATTAGGTATTTGTCTCCTTGGCAATAGCCTAGAGAAGCTTGGACATAGCAGCTTTATTCCAAACTTTAAGATCCGTGATATCAAGCCCCTCCTTTTTAGGGGTACAAACAAAATCTCACTTTCTCTTAGCACAATTTTCTTCAAATCAGGACCTGCCCAAAAGAAAGATCGCAATACAGTCTCCACACTTTTCAAAAAAATTTGTGGGAGGATAAAAATGGAGCTCCAGTGTAATTGAATGCGGAAAAAAATAGATTGGACAAAAAAGATTACCTGCAAAGGGGCTGTTGGCTGCACACACAGTAAAAGGATCACCTTCAAAAATAACATGAGATATTTGCAGCTCAGCACATGTAGGATGGAAAGTGAAAGTTGCGCTGATTAATCCTATGATGCAGCATAGCAGAGAAACCAGTGGAGGCTTCAGAAATTTTTATGAGGGTGTTCATAAATACTTACACTAGTATATTATCTCTATAAACTACGATGATATATAAATTAAAATTCATATATTCATATCAACAATGTTGTCCAAATATAGCAAAGTACGAATACCAATTACAATAGCCCTCAACGAGTTTTCAGTTTTGAAATTGTTGCATAATAGCCTCATTATCAACGGTATTAAATACATCGCTCTCAATGTAAGGAAATAAACAATCATTCATCCACTGATCTCCCATTCAATTGCGTAGATTGCTCTTTATGTACTTCATTGTCGAAAAACTTCTTTCAACTGAGGCAATTGTAACAGGAAGAGTCAACACCAATGTCACAAGTAAATACACCAATCCACGAGCACGGGAGAGAGAGAGGAGTTTGCTCAAAGGCCACCGAACAACCAAATCTTCACTCAAAGAATGCAGACTATTGAATAGAGAATCAAAGATCCATTTTTTTTTCTTTTTGAGAACCAAACCTAGCTCTATTTACTCAAGAGAGAGAGAGAAGACAAGTTTTATAAAGAACATAACATGTTCGAAAAGGTTTTCAAGACTATTGACAAGTTCGAGCATTGCTTGGACTTGGTTAACGTCTCCACGTGATAGAGAGGCGACGTCCCCCCTAACGGTTGGATCTAGATGGTTGTCTTCTGAATGAGTGAGGTTATTTGCCAAGGTGGAGATTGTTGGAACTTATGGCTTACATGGAGAGGTACCAAGGAGTTGTGATGAAAGGCCAGATGTCAGATTGGAACGGAGCGGAGCGAGGGGAGCGTAGCGCATCGAGCAGAGCGGATGGCTTGGATAATTTGTGTGGGTCTTTGAAGTGAACCCCACAAGCCATCTCACACAAAGTATGCAGTAGAGTAAAGTTTCAAAAAATTGTGTTGAGACAGAAAGTAAAAGTCTGCCACTAGGGTCCAATGGGGAAAAAGTGAGAACTTGGTCTTGAAAACCTTTTCCAAACATGGTGGAAGGTTCTCTTTTTCTTTTTTGAGACTTGAGCCGGCAAAAGGTAAATGTATATTCTGTTTAGTTTACTTAGTGTATTACACATTACCCCCTTTTATATTATTGGGTTATTTGGTAGTATTTTTGACGCAGCGGAATTTACGAGAGAATAATTAGTGTACTATTCCAAACGATGATAAGTCTCGAATCCACGAGTGTTTTTGAATCCACAAGAGAAAGAGAATAACTCTGATTTATAATTGATTAAAAACTCCATAATAATAGAAGTTACAAGCCCTTTTATAGGGAAGACTAGTAAATCCTAGCAAAAACTTATCAAAAAAAAAAAGTATCTCGAAAATTGGGGAAACTCCCAAAATTGAAAACTAGAAAAAAAAAGAAGAGAAATTCCCAACTAGAAACAACGAAAACGGAATTATACACAAAGAGTAATTCGTAATCTAATTATTACCTAAAATAACAAAATTGCTAAATTGAAGGCCTAAAGGAATGAATTTGGCCGAAATTTGCCATTAGTCACGATTAGGGTGGTGAGTATTGATGTAGCGCGATTCTGCTTCAGCCCACCAAGTTTGGGCCTATTCCAGGCTCGTCGATAAATTGCCGAAATTGACAAATTTTCAATTAGAGGTTGTTTAGGTCTCTTAGACTTTGACCAATCCAATTGATCATAGAATTGGGCCAGTTGTTCTACATCAATTTTATTTTGTTATGGGCTATTGGGTTGTTCAAATTGGATTGATTTGCAATTTGTGGGTTAATTTTTTTTGGGTGAGTGGTCATTAATTTTGAACTGAGTTTCATTCATATTGAGAATGGGACTAGGGTGTTCATGTTGGAACATGTAATCCATAATTTTCTTAGTTATTGGGGATGCATGAATCTACAGCTAGGTACATTTTATTAATATGTTCTTATCACATTGGAATATGTAAAGTCCTCTAGGGACTTGTGATTCATTCCCTAGTTTCTACTATTTAGTCCTGTAAAAGGACATCACATGTTATGGTTTGTAAATGAACCAAGTATCAATAAATCAAGTTATCATTTTCTATTCATCTTATATCTAGCAAACTCTCTTGTAAAGTTCCATCGAGCAGGAGCTCTGTAGGGCTCCGCCCTACATCTCCAAAAATATCTTGTTTTCTATTTTCTTTTTTATTTGCTTCTGCTGCTCCAAAAAATTCCAACAGTTCATCCATATTTCGTTTGGGTGTTTAAAAGAAGACTACCCTAAATTTTTTGACATGTATTCTAGATAAAAAAAAAGTTTGGGTTGTCAGATGACCATCCTGACTTGCTAGTAGAGCTGCCAGTGAGAGAGACCCTCCATCACAAGTAGAAAAAGGTAAGTCTAAGGCCCCTTTTACCAGAGAAGTACCCTTTCAATTCACCATTGATAACTATATAAAACTTAGGAGAAGTGACACATTGTTTTATCCAATTAATGAAAATCATGGGGAAGTCCATCACAGTCACACATCAAATAAGAATTGCCAAGCTATGGAGTCATATGCTTTCATGAGATCCAATTAGGTAAAAAAATTTGTTCACCCTCACCAAAAAGAGGGTGAACAAAACCTTCCCCTGATAAGTTGAAATGGTACGGGGTCACAAAAAATAGTGTGAATCTCACCATAAAATGATGTTATGTTTACCAAAAAACGTGTTGATTCCGTAGACCGCACACAATTATTTCAACCAAGACAAATTTTTTTACGATCCAATTTCATAGCCCATATTGGCAGGCCCTGATTTTTATGGTGGTTCTACACCAATTCTTGCATCAAGAGGATATTATCCACAATTGATCCTCTGATAAAAGCAAACTGTTCAGGACTAATAAGAGAAGGAAGAAGAGGCTGGACTCTAAGCTAGAATTTTGGAGATACATTTATAGGTCACATTGCAACAAGCAATGAGCCTACAATCCTTGATTGTGGCAGGATAGTGAGTTTTTGAGATTACACTTCCATTCAATAGACTCAAATCGAACTCGTTAATGATGGGCCTAAGAAGGGAAAGAAAACCCTTTTGCACCAAAAAGGTTAGCCACTGTCAATGCAAGCATGCAACTACAAAGGGAGGAGTACGGCCCGGTCCATCTCCTCGCCAAACTCAACTCCAGCAAACAAATCTCCTCCTGCTTCACCAAACTTATGTTGATTTTCTGCTGATATATTGTGATTCTCTCCCTGTCACTCCATTAGCGTTACGTAACCATCAGGTAATTCCCTCCACACAAGGGAAGTGTATTTGGACTGGGCAGTAAATGCAATTTTGTGCATGCCACCTGCTTGATAGAATGTGTACGTCACCTACAGGTATGTTTCTGGTTAAAAATTTATGGAACATAATGTAAGGCTGCTTTTGGGTACAAAGGTCTAAGGAAATCCCGTCATAATGGCAGGCAATCAACATTGGAAGATCAACAAATCTTATTAATGGTTATGATGCATTGTTTTGTTTCTTTAAATTTCACATCTTGCAAATTTTGAAATGATGTTGCTGCTAAATTGTTCATTTTCCACCCTAATTTGTGTTTGATTCATGATGATGTGGGTGCGGTTGTGATGTGGAGGAGGTGGCGGTGGTGTGGAGGAGGTGGGCGGCGGTGATGGTAGTTATCATTGTCCTAGTACAGGGAAAATGTTTGGTACATAAAAAGTTCTCCACCCAGAAAACATTTAGTATACTGTGTGAATTTCACTTGTTAAATATATTTTTTGGATAAATTTATGATAAACTTTTCATGTACTTTACGAGAACTCCCTAGAAAAATTATTAAGTTGGAGCCTTGGAGGATGTCATTTGTGAAAGAAAGAGAGAGTAGATGTTAGGACAAAGCAGTCAACGACTGGGTGGTCAAATGGGACACTTTATGTCACAGCAGCCAAACTATGTTTAACTCCTTTTCCTTGTCACCTAGTTAATCTATACTTTATAATTTTTTTTATTTCTACCATCGAGACGAACTAATAATCAACAACAATTTGACGTAAACAAATGCAATGTTTTTTTAATAAGGACAAAAATAAAAAATGGCTGCTAACAACATCACTGAAAAATGGGAAACTCACAGATTGGGGGATGATGTAGTGCACAAAATGCATTGCACCTTGTAGTGCATCATCTGACTATCTATTTCGACCTCGAATTTAATCCAAACAATCGAGACAATACATGGCTCGGATTTAACCCGAGCTATGAATTTAATTTGACTGTCGATTGTTTGGATTAAATTCAAGCTTTTTTACATTATCGAAATGGACGACTGGATGTAATGCATTACACCATGTTGCACATTTTGCACACTACAAAGTCTCCTAGTCCGAAACTCACACCTATATAGTAGATAAAGAAATTGAATACAATAGAATCTCCAACACCAAATTGGGAAAGTTTATGTGCCCCAATTCCGTCTGAGATCCCCTATGCCCAAAAAATGGTGCGCATCTATGCTGAATTATTTTGGGTCTTTGAATGCTGTGTTTTTTGTGTTTTGTTTTAAAATTTTAATGTGATCCAATGACCAAAAATGTACCCAAACAGAGGAATAGAAGATTTTCAAAACAGAGAATTTGATTTCGTGCCCCTCCCCCCTCTCTCTAGAATACTAGAGATCCCCATTCCTTCCTAGACCGGGTTTCTTGGCTACCCAATTCCCACCACACAACCAAAACAACAACAAATTGAGACAATCAGAAAAAGAAAAAGAAAAAAAAAGGGAGAAAAACATCTGTAATCAACTTCCATTACAATAAACCAGCCCTCTAAAAACTTGCTCTTTTTTTCTTGCTGCAATTTTTTCTTTCCATATCATTTTGTCTCTCATGCTATCTTTCCCAAACCAAAATAGAGAGACAAATTAAGGAGGGATCTTTTGTTGGCCCAAAAATCTCTCTGTCCCCCATTTAATTTCTCGTGTTCTTTTCTTTTTCATAATATGGGTCCTCTACATCAATGCTTAAATGGATTGAATAAAAAATTTCTAGCCAATTTTTTCAATCTCTCTTCCTCTCTTTTCATTTTCTTGCACCGGAAGATTCCCTGCATGGTATTATTTGATTGAAATTCATTCCTCATATACATACAATTCTCTCCCACTCTCATTGATTTCTTAGAAAAAACTTTTGTTACAAAAAATGGGAGAATCTCCGGAGAGAAAATCCGGTTGTGGCCTATTAAGCGCAGTTTTTGGCCGCCGGAATGTGTGGCCAAGGAGAACCACCTCAACAGGATCACTCCCCATAATGAACGACAATGGCAACAACCTCGTCCGAGTCCCTAGCACGCCCATTTCAAAGCGGCGACGTGATGGCTCCTCCGATGAGGCCACCTTCCTCGAAACATCCAATGCCACCTCCGAGCCGTCGCAGAAACAAGTCGACCGGATCATTGCTCGGCCCGGGCCTAACCACCCCAAGGTGCCACCTTCGCATCAGAATTATAACCAACATCAACAATATCATCAAAATCAAGGTACGGGAAAAAATGCCGCACCTCTCCAAGGATATGCACAAGGGAGGAGGGTCCCACAGGCATCGACCGGAATATCCGGTGAGCTCGAAAACATGATAACCGATCACCAACGGTCCAAGGGGGCGAATAGTCTGGTCCGCGCTTCCTCGGGAAATGTTATGCTGTTTGGGCATTTAGGTAATTTGAGACAACCGGGAGGCGGTGGTGGGAATATGACTTCCAATAATGTGCTTAATTACCTACCGAAAACAGCGAGAGAGGAGCCAGAAAGGACCCATGTTGCTCCTGTTGTGGGAAATGTGGGGAACAAACGGAATGAGGATTCGGAAAAAAAGCCCGCCCCGCCAACTTCCCTGTGTCGGGCGTTGTCGACGAGGATGGATCCAGAGCAGTTGAAGATTATGGGGAATGAGGATTACAAGAATGGGAGGTTTGCTGAGGCACTTGCTTTGTATGATGCAGCTATTTCTATTGATCCAAACAAGGCCTCATATAGGAGTAATAAAAGTGCAGCCTTGACTGCTCTGGGCAGGCTTCTTGAGGCTGTTTTCGAGTGCAGAGAGGCTATAAGGATTGAACCCTATTTCCAGAGAGCTCATAATCGTTTGGCAACCCTTTATGTCAGGTAATGGTACCTTTTACATGGTTTTAGACTTTTACTTGATCAACTTTAAAATCTTCAGCTCATATCTCTATGCATATGCACATCATGCTTGTTTTAAATGTTTGCCGATACATTTCGTATTGTTTACTAAGTGCTGAGTTTTTTCGCCTCATGATACTGATACACTCTGCTAAATGAACAAGGTGAAATAACTTGCTGTCAAGGTTTTAAATAACGATTTCTTGATACGTAATGGTAACCATTTGAGTGTAACGGTTCCGATAGTATCGAATGTTACGTAACGGAAATCGGATGTAGGGCTCACGAATTTTTAAAAATAATAATTTTGAATTGCTTAATAACCCGTAATGGTCGAGTATCGGCTGTGAACTGATTCTTGAAGTGGATACTAACCGATATGTAATGGGAACTGGCAGATATGCATGCAATTTTTCCACTCACCGGTACACCTAGGGATGGAGTTAGAGGGGCTAGCCAGTAGGAGCGGTCGCCTCTGTAAGAAAGAAAAAAAAACTTCTAGTATTTTATTATATAGAAGAAAAAAAATTCTAATGAATTATATGGGCTCACCCCTATGAGGTATTTTTGAAAAAAGATCTACCCCTACATAGTGAAATTTCTGGCTCCGTCCCTGGGTACACCAAGAAAAGGCCAAAAACCATTACGTAATGGCCAATACGTTACGTAACAGTCGGTAGTTAAAACCATGCTCGCTGTATCGAGCGGCTGGTATTGGCCACAGCCCAGTCCACATCTGATCTATGTTACGCGGACTCTCGTGACGGTGTAAAGTACCCGTGTCGGACACTCGACACTCGGATAAGGGTGTTGGATATGTGTCCGATAAGTTTAGTAAGACACTTCTATAGAAAATGTAATTGTAATTCGAGTTTATCATGGAAGTATGCATAAACCTCCCTTATTATCCACGAAATGCGCTATAGAACCTTAAAGCACAATTTTACGTAAGAAAATACACAAAAAATAGAAACAAATTTGAATATTTTGCCGTGTCCCCGTATCCTTGAAATGAGAAATAGTTGAACCCGACACCTAGATACGTACCTGCACCCGACACCCATACCCGAGTCCAAGTAACATAGCATCTGATACGATAGATTATCTTGCTATTTTCGTTGTTGATGATTTTGACGTCTAATGCTATGCAAACACACATTACTTGAAACCTTGACTTGTACAAATTTACCTCAACTTGCAGATTAGGAGAAGTAGACAAGGCCTTGTATCACTATAAACATGCTGGTGCAGAATCCGACCCTGATGTCTTGACTAAAGCTAAAAATCTTCAGGTTCATTTGAGTAAGTGTACCGACGCCAAGAAGCAACGAGATTGGAACACATTACTCAAAGAAACCAAGCTCGCCATATCAGCTGGTGCTGATTCTGCAGCACAGGTAAGACATGGAGTTCATACACTCTAATGCTTTTGTTTTGATCTTGAATCGTGTGCTGAATATTGAGAAACGAAATTTTGTCTGTTTGGAAATTGGAAAGATTTTTGCATTGCAAGCCGAGGCCTTGCTGAAGCTCCGTAGGCCCCAAGACGCGGATGAAGCATTGAAGAAGGGACCAGATTTTGACACAGATGAGTGCACTAAATTCTTTGGCCCTATTGGCAGTGCGAATCTGTTACTGATCCGGGCTCAAGTTGACATGGCTGCCGGCAGGTAGACTTGCATATAAATTTATTTACCCGTTTATATGCCTGCATGTACACGTACTAGTTTATGAATCGATATGTGCTGTTTTTGTTCGCTGTAGAAAACATAAAGGAAAATAATATGGACTTGGCACAATGATTTTTTGTATTACTCGTACCAATAGTGGTATATGCAATGTTTTCGCAGATTGGACAATGCTATGGAGGCAGCTCAACGAGCAGCTCGACTTGACTCAAACAACAAGGAAGTGAACGCGGTGGCTAGGAGGACCCGAGCTGTGGCGATGGCTCGATTGAACGGCAACGAGCTCTTCACTGCAAAAAGATACTCGGAGGCTTGTGTTGCTTATGGCGAGGGGCTCGACCATGACCCATACAATGCGGTTTTGCTGTTGAACCGAGCCACTTGCCGAGCCTACCTTGGCCAGTTAGAGAAATCAATCGAGGACTGCACTGCTGCGCTTAATCTGCGGCCGTCTTATGCCAAAGCCAAATTAAGAAGAATCGATTGCTATATCAAGGTGACTGATTACAATAGGTTATGTGCTCATAATTTTTTTATTAATCCAAAATTCAGGTTCATAGTAGAGAAATTTTTGATGTGGGTGACTCCTAAAATGAAGCTAGCAATGGAAAAAAAATGGGGAAAATAGACTGAGAGTTTCTGTCAAAATGATGTTTGTAAAATTTTTGTTGTGTTGCAGTTGGAAAAATGGGAAGCTTGTATACAAGATTATGAGGAGATGATACGGGAGACACCAGAAGACGAGACGCTGGTCCAGGGCTTGAAGGATGCACAATTGAAACTCAAGAAACAGCGAGGTGAAGATGCAAGTGACATGAAGGTTGCTGATGCTTATGACGTGGTCTCGATATCAAGCAACGAGCATCTCAGGGAGCGAGTAACATCACCTGGTAAGGTGTTTTTGATAATCACAAGCAATTTGGGTCCGCAAAAATGACTATTTCTGTTACAAATTTCTAGTGCTGGAGACGTATTTTACGTTAACATTGTGAAAGTTTACTCTTTGGCAGGCGTATCTGTTGTCCTATTTTGTAACAAGCCTGGGGACAATGGGGCATTAGTCACATTACAGTTTCTGGAGCAACTTCGAAAGAAATATCCCTCAGCCAACTTCTACAAGGTTCGGTTGTTTAAACATTCACAATCGTAACACTCGATTCCTGATACTAAGTTTTGATACTTTGCTACTGATGCATGATGTATTCCAATATCACCCGTTTAAAACAACGATGAACACCCATATGATTTGATCTGGCTAATCTCAATAAGCTATTTCAGGTGGATGTTGAGGAGCACCCTTCCGTGGCCAAATCTGAGGGTGTTAGCTCATTGCCGGCTTTCAAAATATACAAGAACGGTTCAAGAGGGAAAGAAATCCCAGGCGACAATCACGAATTATTAGAGAGCTCTGTAAAATACTATACCACATGATTCAGGTGGATATGGAAAGCAGTTATGATTTCTAATCCCCTAACCCAAAGTGTCAATGGGCTAGAGATGAAGAAAAACGGGCCAAAATATTGTTTTATATCACCAATACATCTAACCCAGAATTTTTACCGGTTATATCTGGAGAGTAGAATCTATGGACCATATTGTTTTCTGGGTTCAACACCGAATCTGGATCTACGGCATACATCTCACTTTCTATGTATTTTTGTTGATAAGAATTCTGAGTACATACATATACAGTGTGTTACAATCTGAAGGAAAGTAAAGAGGCTTGAAAAAGAGGAAAGAAACAGGACTCAATCATTCATGTTTGACGGGGCACAGCTCTTTTTTAGCATGGAAGAGTGGAAGACTGAATTGGAACAATTGAATGGGTTTAAGAGGGGGATGAGTGATAGACATGTATGTTTGAATGTAATCTAGTTTTTAACATGTAATTGATTCATTTGTGTATTGGATCTATTTTTACTCCCGACCCATTTGTTCGTTGTCGAAAATCTGTCTCGATCTTCATTACTTTAAGATCAGGCTATATGCTCCTCGTTCTGTCCGTCCCAATTTGCTTGCTATTTATAGGTATTTCAACTTTTTATGGAGTCATAGTCTTTGCTCTTAAAATTGTTCAGAATTCCACAATTGCCCTTTGATTATATTTGTATTAAACTAAATATTGACTTCAATTGAACTGTGAAGGGCTAAAATTGGAAGTTTGCCTTGACTTGGTTGCTAATTTTAAAAATGAAACGAGTAGGTTCTTTTTTTTTTGAATAACGTCAAGTAATATTAAAAACGGACTAAGACAAATTCTTGGACAAAACAAACTCAAGCATGGGTGGTAGACAACCTGTATTAAAAAAAGAACACCTATCTAGACAATTAGAGGCTATCTAAATGTGCGGCTCTATTACATTCTCTCCTACACCAAACAAAACTCCACTATTGCCTAGAAGCTCAAACTCTAATATCCTCCACCATTGGCGCAATCTCCCAAGGACAATCCAGTTTAGTATCGACAAGCAAATCCACCAAATTTTTACAATCAGATTAAAAAATGGCTCGATCAATGTTCTTCTCCTCCGCCATAATACATGTTATGCGAAGTGCCCATGCTTCAATTGCGAGAGGGGAGATAACCAACACCTTACCATAGTTCCACCACTGAACTGATCCATCACTATCTCTAGCGATAACGCCAAAGGCAGCAAAGTTGCGGGAAGAATTAAAGGCTCGATCCGAATTGATCTTCATACAAGAGCTGGCTGGGGGTACCCACTTCAAAGACCCAACCTGTCTTGGGAAAATGTTATTTATACCCATACATATAGCAGAGAGGTATTCCCCATTTGCCCTCCTAGCTTGTTCAATCACTTCCTCAGGCTTAAGGGGACTGTTGTTGAAAACAAAATTGTTCCTAGCTTTCCTATGGCCCAACAAATTTGAAGAATTTGACCGACACTTCTCTTGTTTCCTTAGCCAAATCTCCACGTAACAGGTCCTCCATCCACTTGTCTACAGCCACAACTTCCTTCTGAAAAACCCAGTACGATTTGTTGCTCCCGAACCACACGGCCTAACTCCAAGGACACTGGAATAGAAGGTGTTCTATGACTCATTGGCAGATTCACAAATGGGGCATAGCAGATTATTGCCACATTTTCTCCTCACAAGATTGGCTTTGCAATGTGTGAAAGTGTATATGAAAGTGAAAAAAGAACATTGGAGTTTCTGTTTTGATTTGGTTTTTTGTTTTTCTTTCTTGTTGCCTTATTACCCATAAATGAAATAAAATGTGGGACATAGATATCTGAACACATGCATTTCCAATATTTTCAACGTTAGTTGAATCTCGGTGCATCTCCGGGAGTGACATGCATCAAATAATTTCGAATACATATATGTCTTAAAACTATTCCAGATGTAACACTACTTACGAACAAAATCAAATTCAACCATGTCGAACATAGATGTCCAAACATATGTCTTTCCAATTTTTTCAACATTCAGCACGAAACTAAAAGGGTTGGGGTCGACACAGCACGACCTATTTGACATCTCTAATAACACTGCTCATGAACAAAATCAAATTCAACCATACAACATACTAAACAGAGATCAAACAAATAACCTGGCCCGCGAAGGACCAACGACAGAAACAACACCTCGACCATCACCGTTGATCACTCGAACACGACCGCCATCACGAGCCTTACCACCGTCCGATCGACAGTAATCCCTAACAGCCGTGAGCTCATACGGTGAGGTATCGGTAGCCAACCACTGCTCCACCGTGAAAAGCTGCTGGCTACAGTCCATATGGGCTCCAGTGGTGGTAACCTCCACGTAGTTGCAGTACCAGCCGTGGTGTGGGGCGGACCCGTCGGAGGTGAGGTTCATCGCGCAGACCGGCCCGGTTAGACACGGGCCTTTCCCGCTGAAGATGTCCAGGTTTCCCCTCTCGAAGTAGTTGTAGTCCGGGCCCATTAGCCCGCCCCAGGCTACTATGTCCGAGATCCGGATCCCCCACCCGTTTACGTCGTATAGGGTCAGGCCGATGTTCGAGTCCGTCCCTCCTTTTATGATCGACCCGGTTCTAACGTACGCCGTGTACACACAATCGTCCTGCATTCATCACACATTCACACGTCACAAGTATCATAATCGAATGCATATACGTACATGCTAGAGGCTGGGACACAATGCACTTAATGGAAAGAGGAAAATCCGTAGTGAAACTTGCGAAAATGTTAGTAGAATACATGAAAAGTTTTCCCGTAATTGTCTAGGAAAGAAAAATCAATAGTTTAGATTTATTTTGTGTTCCGTTTATGATAGCGATAGATCTGTATAGATACGTATGTATGAGAGAGAGAGAGAGAGCGAGAGAGAGAGAGGAGAGCTTACGGATCTGGCGATGGAAGTGACGGAGAGGAAGATCAGGAGGTGGAACCAGAGACCGTTGACAGCTTCCATGGCCTTTGGTTTTCTGCCTTTGAGCTGTTTTCTCTCCATCTCTGTACTATGTGAAGGTGGATAACTGATGTGAGGATTTGTGGAGGCTTCTGCTTTAGGAGCTCTACTGCTTTCCTTTTATATAGGCTTCAACTTAGTAGGTGATGATATGAAATTAAGGGGCATTTACTATATAAAAAAATATGAGAAATGATTGTGGCACCATCGGCTTTATCCAACAATTGCAAGAACAATTTTTCATATGAAATGTGTGAGACCCACACATGAGTGGTAGATCCCACTTATCTAATGTTTTTAAATTTTGAAAACTTCATTTATGGGGTGTTTCACTAAGCTAGTTTTTTTTAATAAATTGATTTTTCACGGTTTTTTATATGATGTATTGTGAGAGAATGATTTGTTTTAGTTTTGAAAAAAATAATTTTTTGTTAGTGGAACACCCCCTTAATAAAATTACTAGAGACAGAGATGACAATCTCGACCAAACCGATGAGTACGCGAACCATAACCGATTTTTTTCCCGAACCATAACCGAAATATTCCTTGTGGATGCGGGTGTGGTATGGAATGTGAGATAACCGAACGGGTTCGCTTCGGTTCTAGTTTGAGCTAATAATCGAACCGTTCCCCAAACTGAACCGGATATGTGTAATTACAAAATTACCCTTCATATGTGGAAGTTTAACCTCTGTTAAGCTTCAATGCATTGAATTTCTACTTAGATTTATATTAGTTTTACATTTGAAATATCTAGATGCATATCTGCATACTATTTTAATAGACGAATCTGTGACATTTCTAGTTTAACTAATTTTCATACTTGAATTTCATTCATAATTATATATATTTATTTTATTTTCTAATTTAACGGGAAGTACTCGAACCGAACCGATCTCCGATGGTTGAGTTATGGTTTCAATTTCCCCTACTCTTTTGGTTTCGGTTCGGTTCTGGATGTCCATCTATATTTGGATAATGAGTTCGGATATGATAATACCCACACTGAATCGACCCATTCTCATTCCTGACTAGAGATAAGTGTACTCCATCAGACAGAATAAGGAAAACGCCGCGAAGTTACAAGATTGCCACTGGTTCCAAACGTGTGTCACGGGATGACCGAGTACGCCTGCGAAGCACCCAATGTCAATTGATTATCGGTTATTACGAAAGTTATATTTGGTGCAATTATGAAGATTTATGGCTTTTGTTTCTATCTTCTTTATTTATTCCGGGCTAGGAAAGGTCCAGATCTTTTTGTTTTAACAGGGCATATTCTTGGCAAAAAGGTTCCCTCAGCACGTGGGTGGGGTCACGTGGGGTAAAGTCTACAAATTTGTCACATAAATCTTCGGTTAAAATTATCTGCTCCCGTTTTTAATTTTCATTCTGCAATTCGCTCTTTTTTCTCACCATTACCAACTTTTAATACTCTCTCCTTTCTTTTTTGTTTGTCCCTCACTCTCTCTTGCCACTTTTCAAACGAAAAAATAAAGGTCATGTTCGTTTTACAGTTTAGTTTTAGTTTTGATGACATCATTATTTCTCTCATTTCTCTCTCTATCTCTATCTACTCATTACACCTTATGACATCATCAAAACTAAACTAAACTATCTAACCAAACACATCCAAAGTGTTTTCGTGTATCATTTTTAAAATTTTTTCGCATTGAATTAAAGTACACGATGAGTACTTTAATTTGGTGTAAAAAAATTTGAAAAATGATACACGAAAACACTTTATTTTTTCATTTAAAAAGTGAGACAATTTTTCGTAGAGGACAAATAATTAGTAACGGAGGGAGCAGTAGCTTAAGATATTTTGAAAGAGTTTTTTCACACTTCGCTCACGCTCACGGAAGGAGCACATATAGCTGAACTTGATGCCACCAATGGGTTATATAAAGCCCATAAAAAAGTTCATGTGAAACTAGGGTAAGAGTAGATGTTAAAACGATTTTTAAGATATTGAAAGAACAACTTCAACCAAGAGACTATTAGTGATTAAAGGAAAAAATTAATAAAAGTCCTACTGAGAGAGCACTAATTTTTCTTTTCCAAGCGCGATATTCTTAACTCCAAAATTTAAACCCAAATGTTCACAAACTTTCTTCGTCTAGTATTCACGATCACTAGGCGATTTTGCAAATTACGAATTGAGTTGGCAGTCATGTAATAATACTTTCAAACATGATATCCCTAAGCATTTCACTGTATTTCTCCTCTCTCCTCTATCTCTGTAATTCTAAATCCAGTTATCTCTTTGTAGGTATTTTCAATTTCACTCGCACTTGAAAATACCAACACAGAGATAATTGGATTTAAATCTTATTCACTATTATGCGTAAGGATAGGCGTTGCATTACGACGTCGTTTGCCTTTTCCTCCAAATGGCAACTAAACTGCCTTGTTAAGTTTTCTCCAGAAACAAAGAGTATATCATCGTTCCCCAAACCCAAAAACAAGACTCAACTATGATGGGAAAACAAGAGAAATTTCACACAATCAAAACTCAACTTAATTTTATTAAACTTCCACAAATACAAATGTACACTACTCATGCACTCTCATTATATTATTAGGTGGGGGAGACCCCTTGGAGGGGCTCCCCATGCCTCTGCCCCTCACTCTCTTTTCTCTTCTATATTTTTTCCCACAAAGCAATACAACACAGACATATACATTTATTCATTTACCAAAACACTGATAGCCACTCATGCAAATATACTTTTGCTCCTCCCATTGAATCACCGAAACAACTTGTTGACTAGGGCCCATCTCTGAAATAGCCATCTCTCATTTTGTCTCTTTGACACTCAGATCTCACCCACTTTTGGCACACAATTAACATTTCTATTTTCTAACACACCCCCTAATCTTAATTCTCTCGTCCATCACGTCAAAGCTTCATTTGTTTCTCCTCTTGTCATCACGTCAATTACTTGGGCCAAACATGGCTTGAACCGGTTGGTGGCTATCCTCGTCATCTTGCCAATA
Organism: Vaccinium macrocarpon; assembly: GCA_022606695.1. Taxonomy (NCBI): domain Eukaryota; kingdom Viridiplantae; phylum Streptophyta; class Magnoliopsida; order Ericales; family Ericaceae; genus Vaccinium; species Vaccinium macrocarpon. The sequence goes on along the minus strand of CM040180.1, from coordinate 35,484,992 downwards.
CAACAACCCTCTACTGAAAATAGAGGCTCATTCCACGAGACAGTCTCACACACCACCTAGGAAGAGCCTGACTCCCGTCTTTGATGACAAAAATCTCGTCTATATTTCAATCACGCATTGTTCGTGATTCTCTTGTCCATCTTACCAAAATCTCGTCATGTTTTGGTATTTTTCTTCCATCTCTCGAGCATGGTGGCCTTCTCTAGTCAACATCTGACATCACGTCTCATCTTGTGCTGCTACATGAATTGCGTCGCCTCATGCGCGTCTGTCTCGTCTACTCGGGCCTAGTTGGATCGGTCCCGTCTCCGTCTTTTGGCCAACACACATCACGTCTCGTCTTGTTTGTTTTTTTCGCGCCTCGTCTGTTGTTCTCTTTGATTTTAGGCATGGAGTGCCTAAATCTTGCTTCAATATTGGCAAAATCACGTCTGATTTTGCTTCGTCCCGTCTCAGTTCCTCAATCAACTTCTCATCACTTCTGGCTTTTCGGTAGCCAACAAATTGTCCACAAATCACTTGGACAATGATTTTTTTTTCGTTAGCTCATCAAACGACCAGCCTTGGGTGTGACCACACTACTATAAAAGCTTAAAAGATCACACTCGAAATATTAAAAAAAAACTCAGTTTTTATAAAAACATGATAGAAAAGTGTAGACTAAAAAATCCTAGATCGCCTAAGTTTTATAATTTGCTAGGTTATTTTATCTCAAAAAAAAATAACATCAATCAATTATGAACCAATCACAAACGAAAAACAATTAAACAGATGAACGCCAGATATACGTGGAAAACCCCAATACGGGTAAAAACCACGGGAAGAAACCAAACACTATTAAATCATTGTGTAGTTACAAGTAATCTTACCCTACGATTTGAATCACTCACAATCGCTCTAAGATGTACTTGCCGAATCCTCGTACACTACACCTAGTATTTGATTGCCGCTGCCTCGAATCCTCGAGCCTTCCAAACGTTCTTCCGGAAATCCACTGGAAAACAACTTGAACTTGATTATTGATTGATGTAGAAACCTCTCGAAGCTTTGACTAAAGTTCCATCGATCTTGTGCTTCAAGATTCACTCTCAATAAATTAGGGTTTTTGTGGCTTTGAGAACAAACGGCTCCAATATTCGTTTTCAGCCGACTCCCTTACGCTAGATCCATAAACGCGACTTATTTATAGAATTCTCAATCCGATCAATCGCATCGTAAGCCGATTGATCGGGTCATTGTAGATCTGAAATTTTTAGAGCTTGTCGATTAATAACCCGATTGATCCACTCGTCAGTCCATAGACTCTGAAAAACACACGCCTTGTGCAACCTGTAGCTTTGCCAATATCAGAGGTACTCGATTGAGAAGTTGATTGATCGCATGATTGATCTTCTCGTTCCGAACGCCGACAACCGACTAAAAACACAAACACTCAAATTACATTACAAAGAGATTCCTTCCACTCTAATCCTATACAGACGCCTACTTAGAAATAATAGAAAATTACAACTCGATATTGAATATGTGTTTTGTCACATGGAATTGCCAAATTAGAGCAATAAGCAACCTACTCCATATTTGAACATTCTCCCCCTTTTTGACATGGAGTGACTAAGGGCAAATAGGATAAATAATAAAGTAAAAAATGCGAGTGGAAGAGCATTAAACAATTAATGACCAATAAAAGCAACTAAATAAGAAATTTATGAGAGGGGTGAATACTAGCATAAATGTGCATTAGACACGAATCGATGAAAAAGGTGTGTGGGTGACATGTTAATAGCCCTCAAGACTAACAATAACAAACGAGGTTTCTCATAGACTCTCAGACTGTCATACTATCTCTCCCTCACGAAGTCAAATCACGCAAAAAAGATAAGACAGAAAAAACGATATAGAACACCGAAACTCCCCCTCAATCAATAATTTTTTTATTTATTTTTGACATTATATTCTACTCCCCCACAAATAATGAATATTAATTTTTTATCACAAAATTTTTATATAACAAAAGAAATACTAATAATTTGAGTAAATGAAGGAAGAAGATCACATCTGACCACACCTGCACTTATCACTATCGTTAATAACCATGAACACACACATCAAGACAAAAATATGAACAAATATCGTGGAAACGACTTTAGAGATATCAGACTAAGAATGCAAGACGCTACATGGCCCGAATGATAATGTGTGTGTGTGAATCACAAAGATCATGCCAAGCTCAACTCATTAAGTTTGTCGGTTCTCATGTATGTTAGGAGTTTCAAGACAACTCCCCCTCAAGAAGTCAAACCGAGCTAAGTCCTCAATGTGATTAACGAATGAGCAAGCTAAATACTCCCCCTCAAAGTCACATCCTCTTTTTCTTTTTTATATTAATTTTTAGAGATTAGCACAAAACTAAATATTCTCTTTTACCCCACTGCCGTTTGACGCGAATATTGGGAGTAAGAGTACCTCATACCCAATGCCCGGTTACTAAGCGAATGGTCCAATAATACCTTCACAAGGTCTATCCATCTTTTGATGCGAACACTTAGAGGGAGAGTACCTCACCCCAATTGTCCGGTTACTCAATGAACGCCCGGATAGGTGAACAATATAATACTAATAGATTGGCTCTTGCAGAGATAAATTTAATACCCACATGGGAATAGTAGCCATAGGTCAATCTCAAGGGGACGAACACAAGAAAACAACTAGATACTTGAGACTAACGTGAATAAGGAGCAATATATCATTTTTGTGAGGTAGTGGATACAATCGGCAATGTAGCATGCAACACTCATCATCTAAATGCATCTAAGAGTGAGAGATCACAATATATGCTCATGCTCTATCAAGAGTGTTCGTACTCATGATAATAGATTATAGTAACTCGACATAGAATGAAATCACAAAAAAAACCTTTTTAAAATTTTAGAAATATAAATGTTTTTGGTATTTTCATAAGAACATATTCGAAAACTAAAAACCAGCAACAACAAAGATTATTATGCTCAACTCAAACTCTCCTAGTAAAAAAAATGACAATCCTTTTTTTTTAAAACAATAAAAGAACACAAAGCATAGCTCTAGATTCAAGAGAGACAATAAAATTAACCTAGACTACAAATGCAAGATCAAGCCATCAAAAAGTGAGGTCAACTCCTCCGGATAATCTAGTGTCATCTAGAGGGTTAGTAGGTAAATTGACATAATGTATTAAGTTCGACCTTCTTACCCAAATAAGTCTAGTCTTGGCCTCCCCAACCCTTCTAACAATTTTAGGCACATGTTTAGGGTTCACATTAGTAACTATTTTGTGAGAAGTCATTTTATGTTTATGCATTTGGATTCGATCCCAACCATAATTAAAACAATGATACCTAACCCTCTTCGTATTACCATGATGATATTGGGATGGTGCATCAAGATACATGCAGAGTTTAAAGCAGTTTGGTCGAATATGACCTTTCATCCCACAAAAATGACAAATGGGTACAAATTTGGCATGTTTACGCACACTTACCTTTTTAGGTGTATTAGAAACACAATGCGTCCTTGTGTGGCCAACCAATCCATATGTATGACAAGTAGGAATATATTTGGCATATCCATGAGAATGTGCTAAGTGCGAGTTAGAAGTACTTAGCGCATGTAACTTTCTACAATGAGGTCTAATGTGACCTTTAATACCACAATGATGGCAAATAGGAGTAAATTTAAGAAAATTTACCTCGCCATGCTTGGTGGTGGCATGTTCATTTATTGCACTTTGAGTATTTTCCTTCAAAAATTTTGGCTTTGTGTGCTCCTCTTTGACATTGTTCTCTTTGATACGCCACTTGGTTTTATTCGCCATGGGAGGAATGAGAGCACTGTTACTTGGCTTAATGAAATTCGTCTTTCCTTCCACCTTATGTGTTGAAGCGTTTCCTGTATATCCAAGCCCTTCTCTATTCGAAGTCACCTTTTGAACATTTAAAACTTCATTCAAAACTTGTGTACCTGTGTTCAATTTCTTTAAAGTAGCATCGGCCTTGTCAAGCTCAACTTGCAATTTAGCTACTTTTGATTCAAGAAGCTTGTTAGTCTCAGAAAGACTATGCACATCATTCTCAAGATTCAAATTTTTGCATTTAAACACATTAAGTTCGTGCAAGGCATCAATTTTCTCTTTCTCACATTGTTTTAGCTTGGTGGCTAACCCTAAATCATATTTTTTCTTAAAAGAACGTTTAAAATTTTTCATACTGATAGCCATAGCTTCGATATCATATTTATCCTCTCCATCACTAGTTTGGTTTGTTTCAACACCACAACAAATATTACTTGCACTATCGCAATTAGATTTAGCATCAAAAAATATTGAAGAAGCACATGCAACATACTTGGAGCTATAAAAAATAGGAGGTTTGAATATAAAATTGCTTTCTTTTGATGAATTCATGCTAGCAAATTATAAAAAACAAGGATCCGCTCGTGAAAGAAAAATTCACAAAATCAATATGAGCAACCCGCTCTGATACCAAATGAAAAATCCTAGATCGCCTAAGTTTTATAATTTGCTAGGTTATTTTATCTCAATAAAAAAAATAACATCAATCAATTATGAACCAATCACAAACGAAAAAGAATTAAACAGATGAACGCCAGATATACGTGGAAAACCCCAATACGGGTAAAAACCACGGGAAGAAATCAAACACTATAAAATCATTGTGTAGTTACAAGTAATCTTACCCTACGATTTGAATCACTCACAATCGCTCTAAGATGTACTTGTCGAATCCTCGTACACCACACCTAGTATTTGATTGCCGCTGCCTCGAATCCTCGACCTTCCAAACGTTCTTCCGGAAATCCACTGGAAAACAACTTGAACTTGATTATTGATTGATGTAGAAACCTCTCGAAGCTTTGACTAAAGTTCCATCGATCTTGTGCTTCAAATTTCACTCAATAAATTAGGGTTTTTGTGGCTTTGAGAACAAACGGCTCCAATATTCGTTTTCAGCCGACTCCCTTACGCTAGATCCATAAACGCGACTTATTTATAGAATTCTCAATCCGATCAATCGCATCGTAAGCCGATTGATCGGGTCATTATAGATCTGAAATTTTTAGAGCTTGTCGATTAATGACCCGATTGATCCACTCGTCAGTCCATAGACTTTGAAAAACACACGCCTTGTGTAACCTGCAGCTTTGCCAATATCAGAGGTACTCGATTGAGAAGCCGATTGATCGCATGATTGATCGTCTCGTCCCGAACGCCGACAACCGACTAAAAACACAAACACTCAAATTACATTACTAAGAGATTCCTTCCGCTCTAATCCTATACAGACGCCTACTTAGAAATAATAGAAAATTAAAACTCGATATTGAATATGTGTTTTGTCACATGGAATTGCCAAAACAAGACAACTCTTGAATTTGGTCCTTACATAGACTATGAATTTAATCACAGTTATACCAAAAAACCGAGATGAAAAGAAGATTTCATCTCATTCATCTAAAAACCGAGATTTTACGTTAGAGAATCTATCGCGATTTTAATTTAGACTGGGATGAAAAACTCTTGACTTGAAAAAACCTGGGATTGTAAGTTGGGAAACAATCACATTTAGTTTGGATTGACATGAAAAACTTTTGGAAAAATTTATAACCGCTAAATTAACTCCGCACGTTCACCCCTTCAGAATTTCACCTTGAGTCACAAAATTCCCTCCCCATTTCATTTGTCTCTCTCGCAACGTACTGTTCAGCAAAACCCTAGAAGACGATTTCTGTGTCAACACAGTGGGACTCCCATAGTCCCACTGTCTCCTTTGAACGTCAGCCGGTATTTCATTGGTATGTGAACTTTCCTCTCTCCTTTCTCTCTCTTTCTCAAATCGATTTGTTCAATCGATCAATTGATGGGTAAATTGATATACACGCACAAGCACACGTGGCCATTGTTCGATTTCTACAGTTTCATTATGAACCCTAGTTGTGTATTTATACATATATTGCTTGGTTTATGACTCTCTTCTCCCTATTCGTCAATTCTCGTCTGTCATTCCTCTCTATATGGATATGTGGGGTTTGGGGGATTTAAACCTAAGATTGGGTATTTTCTATCACTAAATGAATACTGAATTTCATACTCAATTTGTTAGAAATATACACGCTCAAGCACACTTCTCGTGTGTCAAAAAAAAAAAAGCACACTTCTTGTGTGTCATTCCTCTATAGGCCAGAAATTATTTTCATCGGCTAACAACTTAATTCATTTGTTAAAGGGGAAAATCCCTTGTTTTTTCGTCGAATAGATTGACCATTAGCCTAGGATTTGCATGTCTTTTGGATTTTGCTTATATAGCTCACCTTTTACCAGCTTGCTTGCGTTATTTGTTCTGAGTGATTTGAAGGTTTTCAAATTACGAGGTTAATTAAGATTTTGACTGCGGTAAAGATTGCCTGCTACTATCATATTTTTGCTCACATGGGCCATTTCTATCTTCCTATTTCACTCGCTCAATCACTTGCAAAGCAAACCAAAGAACTAGACTCCTACAATGCTATTTGGGAACGTTTTTGTTTTGTGTATCTATAAATGCTAATGTATTTGTTTGTGCCTTGTTAAGGGTTCATAAGGATTTCATCAATTGGATTTTCCAAACCATTCGAATATTTTACCTATATATAGTACTGAATTAAGACAGACTGTTAGTATTTTTAATCAGAATAATCCTTTTACCAAGAAGTTACATATATGTTCTTCACATTCTCAAGCCATCTTCTTGAAACAACACATTTCTAGAGGTCCTCAATCTTGTATAAGGTACATTTTTTATTTCTGTTACTTGTCGTGACCTCGTGATTTTTTTTTGGTTTTTCACGTTTTTATTTCTAGTAATAAACAACTCAATATAAGATATTTCTATAGTGTATGATAGTAGTTAGGATGGTTTAGGGAAGCATGACAAATAGTAGGGGTTCTCTATTTTGCAGGTTATGTAATTTTGGTTATTATGGCACATGATTTTTGGCCCACGCACAGAGTATATAAGTATGCATTTCTACTCTTCTAGGATTTTTATGTGCCTTGTGGATGCTTTAATCAAGTACATCAGATTTGCTTCTAACATTTGAGAAATCAAGTACATCAAATCAAGCAACCAGACCGTGTATCCCATCTAGCAAGAAGAGAGTAGAGGCTGATGGTGTGCATGCAATTGCAAAAGGTATAAGAAGAATATGTTTTTGAACTCTCTTTTGCTAATCATCTTTCATACAACTTCACCTTGTATAATGCTTCAGTTGACTGAGCATTAGGATTTTATGTCATTAAGTGGTTTTACAATCACTAAATTGGACTCCAGGAATCAAGTTGGAAATGCATGATATTATCACAAACACATGACCTGTTGCTTTGGGCTCTCTTGGTCCACTCCATGCAAATTAACGTCATTCTCTACTCAAAGTTTGTCTTTAAACAAATGTGAGTACCTCTTATTTATTCATCAATTTACGCGGATATTCAAATGTTTTTGGTTACTTCAGAAGCATCATAAATCTTTATTGTTATCTATTCTTATTTGCTTTATGCAGTAGATCGAGGCCATCGTGGAAAAATGATCATTGTGGACGTCATACTCTAGTTGTGGTTCTTTTTTGGAAAGCTTGGCCTAATTTCTACTGAACCCATTTGCAGAAGTTGTAAACTAGTTATCTGATATTGATTTGTTTTTTGGGTAATTAATATTGATTTGCTATGTAACACGTTTTGGAAGATCAATATGAATTATTTCTTAATTCAATTTTAATTGTTGTTGTTTGATGCAATTTATATTTTATTGAATAATGATGGTGGAGAAATATTATTATTATTTTATTTAGCGAAACACATTTCATCACAGTTTTATATAAAACTGAGATCTTTAGGGTAAAGGAAAAGATCACAGTATTAGTGAAAACTGAGATGGTTTCTGTTAGGTTTATTGGCATTTTCCGGGTTATGTCAAGCCTTTCGGAGTCTGTAATTTGGTTATTGGGGTTTGGGAGTTAGAGTGTTTATGAGTCGTGTCTAGATGCTCCATCGGTGTATTTCAAGCTTCATGATCAAGCCAAGACTTACGTCAAGGACTCTGAAGCTCTAACCAATGAGGTATACCTTTGCATATCATGTGTGCATATAGGCCCTTCAAAATAAGCTGTTTTAATGTGCATTAGGTTAGCTTATTAATTCTTAACTCGGTTCTTACATTTCAAATCAATTAGACATTAGGATTTAACTTTGAGCTTATTGCGTTTGCACGCGCGTCTACACGCGTCTGGCCTTGTCTGTTGAGATTGTGCCAAGTGTTTAAATCCTGACGATGCGTCTGCGCGCGTCTACACGGGTCTGGCAGACTCTTTAAGTGGCCTAGTGTCTTGTTTTGATTGGTTGCATTGTGGAGCACGAAAATGTGAGCTATAAAAGGCATTTTTCACTCATTTTCACACAACCCACTTGAGAGAAAATCAGCCTTTTTTTAGAGAGAGAAAGTCCCATCTTTTCTCCATCTCTTCTCTCTTTTGTGAACTTGATGTTCTTGATGATTTGAGCTTGCTCTTCTCATCTTTCTTCAATCTAGAGTCTTCCTCTCCATGGATCCACTCTAGATTGATTTTAGTTTGCAAAAACTTTCATAAAAATCAAATCTTTTTCATACATCATGTTGTGTTGCCTTGTTTCTACGTGAGCCGGTTGGACCGGTGCCGAGTTGACTCGGAGATCAAGACGGGTGTGCTTGTGGAGTCCATGGAATCAAAGAGGAGTACGGGGTACTACATCAAGAATTGGAGCTAGGTGTCAAGAGGGGCTTGTTGGGTAATTCCTAGTCTTGTTAATTCTTGTAAACCTTTTGATTTATGGAATGCATGAGTAGGATTAGGCCGTGGTTTTATGCTTAGGGTGTTTAGACCCTAAGTAGTTTTTTAATTATATCGTGTGTTTTGTCTCATTAGTTTAATTACTCTATATCGAATTTGTTAAGTTGTTTGATTTGCCATGGTGAACGATTAAATTGGTTGAAATCGAAGTGGTTTATTTTTAAAGAGGTCGTCCTATTCACCCCCCCTCTAGGACTTGTAGTGCTTTGCATAATTTCAATTGGTATCAGAGCCCGTGTGCTCTTTGTTGGTTTGACTACCTGAGTTGATCCTGTTTGCACTATGGATAGGGGTGTTCCTATGGAGGGTGGTTCGTATGCTCGACCCTCCCTACTTTGATGGTAGTGACTATTCGCTTTGGAAATCCAAAATGAAAAATCACTTGATTGCCCTAGGTGTTAGGGTTTGGAGGTCCGTGCTTTATGGTTATGACGAACCCACGATTGAGGATCCTAGCTCTAAAGAGGTAAGAAAGAAAATGAATCGGAGTGGAGTCCAGCGGAGATTGAGAGATGTGAGATGAATTCACGTGCTTTGAGTGCTATCTTCAATGCCTTGTCTAGATCCGAGGTCAATCGCATTTCTTCGTGTGTCACGGCGAAAGAGGCTTGGGAGATCCTTCGTACCTCCCATGAGGGAATTGAAACCGTGAGAGTCTCCAAACTCCAAATGTGCACCACTAAATTTGAAGAACTTAAAATGCATGAAGAAGAGACATTTGATAGTTTCATAACTAGGCTCACCGAAATCGTGAACACTTTTCATAACTTAGGAGAGCCTCTTTCCAATCTCAAGATTTGTTGTAAAATCCTTAGGTCCCTCCCGGCTAGGTTCTTGACTAAAGTGTCTTCCATAGAAGAACGGTCGGATGTTGATGACATCTCCTTTGTCGAGTTGGTTGGTAAACTCCAAATCTTTGAACTCAATCACTTGTCGGACTTCAAACCTTCGAAGTCCGTTTCCAAGGCCGGTAAGGATATTGCTTTCAAAATTGATAAAGAAGAAATCACCAAGGATAGCGACACGGATGAGAGTATTGATGATGAGGAGTTGGGTGCTCTTGTCAAAAAATACAAGAGGTTTGTGACACTTCGAAAACATAAAGAACTTGGTAAGAGTCCGAAACCATTGAGTGGTTATAAGAAGAACATGTTTGACACAAGTGGTAAGAAACCTTCATTTGATAAATCCAAAGAACCACAAGGAATACAATGTCGTGAGTGTCATGGGTTCGGTCACATACAATCCGAGTGCGCTAACACTCTTAAGAAGAAGTTTAAGAAGGGGTTTAAGGTCACTTGGGAAGATGAGAGTGATGATGAGGGTAGCGAGTGCGGAGCTTATGAGTTGGGGGAGGGAAACTCAAATGTCAATGCTTTGGTCACTATGGTAGGTACTTTTCCTTCTCCTAAATGGGTGTCCGAAAGTGTTCTTCCCTCTAGTGATGAGAGCATTGAGAGAGCAAGAGATCTAATACTAAAGTGAAAGTTAATAAAATTGTTGAAGATAATCAAGAGGATTGTGAGACCGAGTCTATCAATGTGATCTATGATCAACTTTACAAAGACTTTAGAAAACTTGGGAGAAGAAAGAAGGAAGTGGATTCTAATCTTAAAATTGTTGAGAAAGAGAAATCTTCTCTCAAAGAGGATCTTGTTATTACAACTTGTGAGTTGGAAGAACTTAAAGTCTATAATGCTAAATTGGTTGAAAAATTTGAACTCATTGAAAAGGAGAGGATTGAGGGTTTGAAAAGAGATTGAGAAAGCTAAGTCTAGGATTAGTGAGCTGAGAGAGATCTTGGTGAGGCTAGTGAAGCCATTAAGAGGAATGAGTGTGGGGCTACGTTTGCTTAAAATGACTAGGTCTTTTAGAGACAAGAGTGGTCTAGGCTTTATAGATCCTCCGGCCACTTCAATCAAGTCTAGTGATGAGCTTAGTAAGAAGATCTCTTTTGTGAGTGTTGGGACTACTTCTAGTCCTTCTTCTTCTAGAATGCCCATTCCCGTGGTGTTGGAATCCTCTAAGAAGAAAACTCCTACGTGTCATCTTTGTGGTGTAGAGGGTCATGTTCAACCTCATTGCAATCGAATGTTTGTGAGTTCTAAGTCTAAGGTTGGTGATTCTCTCTCTAGCAAGACCAAGCCAATATGGGGTGAGTCTTCTAAGAAGAAAGTCTTGATTTGTCACCATTGTGGGGTTGAAGGACACATTCGTCCTTTTTGTTTTCGCTTGAAAAGAGAAGGTGTCAAGAAAGGTCAAACTCAAAGACCCATGAACCGTTTTGTTCCACGTAGTGTGGCTCTTGGTCAACCCAATGTGGGAAGACCTAGTGGTGTTACCTCTTTACCACGAAGTCTCGAATGATGATTTTCTTGCCAAGTTGTCTCATCTTGCTTCTCAATTATCTCATATTGTTCAAGAGATTAATAAATTGACTTTGCATGCTAAGAATTTGAATAATGCTTGTTATGTTCAAAACAAATCGAATCATGCTTGGAAGAAAGTTGATCATGCTTCACATGTCTCACAACCTCTAAATACTTTTAAGGAGTTTGGGGGTTCTTCTTCTCTTCGTTGAACTTGGTCGGGTTGCATGTCACTCTTGTGTGCTTCATGTCATATTTGAGTCTAGAGTGTTCATGTGTTTTTGTTTTAGTTTTGCATTGTTCTTCATTTTATCTTTTGTTTTGATTGGTAGAATGCATTTAGGGTCATGTTTTGGCCTTTTTGTTTATGTGTTTGCTTGTCGAATGCTTGTGTGCTTGTTGGTGGATACTTTCCTTCATCAAGCATAAGAATAAGTTTGATGCACTTGTTAGTTGGGCATTGAGATTTGAGCATAACCATTGGGATCATTGAAGTGTGCATTCATGTTGATATCATATCGTGTTCATTGTCTCGAGGGAATCTCATGCTCTCCTCTATTTGCACACACTCTTTTGGAGCTTGATCCTTTTGGTGTTTAAGGGTACTCATTCCTATCTTGGTTAGAATCTACTTGATTGGACTTTTGATTGACCAAATGCTTGAGTTCACCTTTAGATGCTTTCCCCCATTGATTTTTCTCAAGAGCTACCGCCAGGGATTAGTGTGAAAGCTTCCTTGGTGCATAAAAGAGTGAGATCCTTGTTCAAAAGATCATGCTTGTTGAAAAGAATCCATAAAAAAAAAAAAAAAAGAAAAAGAAGAAGGAAGAGATACTCATTGTGTAGCTTTTTAATTCTATATATGAGGTTGTTGCTCTAGTGCACCCCCTCCTTATTGATCTCGCACCTAGGCGAATGGCTACCTAATCATTGCACCATCCTAGATTTGTGTGTTCCTCTTTGGGTCATGAAAATCTAAATGGCCGGGTTTGGCGCGGAAGTCTTTAGTCCAAGTGCCTTATGGTTTGACTTCACTTGTCTATCTTGTGTGAGTCTCTCGAGATTGGGTGGGTGTCCCTTGACATTTTTGAGGTTCTTGCACCATCTTATAAGAGGTCACCCACTCACTTTGATAGTAGAGAGCATGAAATTCTCTTGTTGATCACTTGAACTCATGATATTGTCATGTCATGCATTGCTCTTGCTATCTTGGTTGTGTTTGAAAATCGTGTCTCATAGCAAGCTTGTTCATCTTCTTCTTATTCATGATGGATAGATGTGCATTTTGAGTGTTTGAATTTGTGGTGCCATTGTGTGCTTATGAATGTACATTCATGGGGAGATGCATTTGCTTAGGGGGAGTGTTGTTTTTGAGTTCATGAATATAGTGCATTGGTGAGGGGGAGCTTTAACATTGTGTGTAACAATGTATGCTTGATAGTGTTTGGTTGTGTGCATACTCCATAAAATACATCTAGTGAGGGGGAGAGCTCATTTTTATTCAACTTTTGGTTTCAAAGTTACTCTTTTTGTGTGAATGATTTGGTGAGGGGGAGTTTTAATTGTCATTTGCATTGCTTGGGCATTTCATAAGTGCATCTATTAAAAGGAGCTTTGCTTTTCATATTGTTATTCTCCATGGTCTAGGCATAATGTAGGAAAGAGATGCATGTAGATCAATGGCTGATTTTGTGTGACATGGCATGCCAGTGGAATTGTTGTTCATCATATAGGTGTTTATTGTTTGTGCTTCAGTGTTTTTGTTAGTGGGAGCTTAGAAATTTTTTGTCCTTGAGTAGTCTGTCCCATGCCTTAGAAAAATCTTGGTGTTCATAGTATGTTCTTTCTATAACAGGTGTAGTGTAAATTTGTTCACATTTTTGTTCTTGACCTGCAAGAAGTTTTCTTCACGTCCATCTTGTGGGGAGATTCAGAGAGTGAGTGTTTGAGAGGTGTTTACACGCGTCTGAGAGGCGTTTGCATGTGCAACTCACGTGTCTCTTAATTTTTGCACCGTCCTTTGAGATGCCACACGTGGCATCATCTCACGGCCTCTCTTGAATTTATCTCAGCTGTTAGTTCCTAGGGCTAGACCACCGCACCACTTTCCCTTCTCTTTTCTCTCATTTGTGTCTAACCCACTCTCTCTCTCTCTACCCACTGTCCACTGCTGCGGCAATTTCCATCCCCACTCATCTACGTTGATCTATCTCTCTTCTCTCCATCGAAAATCACTCTCGCTCTCAGTCGACCTCCCCATGGGTTAGTCGTGTTATAAGTTCAACCGATTCACATCTTGTTCATACCACGAAGTTGGGGTTTACGAATTTCATTGTCTTCTTCAAGGTTCTCGACCATGGCGATTTTCAATCTTCAGTATGAAGTTAGGGTTTTCAAGTTCAGTCGTTTTCACGTCCTAACTGATGAATAGCTTCGATTGAGCATCTATTTCGCGGTTCCGCGATTCAGAGACCAAGCTCGGGTTTCTCGACTTGAGTTAGGGTTTCTCATATGGGCAAACTTATTGTGATTCGAAGGTGCTTCTTTGAGTTTGGGGTTTTTTGGCTGATTACATCTTATCTCTCAGGTATCTTCTGTCATCTCTGCACTGAATCTCTAGGATTTTCACTTCGAATGTGCTGAATTGTGATACTTTGGTTATTGTCTTTGTGTGAATGTGTATGGAGCTTTAATTTCTGTCATCTCTAGACTTTGGTTTTTGCTCTGTTTCTGGGTTTTGGGGCTGATATCACTCTGATGTGCATCTTGCTGTTGTCCGTATGGTTTAAGGTTTTGCTTGTACTTCTTGTTGAGGCCTCTCTCGTGCCTGATTTTGTGGCTCGATTATAGGGTTTGTGTCCTTGTTCACTGTGCAGTTTGGTGGTTTCATTTGTTTGTGGCAATCTGGGACTCTATTTCGTGCTGTGATTTTGGGCATTTTGGCGTGAATTGCCGCCGGTTATCTCTCTGCCACGGTGATTTGGATTTCTACACTTTGTTTTTCTGGAGTACTTCACTGATTTGTGCTTGATTTCTATCATATTGCTCACTGGTGTATGCTGCCTATTTGTGTATCTGCTGTTGCTTTGTCTACCAGAAGCTTATGAGTTTCTTTCATTCTATTTACTCTTAGGAGTTGGTTGTTGTTGCACTGATTATGGCTTTCACTCTTCTGTAATTTTTGGGGCTCCTCCTTGGTTTCCGTGACAAAAAGGGGGAGATTGGTTGGCTTGCTTGTGAGAAGAGTTGGTAGTGGCTTGCTTAAGTAGTTAGTAGTATCTCGTACCTTGCATGCTTGATATTATCTCCTGCTTCTTAGTTGTGTGCTTGTGGTTAGGGCCTTTGGCTATGCTTTTCTCTTCATAGCATCTCTAGTTGGCCATTGTTTTCGTTGCGCTTTCATTGCTACTGTTACTTGTGTTTTGTTTGCAGCAGGTGCCCATGTTGGGGCAAGCATGGTTTCGATTTATGTTGCCTACTGCTCTTTCATTGAATATGTTGCTATCATGTGGGTATCTTGGTATATGTCTTGTGTTGAAGTTCCTTGGCAGGTACTTGGAAGCTTTTATTTCTTATTGACTCAAGTTTTTGGAAAGTTCTTGAGTTAGTTAGGTTTTGTTTCCTTGTAATGGTTCTTATTATGAAGGTTTTATCCCGGAAAAGCCAAAGGGGGAGATTGTTAGGTTTATTGGCATTTTCCGGGTTATGTCAAGCCTTTCGGAGTCTGTAATTTGGTTATTGGGGTTTGGGAGTTAGAGTGTTTATGAGTCGTGTCTAGATGCTCCATCGGTGTATTTCAAGCTTCATGATCAAGCCAAGACTTACGTCAAGGACTCTGAAGCTCTAACCAATGAGGTATACCTTTGCATATCATGTGTGCATATAGGCCCTTCAAAATAAGCTGTTTTAATGTGCATTAGGTTAGCTTATTAATTCTTAACTCGGTTCTTACATTTCAAATCAATTAGACATTAGGATTTAACTTTGAGCTTATTGCGTTTGCACGCGTCTACACGCGTCTGGCCTTGTCTGTTGAGATTGTGCCAAGTGTTTAAATCGGCGACGTCTGGTCTGTGGCGGCCTACACGGGTCCGGACTCTTTAAGTGGCCTAGTGTCTTGTTTTGATTGGTTGCATTGTGGAGCACGAAAATGTGAGCTATAAAAGGCATTTTTCACTCATTTTCACACAACCCACTTGAGAGAAAATCAGCCTTTTTTTAGAGAGAGAAAGTCCCATCTTTTCTCCATCTCTTCTCTCTTTTGTGAACTTGATGTTCTTGATGATTTGAGCTTGCTCTTCTCATCTTTCTTCAATCTAGAGTCTTCCTCTCCATGGATCCACTCTAGATTGATTTTAGTTTGCAAAAACTTTCATAAAAATCAAATCTTTTTCATACATCATGTTGTGTTGCCTTGTTTCTACGTGAGCCGGTTGGACCGGTGCCGAGTTGACTCGGAGATCAAGACGGGTGTGCTTGTGGAGTCCATGGAATCAAAGAGGAGTACGGGGTACTACATCAAGAATTGGAGCTAGGTGTCAAGAGGGGCTTGTTGGGTAATTCCTAGTCTTGTTAATTCTTGTAAACCTTTTGATTTATGGAATGCATGAGTAGGATTAGGCCGTGGTTTTATGCTTAGGGTGTTTAGACCCTAAGTAGTTTCCACGTATATCGTGTGTTTTGTCTCATTAGTTTAATTACTCTATATCGAATTTGTTAAGTTGTTTGATTTGCCATGGTGAACGATTAAATTGGTTGAAATCGAAGTGGTTTATTTTTAAAGAGGTCGTCCTATTCACCCCCCTCTAGGACTTGTAGTGCTTTGCATAATTTCAGTTTCTCCCTAAACAATCACGGTTTTTATGTAAAACTGAGATGTTAAGTTGTCAAAGATCATGGTTATTTTTGTTTTAATCATAGTTTTTCACAAGTTTTCATCACGGTCCTGAACTGTGATTAAAAGATGAGGACTTTTAATCACACTATGATAGATCATGGTTTTTTGACTGAGATTAAAAGTAAAAGATCACACCAAAAGACCGTAATCTTTACGCATTTTTGTAGTAGTGCCACTTCCATCATTGTCTCATCTAGTTCAATCTTCTTCAACTCTCAAAAGTGTGTTTTGTTCACTTCGAAAAAATAGCCCGTCTGGCACTTCGTCGAATTTTTCTCGGATCATCTCCAAGTTCTTGGCCCGTCTAGCCCTTGATCATAGCAGAAGCACACATCTCACCACAATTCCAGGATCTTTGCACCCTCATGCTTTGATACCAAATGATGGGAGGAGGAGACATTCACACACAAACAACACACAATTTTATTTGATAATACATAGACTTTTACAAAGCTCTCACTCACGTCTCTCTTACTCTATCTCAACTCAACTCCCATACTTTGATACAATATCACACTCACAGATATATAGCCCTCAAAACTCACCGACTAAAATAGATACTAAATGCACTGACTAAGCTGATTCAAGGACACACCACACAATTCGTTTACCTATTTTTGCAACTCCTTTAATAGCCAATAAATTAGGTTTATTATTTACTACATCCCCACTTAAACCTGATTTCCGTCAACGTCGAATCACTCTTCTTCTTTGGCCATGAGAACTTTTGCCAAAAGTACCGTCACTTCACTACTCTCTGTAATATTCACTTGCTTGTCTGTTTCTCCATATTTTTCCTCTTTACAATCATAGCAATAATGTCCATACTTGAGACAATTAAAGCATTGAATGTCCATTGTGCAGTCCCAGCTAAAATGACCATAGTCATTGCAATTATAGCATTTTACCTATGTAACACCCCGAAAATTGGGTACGTTAATAAATCAATATTGTAATTTATTTAAATAGAAAATCCAATTCATTAAATTCCAAAGAAAAAAATTTAATAAATTCTTTTAATGGAAAGCTAAAAGTTAGCTTTCTAATAAAAACTCAGAATAAAAACTTTAACATTGTCTGAAAAACTTAAACATTTATTAAATATTCAACTTAAAAGAAAGACTAGAGCCATCTAGCTAAAAATCTACTGGTACAACCATGGCTCTGATACTTTATAACCTTTTTGTTGCTCCATTCCCTCGAGCTCAGCAAGTGGTTCCTCTTCTCCTTCTGTACCTGTCGTTGGGGACGCCAAGGCCACAAAAGTAGCACTGTGAGTGGTAAAATTACATTCAATATGACACCAAAACTTTTCCTTTACAAAAGTATACTCATGTAGCAGTTAAAAACACATGATACATTAATTTAAGACATAGATCAACATTTCTCAACATAATAATTTAAGTAGCTTTAATACTCCGTCATCAACTCAAAGTTTCAAAATTTTCGTTCCCACTTCGAATAAATAATTTAATCGAGGGCTTTCACCCATAGTATACCCCAGGTGCTTGATCATACAACAAAGTCACCTCGGGGTATATTGCACACGACTCACGATTTATCACCCATTGATCAATCTCTATCCGGCATCAATTCGCACCCACAGTATACTTCCGGTGCCTGATTACACAGAAGAGCTACCAAAAAGTATAAATTTTTACGCATGGCTCAAGACCCATACCGGACACGTCCCATTCCCCAAATCCAATAAGTGAAACATTAATTGTTTTAGTTTATTAATTCAACCACAATAATTATTTACACAAATTTAATGGTTTAGCCAAACGCTAGTAACACTAGTAAACAAACACATGCGTCCAATTATAGAATGAAAAGAAAATTTACTGAAGATCGGTTATCTCGAGCCCATACGTGTCGATTATAATTCCAGCCACTAAAACTAGCAAACGGTTTCCAAAAATCACGAAATTTACAGTAAAATATTTCATCAAATTTGACACGATTTCACTGTTTTGATCAAAGCTTAAATCCAATCCTAAATGAAGCGAATTAGTGTTTTAAGCTAGACAGTGAATCTGTCTCGAAACTGTTTAGTTCAGCAAACTTCGAAAAATCACAATTAATTTTACAAACCTTGGATTGGAACGAGTTCTATATGAAAATTTCTTAACTTTTTGAGATCTACAACTTCAATTTTACGTTTTCTCTAAAACCAAACAAAAATAGCCGAAAATTAGCTAAACAGAACAGCGCGCGCGCAAGAAAAAATAGTTTTTGTCTCTTGGTTCTGTTTTAGACTAATAAAACCTTATTGGTTGGATACACAACCACAAAAAATGATCTCAAATCATATTCATATCCTAACTATATTTAGATACATGGAAACACAACAAATAGTATACTTAAGAAAAAAGTAAGATTTAATGTCCTACCTTTCCTCCAAAGTTATAGCGCGCTATGAATGTGATAGGATTTAATTTTGTTGAATGGTCGAGTTCTTGAATTAGGAATTTGTGGAAGGAGTGGTATTATTCATGAGAGAGTTATAAAAATTAAACAGTGAGATAAAAGAAAAGATGTCTAGAGGAGAACGAACCGAGAATGATATTCGACGAGGGAGCTTATGTTGAGAGTGAGTCAAATGGAAGGAAAAATTCTTGTATTGCCATGAGTTGTAGATATAGAAGGAAGGGATGGAATAAGGAAAATGAATGATTAGAGCAAAGATTAAGATTAGGAAAGAAAAGAGAAAATTTGAAAGATTTACTAGGGAGGTAAATGGTAACCAAATAAGTTAGTGAAATATGGAAAGATACATTCCCAACTTTCTTTATTGATTTGTTTTCCTATTCTAGTCTAGGAATTAATAATACGTGGAAAGCTAATTAGGGAATCAATTCAAATCTATATAAAAATATACATATATCGATATATGTGCAATAAAACACATGCCACAATATAATTTACTAACTGGTATAATTATATATATAAATTTACTTACTAAAAATTGTGGTCATTACAACTTGGCTCATATCAAAGCCCATCCTCGGCTTTGTCCTCTTTGCACCGTCTCTTGTTGCCTTATACCTTATTGTCCTCTACCACGTCTATGTCCACGTACTCTTCCTCTCTGTAACGTCCCCCTTTGCTCTTCTTTGTCTCTCCTTAACACCAACCTTGTTTCCAGAACTTGATCCTGGAAAGTCACAGCCGTCCTCTTGTTGATTCGTTGCTCATTGATCTCTAAGGTTGTTATCAACTCTGAAATTCCTAGTACGGTGTAAAAATAAAATCACAAACCAATAAGTATGGAATCAATAAAAAATACGAAGAACACCGGATATACGTGCAAAAACCCTAAACGAGAAAAAACCACGGGAAATAATCAAGCACTAAAAAAAAAACATTGTACTGTTACAATTGCACTTATTACACAATGGAGAATCCTCACAATTGACTTAAGAGCGATAGCCAAATCCTCGTTCACCGTACCCTGTTCTTGACTGCCGCCGCCTCGAATCTTCAAGGCTTCCCATTATCCTTCCGGAAATCCACCGAAAGCAACTCAATAGTAAATATTGAAAGTGATTCAAACTCCTTGGAGAAAACTTGGAAGAGCTTTGATTGATTGAATTTCCAAGACACAATAAATTAATGCCACACAATATTTTTCTCTCAAATATATCAACTGTGGCTGGTATCAAAAGTGGTGATTTTTTTATGTAAGCCACACAAGTTAATTTATAGACTTTTATCCACCAGCAAAAATGGCTCGAGCCATTCTTCAAGTCGTGAAACTGAATCAATCAATCAAATTTCCTAATTGACTGATTGCCTAATGATACCATAAAATAAGTTGAGAATTGCTTGACCGACCAGGTGACTGACAAATAGACTAATGGAGACGCGTCCCAAGCGTAGGACTCTCGATCAGTGTAGCACAATAATTCCGGAAGTACCGGAGTCGAACCACAGAGACGATGGAGTGCTTAACCTAAATGTGTGGAGTGTAGTTTGAACCGGCTCTTAGGTAGCCACCTTTTTGATTGGTGAGATTGATTAATTAATTCCTAGACTAATTTAATTGGTTGAATGCGTAATGATTAAGAGAGCGCAGCCGTGGGGACCCAGCGTCCACACCTAGCCTAGCCTAGCCAATAATCACTCGGGCCACAATGAATCCTTTTACTGATTTTAGAATCTGAGAAAAATTTCCTAACGAATGCGCACCTTTGTCACCGTCACGGTGCGGCAAGATTCAATTCCGGCAATGCCTGGGTTTGTTCGTTAGAAAGTTTTCAGTTCCCAAAACTGCTTGAAAAATGATTTAATTCGGCCTCGAGGTGGAATATCAACTAGCCTAGATGCGGGCGCCTTCACCCCGCAGCCGCACTCGATGCGACTACTCACTCATAGTTATTAACGTTGCAAGAATCGGTAAAAACCTAGAACTATGCATGCTTGTTGAATAAAGTGCAAAAGCGTTAACGGAATACAACTAGGAATTGCAAAAGAAGAAGAACTCAAATAGATTACCAATGCGCGAAACAATCCGAAAACTGCAGTGCTGGAAAACAAAACAATAATCGAAGCTTGAATGGAAAAACCACAAAATCCGTAGCCGAAAACTCAGAAGCAACCAAAACCTAGGTTAATTTCGTCGACCCCTAATTAATTCGCAAAACAGCGTATTTATCAACCTTACAAAGTCAACGCCAGTAACGAAGTCAAACTTTAATTAAGTGACTCTCGGTATCGATATAGGAGAATGCCTATATCGATACCCGTTGCTTCTGTTCCCAATTGATGCATATTGTATCGATACAGGAGAAACCCTGTATCGATACCGAGCCAACTAAAATGCTTCCCAGGCTTGTTTGGGCCGTCCCCCCTTAGGCCCCACTGATTCACCACTGGCCCGACTGCCATGCACCCACTTCACGTGCACTTTACGACCTGTTTACCTACAAAACAACCAATCACAAGAAAAACCAAAAACACACCGCATCAAGTGGAAAATGGAATAAAACCGCGCCTCTAACGCGCTAATCCGCCCTACTTAGGCGCTTATATCTATGACATTACGCGCCTATCAAGAATCTCGTGCATTTTTTGTTTGCCATTTCCTTCCTTGTTTGAGGAAGATTTCTTGGCGAAGAAAATCTCTTCATTGCTCTCCAAACTTTCCACTTGCATTAGTCCAAACTTTCCAATAGAAATAATATCTCTCTAGTTTGATTGCTCCCAAGCTTTCTAATTGAATAGTCATGGCATAAGCTTATAAAATCATGCCATAGAGAATTTTTTGTTGATCCCGCCATAAAATCCTTTGATAGTCCCGCCATAAAATCCTCTGTGCAAATCATGTGCGCCTTGACTAACTACCAACCCATGGTTCTTCGATACGAGACGTAATTAATTCCTTCCACAACCTATACTGACGCTCTAAAATAAATAAAAGAAATTACAAATGAATAAAGCGGGCTACATGTGAAATTGTGTTTTGTACATGAAAGTGCCAACCAAAAGGGAGCTCGGCCTATGGAGCTTACAAATTCTTCAATCGTCATGGTGTTGAGATCTTTAGATTCCTCAACGGCAACCACAACATGCTAAAATTTTAGACTCAGTGACCAAAGCACTTTCTCCATGACTCTAACCTCTTCCATCTTCTCACCATACCTCCTGATTTGATTCACGATTATGAACGTCCTCATGAAATACGACGAGATTGTCTCATCGTCCTCCATTCGCAGCACTTTAAACTCCCCACACAACAGTTCAAGGCGCACTCGAATCGTCTTCTCAATCCCTCGATTGGCATTTAGAAGGATGTCCCATGCTTCTTTGGAGGTGGTGGCGCCAAAGATTTTTCTCAAAAGTTCTCTTCTTCTACCCCTTGGTAGATTAAAAGGAACGCCTGTCGTTCATTTTTTCTTGCCTCACGAAGCATTGCTTTTTGAGTATCCGCAAGCTTCGCTTCTTCTTCTTTGGAATACTCCACACATCCCATGTCTACCGAATCCCATAGCTCTTGGGATTGCAAGAGCACTCACATTCGAATGCTCCAATTCTCATTTTTTTCCTTACCCAAGCGTGGAAGTGAAAAGAACGTGTTTTCTTTAGCCATAGAGTGCTAGTAATTTCACCATCACCATCAAAACTCGCTTGAGGCGAACGAAAAAAAAACCTTGTCACGTCAATAGAACACATAGCTTGTCCTACAAAATCGGGCAACGTGAGTAGGCTACTGTAGCTTCGTCTTGGTGTCGATTTCGTCGATTTTTTTAAGCTCGTCTGGCTCTTGGTTGTGGAAAAAAGTCACCGGGATTTGTCACCTGTGCTTTGATACCAAATGATGGGAAAACAAGAGAAATTTTACAAAAACAAAGCTCAACTTAATTTTATTAAACATTCACAAATACAAAAGTACACTACTACACTAACTCATGCACTCTCATTGTATAATCAGGTGGGGAAGATCCCTTCGAAGGGCTCCCCACGTCTTTTCCCCTCACTCTCTTTTCTCTTCTATTTTTCCCCACAAAGCAATACAACACAAACATATACATTTACCAAAACATCCACAACCACTCATGCAAACCTACTTTTGCTCCTCCCATTGAATCACCGAAACAACTTGTTGACTAGTGTAAAGGATAAGGATATTGATGTTGTTACTTAGGATAATTAAAGGATAATAATATTGTTAGTTAGGATAATGTCACTCCTTCATGCTGTTAGCTATAGCTTAGGATAGAATATTTGAAGTTAGCAAATGTAATCCTTGGCTCATTGTTGTAGCTTATTTATACTAGTGGACTTGGCTAATGAAATGAAGTTTTCTAAAAACCAATTCTTCCACAGGAAATATTTTCCACTTTATGGTATCAGAGCATTAACAACTCTAACGAGTAAAACTGACCCTATCTTTTCTTTCTCTTCTTCATATTAGTTGCTCTTTTCTTCATGGCTGACAAAGAAAAACCAAGTTCTCCAGTTGAATTCCTTGTTACTTCAACACCTCAATCCATGGTTTCCAACTAAGTTTTGGTCTCCATCAACGTGGCTGCTCAACTCCCTCTCATACCTTTTCATTATCCAATGTTTTGTGGGTTCCTTCGATGGAAAAAAAATTTGATTTCAGTTTCTCAATTTTGCAAATCTAATAAAACTTCCATTGAATTTTTTCCCTCATTTTTCTGTGAAGGATCTAGGCACCAAGGAGACTCTCGTTCGAGGCCCGAACAAAGATGATGTGTATGAGTGGCCAAAGTCTGTGCATCTCTCCAAAATAAAGCCTTTAGCTATGGTTGGTGTTAAGGCTGCCGTGTATGATTGGCACCAATGTCTCGGTCATCCTTGTGCTCATACTCTTCACCATCTCATCAAGCACTTTTCTTTGCCTTCGTCCTCTAGTTCTAAACCTTTCACCTCATGTAATTCGTGTCAATGTAATAAGAGCCACTAGCTCCCTTTTAATGTTTCTTCTCTTACGAGTCGTGGTCCTCTTGATCTTATTTACACGGATGTTTGGGGTCCCGCTCCTATTCCATCTATTGATGGTTATCACTACTATGTCATTTTTGTTGATCATTTTACGAAGTATATTTGGTTTTATCCCATGAAGTGTAAATCAGAAGTATTTACCTTATTTCCCACCTTCAAAGCACTTGTGGAGAATTATTTTAAAACATCCATTGTATCCACTTATTCTAATCGTGGGGGAGAATACCAAAAACTTCGCAAAATTTTTTGCCTCATTTGGCATCTCTCATCTAACCACCCCCCTTACACTCCACAACATAATGGCTCCTCTTAACGACATCACCGTCACAGTGTTGAAACTGGGTTAACTTTTTTGCATCAAGCATCTCTTCCATTGCATTTCTGGTCTTATTTTTTTCAAACAGTTGTTTATCTCATTAATCGGCTTTCCACCCCTATTTTACCAAACACAATTTCCCCATTTGTAGCCCTTTTTGGTGATTCAATTACAACAAATTACGTATTTTTGGTTGCTTGTGTTATCCATGGTTAAGACCTTATATGCATAACAAACTTAAACCCCGGTCTAGCCTGTGCATTTTCCTTGGTTGGTTACTCTCTCACCCAAAGTGCGTAAATGTTTTGATCCATCTACTCATCGCATTTTGATCTCTCGTCATGTCATTTTTTATGAGTGTATTTTTCCTTTTTCAACACTTGCATCTACTAATCCCTAAGTCATCTCCACCACTACCCAAACCTGGTCACCCAATGTTACTACATTTGCTCTGTCCACCTTTCATGCACCCGTCATGCATGGTTCGTCTACGCACTTGCCTCGGCTCATTGAGAGTGCACCCTTTCTGCCCTCGTGCTCACCGTCAATGCCTCGTTCTTGTCAGAGTCTGACTACCAATGGTAAAATTCCTAGCCATACACCAATATTTTCTACACCAAATATTACCCCCACTGGTCCCCACACCAATTTTCTTCTCCAAACTTCACATGGCACCATGTCTCATTTGGATAACAATGTCCAACCTTCATCTTCACCTTTACATTCTCCAACCAACTCCCCACCAGAACCTCATCCCCACACCTCTACTTCAAATTTGGATAAAAGACCCACCTTATCCCAACCTTCACCTGATCTATCCTCTTAGCCAAGTACCCAATGCAATTCTCCACATTCTCCTCCTACCCAACATCTTAAAAGTTCAGCCAATACTAAGTCCCAAGTACCGCCAACCCAAGGCTTAAACTTCAATGTGGATTTAAATTCATCTTCTGCTCCACAAAAACAATAGACCTGTACCCATTCCATGGCCACTCGATCTCAGAATCAAATTTTCAAACCGAAACAAGTACATATCACCACCAAACACACTATACCCGAACCAATAGAACTCACATGTGCATCTCACGCTCTTCGTGAGCCCTATTGGCATCAGGCCATGTCGTGCGAATTTAATGCGTTGATTCGAAATGGTACTTGGGAACTTGTTGCTCCAAAGCCATCAGAAAATCTTGTGGGATGCAAATGGGTCTTCCGGATTAAACGCCAACTTGATGGGAGTATTGATCGCTACAAAGCTCGATTGGTAGCAAAGGGGTTTCAACAACGCCCTAGTATTGGTTACATAAATACATTTAGTCCAGTTGTGAAACTGACAACAATTCGGGTTGTCCTCTGTCTTGCCATTAGTCGAGGTTGGCCGCTTCGCCAACTTGACTTCAATAATGCTTTTCTCCATGGTTCTCTTTCCGAAGAAGTCTATATGTCTCAACCACCGGGGTTTATTGATCCGCACTATCCGTCTCATGTTTGCAAACTCCAGAAGTCTCTTTATGGCCTCAAGCAAGCTCCACGAGCATGGTATATTGAACTACGGTCCTTTTTGCTATCATATAAATTTATCAATTCCAGGTCAAACATCTCTCTGTTTATTTATCAACATGATGGAACTTTAGCCTATTTCCTTGTTTATGTTGATGATCTTTTTATAATTAGAAACGATTCCAGTTTTATCTCGCGGTTCATTGCTACCATTTCTCTCATTGTTTTTCTATTAAGGACTTGGTAGACCTTCACTATTTTCTTGGTGTTGAGGTTATTTCCACTCCGAAGGGGCTGTTTCTATCTCAACATAAGTACATTCGCGATCTCCTTGCTCAGACACATATCAACAATGCAAAAGTCGTAAGTACTCCGCTATCGACGAGTGGATCTCTCACTTTACATGATGGCTCCTCATCAACTAATGCCAGTGATTA
This sequence comes from Vaccinium macrocarpon, assembly GCA_022606695.1. NCBI lineage: Eukaryota > Viridiplantae > Streptophyta > Magnoliopsida > Ericales > Ericaceae > Vaccinium > Vaccinium macrocarpon. Next base: position 35,459,090 of record CM040180.1, on the reverse strand, counting down.
TCGTAGTGTTATTGGGGCTCTCCTTTCCATTACGTGCCTAGATATTGCTTTTGTGGTTAACAAACTGT